>CM033476.1:150899540-151454540 GCA_019447015.1 Hymenochirus boettgeri
GTACACACACATAAACTGGTGCAATACAGGCACTGTGAGATGTACAGCACAAAATTAAACTGTTGTTGTAACAACAATATTGTAAAGTCAAGCTAAACTTTTTGCTTTAATATTGTCTTTGCATTGATGTTTTAAATTTTTTTAAATTTGTATTGAATGTGTTTTGCACAACATCCAACAATGCCATTAATTATTTGGTTTATACTGTACAAGCTTTTAAATAATGTAAAGACTGGTTTGGAGTCCAGTCCAGTCCAACCCAGCAGTAATATCTACCAACCCACCTCAACCCTGAGATCGTTATACTTGCTACATATATATACTACTATTTATTACATTAGCGCACTTTGTACAGGGAACTGCAAGCTTGGCTATCTTTCTAGTTCCTTGCTAAATTCCCTCCAAGTTTCTTTACAGATGAGATATACTAAAACAACAAACAGGGAAAAATTGGTCAAGTTATAATTCTGCGTTACCAACTGTTTTAGTAAACCCTGTATAATTCTCTGCAGCAATTACAAATTTGTTTTACTAATAATCTTTACGCGCCTCCATTTGTTTAAGCCTTTTTACAAAATATCATTAGAGATAATATATCCCTCATAGTTAAAATTAAAAAGAAATTAGCACTCAAAACAGAGTTCTGTTATTTGTAGCATTGTGTGTCTTTATATGGTAACACAACTGCCATTGAGCGTTGATTATCAGATATAAATTTGTGTAGTTCTCATTTGTAGTCTTTAATACTGTCATTATTCAGTCGCTAATAGTCTTCCATTTGCATTTTTAGAATATTAGCGCGATTCTGTTTTACATTTAGAATTCTTTAACAGCCAGGTGTGTAGCCTTCTATTCCTTTATGAATCCGTCAATGATATCTGCACTTTTTGTACTTTCACAATTCAGTCTGTGATAGCTGTAACGTTTAACATCGGTGTAAATCACAGCTAATTGTACACTGTTACACCTTTGTAATTCTACCCATGATAGATGTATAGTTTCATATTTTTTTTTTATAAATCTGTAAATCTCTATAAACCTGGAACCGTAGTCGGATATTGCCTCATAATTCTCTCTCTGATGGTTGCTATTACTATCTTTTTTATTTTATTCACAAAGGGCAACACATTCTGTGCATTGAAGGGTTGAACGCATTAGGAAAACTAATGTAATAACAGGGGCAGAGTTTTTTGCACACAAGAGCTTGCAGTCTAGTTCACCCTGTATTAGTAAATAAGAATCAGCCTCCTCTGATTTTGTAGGCAATGATATCCAGTATGGCTACAGCCTTCACCCTCATTATATATTATTTACTACAATTTAGTAGAGCCAAAAAATAAACTAAACATTTCTCCATGAACTTCTATAATGTGTTTGGAGGCAGAGACCTGCATTATTAATATTATTATTATTATTGTGGATTTATATACATCTTCTGTAGCGCTTTACAATTACATGTATACAGTCACATCAGGCCCTGCCCCGAAGAGCTTACAATCTAAGCACATTTATTTGACACATATAACCTATCGGTATGTCTTTATGATTGTGGGGGAAACCGGAGTGCCCGGAGGAAACCCACACAAGCACAGGGAGAACATACAAACTCCAATGAAGATGTGTCCAAGACTGGAGTCGAACTCAGGACTTCAGCGCTGCAAAGCAACCGTACTAACCACTGAGCCATATTTTGGGATATAACCAATTAACAAAGCACTTAAGCGAGTCAGTCACCTACAGTACCCAGTCTGGGGATTTCTATGACCCATAATAAAACTTTGTGAGGTGTAGGTTGGAGTTAGGTATCAAGTTGGTGGTCAGGTCACATGCAAGTCTATAAAACTAGACCCGGGTAGGTCTTTACTTTTGATCCTTTTACTGGTCAGGCCACATGCAGATCTATAAAACTAGACCCAGGAGGTCTATAGCAAAAAACAATTATTGTGGCTATTGTGCATATAATGTGCATGTAAACTGTTGTATTTAAAGGAACTAAAATAAACTATTACTTTAATGCATTGATTGAAGACCAGGAGGTAAAGAACCTATGCCTTACCTTCCATTCTTCAATCAATTGACCAGGAGCCAGGAACGAAGGTGAGTATAGTTACCTTGCGCACTATCCACCGCTGGCTCCATTGACAAGTCCTGACCACTTCCGGGTTTAGTTTAACTGTAGTGCGCATGCATTTTCATACAAACCCCATATTAGAAAGGTACATTTCCCAACAACCATATCAAAATGAAAGGTAAGACACAGATTACTACCATTATATTAAGGTGCTCGTCCTTATGAAAGAGTGTTATTCTGAGTTGTTAGTTGTCCTTTAAACATCTGGAGGGGCGCAAATTTTACATCTCTGCCTAATATGTCAAACTTCTAATCACCCTGTTCGACCACAAACATACATAACATGGAATATCATTGATCATCTAGATCTGTCTTTACTTGGTAATGTCAACCACAAAGTAAAACCTTCACCATAATGAATGGGCTGTATTGGTTATTAGTTTTTACCTTGCTCCAATATTTCACTTGCTTTTTTAATTGTTTTTCTTCCTGGACTGATAAAAGATGTTGCAAATACAGATATTTGTTCATTGTCACCTTGATGTTCTGTTTAGATCAGCCAGATGGATTGTGCTGCCTGTTAGGGAGAATTTGAAAAGTTAAATAAAAATGATTGAATTCAACAAACATATCGGCCTGGTGCCAGGTGCACCTTGTTAATGGGTGGACAGAATCTGATATTTACAACATTCTATTTACTATAGCTGTGGTGTTTGGTAGTCAAGATCCGAAATAGCAGGGTCATGAACTGTGATAATAGGACATTGAATGGGATCCTGGAAATTGGAAAAAGTGGGGATCTAACAAAAAGAATAGGAGACTAGCACACTAGCAAGGAATTACCAACCAGGTCAGGGGATACCTGCCAGATGGGAACCCTTCAGAGATATGAATCTTGGGATTTATGTGTTTTTTGTAACTTACAAAGGTTTGCAGCCTATTTGGGTGGGGTAGCAGACCATAGTTGTATTTTGTATGTGACAGCTCAGTCAGTTGGGCTACATTCAGACCAACGGCAAATGGCATTTGCTGAAAGCTTACTGATCCTGCCATTCGTCTAAAATTAGCATAATTAGCAACCTCAGTTGGACCCACTACAGTTATTTAAAAGCATGTCTACCCTACCCACAATATTTTAAACTTACCTTTACCACCCTCAAAAACCCTGACTTTCCAATACTGACATACCGGCATTTCCAAAGTCAGATATTCAGCCTGCCCTTCGTCTGATTTTGGGTCCTCCTCTTAAATCTCTTCATGCACATGTGCAGAGGAGGCAACCCAGTCAACAGTTATTTCTGTTGTGTCAGGGAGGAAGTCAGTATTGCAAGTAAGCATGAAGTTTTGTGGGATGGGTAGATATGCCCTTAAAATAATAACAAAAAAGAGGCCACACATTTTAGTAGTTTATTTCTACCAATAGCAGTAAATATTGGTTTTAATAAATATGTGAAACATAAATTGCAATCTTGTTGCATATTAAAAAACAACTAAACTTAAATAGTCACCCCTGGGTACTTTACTTAAAATACCCAGTGTGAGGACTAAGCGGTGTAGGTGCCAGAGGGAGGTAAGTAAAAGTAAACTTTTCTTTTAAATATCCCATTAAGCTAATCACATAATAACATGATAACTAGGTGGGTTTCATGTTTGTTTCGAGCCTGGTCCAAATTCAAAACTGCTGGTTTTGAAGTTCCATAGAAATTTTAAAACTTTTCAAAACAGAAATTTTCCGAACCTCTAATATTCGATATTGAACCTAAAATATCACGTATCGAATAATCAGTATCTGAATATCCAATTTTGAATATTCAATACGAATATTAAACTTTCAATCAGTGTTGAATATCCGTTATTAGGTTCGTTGTTTTATTCTAGAATATTCAATACTTATCAATAATTATATGCAATAAAATATTCGATAATTTGTATTGAATATTTGATATTCAAACCACCAATGTTCGCAAACGATTATCTGATAATCGATATTCAATATCTAATATTTGGTAATCGGCATTGGATATCCGAGGTTCAAATATTCAGCACAGTATTATCAAATACGCATCTCCCATTAATTTTTATTGGGTTAGTTTTCTAATTTTCTGTTTTCCAAAACAATCAAATATTTAATATCCGATAACCGAACCTCCAATATATTCTATATCAATTATCGAATATTCAATAGTTGAAAAAAATTCAGGACTTTTAGGAAATCCAAAAATCCAATTTTGGAACAAAACTCACTGGTTTCGAACATGTCTAATGGCATGTGTGGTTAGTCTGATGAGGTGTACCTTCCGCACACCATCGCTGATTCCACCAATAAAAAAAAAAAGAAGTTCTCAAGACATCTCTAAAAACAATCAGGGGGATTCAACAAAAGTTCTTATTGTTATAAATGGCACTAATTTTGCCCCAACCAATCAGATGTTAGCTTTCCAATGTTAAATAAGATCTGATTGGTTGGGGCAAAATTAGCACCATTTTTAACTATAAGAACTTTTATTGAATTTCCCTGTATATTTTGTTGCAGGAATGGAAGACAAGATGAAAGGAGTGAAGGGCTACAGGATTTAAAAATGCTTTTTTCAGGTAACTACTACCTTAACTTTACTACAGTAGTATACCATTTCATTTGGCTTGTAGGAAGTAGATGAAGGGCTCATAATAGGAAACGTTTTGTTCTGCACTTTGTGACATTTATAAATATGGAACCCTCACCCAAAGGATGCAGAACACAGCATGTCTATGAGTTAATCCCAAATTGGTCTTAGCACCTGATTGACTTTAACAGCAGCCATTAAACCAATCATAATAATCTGATGCAAAGGTGATATTTATTCACAGCAGCTATTTAAGTGACTTTCCAGAACCCATGCAGATGCTGAAATTCCTATGTTGATGTCATGTTAACCATGTTTAAATGGTTTGGTATATTCCCCCATCTTTCTTCTTGTGTTCAGTAAGATCTTGTGTCCAGTTTTCTGAAGTTTATTACCAGAATATCCTCTGTACATTTGAGATGCCTGTAAAGCGATGCATTCTGTTCCTCTAGTGTTGCAGTAACCGATTGTCCTTCAGCCTGTATTGCATGAAAGACCCCTGCTGTGTTTAGCATCTCTAGCCTGTGTCTTGTGTCAGAACAGGTTTCACCTGAAGACGTAGCCATTCAGCTTGTCTACATCTCAAATTGCCACTAGAGACCTATCGCCTCTACCTGACAAATAGGACTTTTTCCACTCTGCATTCATTGTATCTGTCCCAGCAAGCTGATAGCTGGTGGGGTTACTTTATTTGCAAACAATGTAATGCATGATGTATGGCAGACATGTCACCTGCTCTAAAAACTGAAAAAAAAGGAATAGAACTTATGTGTCTATTCCTTTGGGTATCTATACTGTTAAAAGTCTTGTCACATTTTTTTTAATTGGAATCCTGCAAATTAGACAACAAAATGTTGGATCAAATTAGAATTTTCTTATTTTACAAGAGGTGTCCACCCCCAAATCTCTATTTTATATGTATACCAAGAACCCTACTAAACTCTATTTTTATTATACTTACCTATTTTACAAGGTGTCCAGTCCCCAAATCTCTATTTTATATGTATACCAAGAACCCCACTAAACCCTATTATCATTATACTTACCTATTTTACAAGGTGTCCACCCCCAAATCTCTATTTTATATGTTATACAAAGAACCCCACCTCTACTAAACCGATTCTCATTTATACTTACCTATTTTACAAGGTGTCCACCCCCAAATCTCTATTTTATATGTATACCAAGAACCCCACTAAACCCTATTATCATTATACTTACCTATTTTACAAGAGGTGTCCACCCCCAAATCTCTATTTTATATGTATACCAAGAACCCCACTAAACCCTATTTTCATTATACTTACCTATTTTACAAGGTGTCCACCCCCAAATCTCTATTTTATATGTATATCAAGAACCCCACTAAACCCTATTTTCATTATACTTTCTATTTTACAAGAGGATTCCACCCCCAAATCTCTGTTTTATATGTATACCAAGAACCCCACTAAACCCTATTTTCATTATACTTTCTATTTTACAAGAGGATTCCACCCCCAAATCTCTGTTTTATATGTATACCAAGAACCCCACTAAACCCTATTTTCATTATACTTTCTATTTTACAAGGTGTCCACCCCCAAATCTCCACAAATTGATTTTGTGGTCAGATTGGGTGGTGATTGGCCAGGGCAATTCAGGGGCAAAGCTGGGTTGTCTATCGTAATGCTGAATGAAGATAAATAGGCCTTGCCCATATCGTATTCCCAGCTGCTTGGGAGTTGGAATTTATTGGACTACCCAATTGATTTGCCCAAGATATCAGCAGTGCCACTATAATTCCTGATTGGGAGACTACCGATCAGTATAATGATCAGTCAATATATTAGGGAATATTATTAGCTTAGCTTATGTATGGCAGCCCTTAGACTGAGATACTGAGCTACAAAAATAAAATTAAGAGCCTGAAAATATTAGCTGAGAGAGTTGTAAAAGGGTTTTGAAAAATGCCTTTATTAACTTTTTGAATCTTTTTTTTCTTATAATAACATTTTCACATTTATGAGCAATGTTTGAACATTTTTCTTGCTCGGGAAATGCAGAAAATCTTGGTATAAACAGTTTCAGGATAGTTTTTCTTCTATTAACTAAAGATAAGCATGTGAAGTCATTAAAAATCTTTTACTGCACCATTCCTAATCAAATTGAGCATACCTAAAACCGCTGGAGTAGCGGAGAAGGGTAGCTGGCCTTGATAGCTTGGTGCACTTTTTTCTATGTCATTCATAGATATTCTTGCCTAGAAATATCCTTGACAAGTATTTTTAAATAAGCAGTCAGAAAATGTTGTCGTCCCCCCCCCCCACAAATCTGCAATAGAGGTGTAAATTCAGCTCCCCTGTAAAGGCTACAGAAAATCTGGTTCTGCATTATATCTTGCTGTTTAAATACAACTTTTATAAACAGATTGAAAATGCACACACAATGCAGATTTTATCTGCTCAGCGCACATACATTTTCTGTGCTTTACTTTCTAAAAAGAGGGGCCCATAACGCCAAGATATGATGATTACCTTCTGACTTATGGGTCAGATTTACGGGCAGCTTCTCTGCCTGTGCCCATACATCCCAGCTAATTATTTATTTCCCTTTATTATGCCTCAATAAATTGAAGTCTATTAATATGACTCCTGCTTTGCTAAATCAGAATAATGTATTATTCTCTGGCTGCTGTTATAAATATCAGTGGTGGTTTTTTTATGTCACAAATCCTTAGTTTTTTTTCCAGAATGGGGTGAATTAAAATGGCAATAAAAATCCCAATAAATATGATTCTGTTAGTTTTAATGCAACAATGTGCAGCCTCCTTCCTAGTAAATGTTGCTTGGGCTCAGAGCTTTGTTAGTATAGTATTGTATGGTGTTTGAGGTTGAATAAAGACATCTAGTTAACCGTTGATCCAGAGGAAGGCGAAAAAACCCCACCAGAATTATTAAGGGCGGAAAAATTCCTTCCTGACTCCAACAGGAAATATCCCTGGATCAACAAATATCAATGCCAGTAACTTGTAACATTCCTTGGTTTCAGAAACTCATCCAGCTATCCAATGAACCTGCCTACACAATGTCCAATTGAAGACATTTCCATACTTTTACTGTTCTCACAGTGAAAAACCCTTTCCGAACTTGAAGACTGAACATCTTTACTTCAAATTTTAAGGGATGTTGGCATGTCCTATGACATGTTCTATTGGTGAACAATGCCCCAGATATGTATTAATTGTATGGCCCGTTAATGTATTTATACACAGTTATCATATCCCCACGCAGGCGCCTTTTCTCTAATGTACATAATTGTAACTTATCCAATCTGTCTTCATTTTCACACACAACTCCATACCCTTTATTAATTTAGTTGCCCTTCCCTGAACCCTTTCCATTTCCAAGATGTTCCTTTTGTACACAGGATTCCAAAGTTGCACTACATATTCCAAATGAGGCCTTATCAATGCTTTGTAATGAAGGAGAATAACATTTTTCTCCCTTGAATCCATACCTCTCCTTATACGACAAGTTGTTGCTGCCTGGCACTGCTTGCTACCTTTGTTATCCACCAAAACGTCAAGATCCTTTTTTATCAGGGATGCACTTAATACAGAGCCATTTATAGTATAAGCAGCACAAGGATTTTTAAGTCCAAAATGCATCACCTTTATTTATAAACATTTATCAACATTTAATCTCATCTGCCACTAAAGCTAGGTACACACTTTCAAGTTGGAGCCTTTCGACTGGTCGGCCATGAGGCAGGACTGTCGGTTTCGGCAAAAGCAGCCGCGTCCAACAGTTACCGTGACCGATCGTGCTGTCCATAGAGGACCGCACGATCGCTCATGGCTTTCCAACCCGTCCGATCGTGCTTTCGTCAGATTTGGACGATGGAACGGTCGGCGATCGGAGCCGCCATACAATAATTTGGCCCGACCCACCGAAACACTGCAATGTCGGTCGGTCGGGCAAAATTATTGTATTGTGTGTACCTAGCTTTAGCAGCCCAATGTGACAATTTATGTAGATCCACCTGTAAGGATTGGACATCCTCTAAAGTTTTTAATGGTCAAAGTTTTGTTTTGTCAGCAAACACAGAAACCTTGCTGACAATACCTACATCTAAATCATTAATAAACAGATTAAATAGAAGTGGCCCCAACACAGAACACCAAGGCATCCCACTTAGAACTTTAGTCTATATTGATGAAGCCCCATTAACTACTACTCTCTCCATCCAATCCATCAACCAACTTTCTATCAATGTACAAATGCTCCACACCAGCCTAACAAACCATAGCTTATAAATTCATCGCCTATGGTGGACTGTTTTAAAAGCCTTAGCAAAATCCAAGTATACTACATCTACTGCTATGCCAGAGTCTAAATTACTACTCCCTTCCTCATAAAAGCCAAGCAAGATAGTTTGACAAGATCTATTCCTCCTAAATCCATGTTGATTATTTCATATAAGGTCAGTCCTTAAAAAAAAATACTGTAGTACGGTATATGCTCCCTTTCTAGTATCTTCCCCATCACTTAAATGAAACTTACAGGCCTGTAATTACCTGGCTGTGAATGAATACTTTTTGAATATTAGAATTATTTTTCACTTCCAGACATGAGGGAATATGCAAAAATTATCAAGACATTTGCTTTATCATCATCCTCCATAACTAACTTATCGACATTAAATAATGGTGCCACACTTTCAGTCTTCATCTTCTTACTATTAATATACTAAAAAAATGTTTAGGATTGGTGATGCTTTGTTCAGCTATCCTAACTTATTAACAAACTTATTTAGCTAGCTTAATTGCTTTCTTACAATCCTTGTTGCAGTTTTTATACGTCCTAAAGGCCCTTTCCGTTCCCACTGAGTTAAAGGTTTTAAATGCCTTATTTTTCCTTTCCATTTCCCTCTTTACATCAGAATTAAGCCACATGGGTGCAGTCTTATTTTTAAGGGTATACATTTAGATGTGAAAAGGCTTAAAATCCCCTTAAAAACAGTCTACTTCTGTTTAGTACCTTTTCCTGATAATATATCATCCCAGCTGACATGCTGAAGAGCTAGCCTGGGAAAATGTGCTTAACTGAAATTAAAGTCTTTGTTAACCCAGTGCACCCTGTTGATAACATACGCTGAACAACACTATTTCATAGTCACTATTCCCTAAGCCTCCAGTTACATTTATATCTAAAGTAAACTATACGATGCTAGATATTACCAGATCCAACAGAGCTCCTTTTATGTAGGAACTTCAACCGCATGTGAGAGAAAATTATCCTGCAGCAAATGCAGGAACCCATCAACCTCCTGTGTTGGCAGTTCCACCATGTCAATCAATTTCAGGGTAATTAAAGTCCCCCATAATCAGAACACTCCCCAAACTTGCAGCCCTTACCATCTGCATATGAAGCTGATTACCGTCCTCCCTGCTAGCATTTGGCAACTTGTAGCAGACACCAACAATAACATTACCCCCCTTCCTCTTCACCAGTTATCTCTTCTTTTAAATTTAGATTTAACTCTTGTTTAACATAAACACATACTCCTCCCCTTTTCCTTTTTCCTCTGTCCTGCCTAAACAAGGCATATCCTTCTAAATTTACAGCCCAGTCGTGAGAACTGTTCAACCACGTTTCTGCTATACCTTTTACATAATAGTTCACCTTCCCCAAGCCCCAACCACTATAAAAGATTTGTTAGAGCCCCGATAGTTACTTACCTTCCCTCTATCCTCCGCCGCAGAGTCCGGGCCCTCTGCTTGCATGGAACTGCAAGCAGGGGGCGGGACCGGCAGCCACGTCTGTGATTGGCTGCACAGAACGCCAGTAGTGGGGGAAATTATAGGTTTGGGGGTGGACATGCCCTTTAAGCTAGTTTAGCTTCTGTGATTAAGGTGGTCAAGAGAGTGTGCCGCTTAGAGTGTTCTGCTCAAGGATTTAGAGGGGTGTCTATACCTACCATCGCATAGTTGACTATAGATAGTGCATTACCAGATGTTTCTACTCTTATTATATAGGCCTATTAGTGTTGGCCCCACAAGGAGTGAGAGCAATTCATGGGGCAAATCTAATAGTACAATTACCATCTACATGGCACTGATTTTCTTCATATTTCTATTTGTACACAGGAATGGGTGCTGCCATATAACTTGCACTGGAAGAGCGATTCCTGCAAACTGCAGTTACAGCAACTACAGCAAGCAATGTGGCAGTTCCCGCTCCTACACAACCTTACAAGACAATAATCTTTGCTTTGCTGCACAGTTTGGTAAAATATGACTTTAGCTTCCAATTACAAAAGGTGTTTCTCCTGCAAGTGTCTCCTACACAAATAAATAACTGATATTTTAAACATCAGTATCACAGGTAAATTGTTTTCCCATATAGTACAGCCCTTGCCACTTTATCAGTACATAATAATCACAGGGCTTGATGATGATGATGAATTAGTCTCTGCGAAGTAATTCAGAACCCATCATTAGTCAGACAAATGCAGCAGTTACCACTTCTCTGCAATATTCTGTTCCCTTCAATAAAACAGTAAAATCACTCAAAATGTCACCTTACATGTGACAGGATCTGTTTAAAGGGAGTGAAACGGAGAGATTTATTAAATGCTGTAACTTGTGTAGACAGGAAAGCTGAAGATATAACCCAAAAGCTAAACAAGCTGGATGTATGAAATGTGCTTCATAAAAAAAAATAAATAGCACTAGCTAGTAACGGTGCCCCTGATTGGATGATTACAAAAGGGTAACAAGTTTTTTTTCTTGGTGGCTTTATATCTCACAATTGACATTCCTTCCACCCAGGGATTGATCCACACATGGGCCTACCAGGGGGGGCAATGGAATCAGGGACAAGCACAGGATTTTTAAGGGAGGGATTCCTGAAAGTGTTATCTTAGGCAGTGATAAGCTCAGCGCACCACCACCAACATTTTAACTACTTATGCCCTCTTTTAAAGGCCACTCCCATGATAAAGGTTCCCTTGTTATATTTATTTTGCCCCTAGACTTTTTGTTGCATGAATAATAACAAATCAAACTCACTCTGCCTTTTCTCCATCTTTAATTCTCTTCTCCGTCCCTCGCCCACTGACTCTCTTCTCTCCCAACACTCTCCCCAAGACTTTGCTGACTACTTCACAAATAAAATAGAATCCATCCTTACGCAGATTCCTAACCCTCAGCATAGTTCTCAGATTCTTTTTCCCAAACCCCCTTCTACTGCTCTTGAATCTTTTAGTCCCGTGACCCAGTCAATGGTCTCTTATCTGACTCAGTTTGTCCACTCACTACATGTCCCCTCGATCCTATGCCCTCTTTCCTACTGAAGCACTGTAATCAGGCAGTCACCCCTATACTAACCCACATATTCAACGCCTCCTTGTCACCTGGTATTTTCCCTTCCTCCTTTAAACACGCCCATGTGAAATCCATACTCAAAAAAGCCTCCCTTGATCCCTATTGTCTTGCTAACTACCGCCTGGTTTCTCTTCTACCGAGCCTCTAAGCTACTGGAACAAGACCCCGCTTCTCCTGTATCGCTAATTATCTTTATTTTCATAACTTACTGGACCTCTTGCAATTAGAGTTTCATCCTGCGCACTCCACGGAGACAGCCCTGTACAAAGTTATGAATGACCTTCAGGCTGCCAAAGCCAAAGGCCACTTTTCGATTCTCATCCTTCTCGACCTCTCCTCTGCTTTCGAAACAGTTGATTATTCCCTCCTAATGCAAATTATTCACTCCTTGGGCATCCAGGAATGAAGCAGCATCGTGGCTACAATCCTACCTTTCAAACAGACCCTACTCTGTGTCATATGATAATAATCCTCTCTGATTCCTCTTAAGGTTGGGGTTCCACAGGGCTCTGTTCTTGGACCCCTGTTGTTCTCCCTCTATACTTTTTGTCTCGGAGAAGTCGCCAGCTCATTTGGTTTTAACTACCATCTGTACGCCTATGATACTCAAATATATTTTTCCACCCCCAAGCTTGGAAAAATTAAAACCAAACTAAAACCAAACTAATCATTTTCCCACCTAAACCTGGTCCTATCCCACCTTTTTCCATTTCTGTAGACAACACCTCGATTTACCCTATTCAGTTGGCACGTTGCTTAGGGGTTATTATTGATTCTGCTCTCCCTATTCCAATCACATTAACTATGTTGTTAAAACTTGACACTTTTTTTCTTCGTAACATGTGAAAATCCGTAGATTCCTTTCTCTTCCAGCTACTGCTATGCTTCTCCAGACTCTCATCCTTTCACACCTAGATTATTGTAACCTTCTGCTTTTCTGGTCTTCCTGCTTCCCATCTTTCTCTACTTCAGTCCATACTTAACTCTGCCGCATGCATTATCTCGTTCTCTAACAATTTGGAAATTAAATCTCCTCTGTGCCGCACATCTACCTGGCTCCCCATTAAACAAAACATTATCTACAAAATCCTTCTCTTAACATTATTAACCCCTTCTCTCTGCTGCTCCTTCTTATATTTCTTCTCTAGTGTCCTATATGTCCCTGCCCATGCCCACCGCTCATCACAGAACTATCTCTTATATAGACCCCCCACTCATACTGCCTCCTCTCACCTTAAACCTTTTTCTCTTCTGGCTCCCATCCTCTGGAATTCTGTTCCCCTCTCTCTACGTCAAGAAACCTCAATAAACAAGTTTAAATCTAACCTCTCATCCTGTTTCTCTGAGCACAGCACAACATAGGACTGTTGACACTGTACCAGTTATTACTTCCACCCTTTCCTATGTATCTCTATGTTACCCACCTACGTAGATTGTAAGCTCGATGGGGCAGGGACCTCTTTCTTCGTGTTACATGTTTCAAGCACTTGTATATTTCATGAGGCTCATACTTATTTATGTATTTATTTATTGTCCCCCTTGTACGACTTTTTCCTTTGTACAAGTGCATACCTCACTACAGAAAAACAATATTGACATGTAAATTCTTAATCCTTTTTGTTCTTTCACATAAAATAGTAAGCTCATTTGAATGAGACAAAAAGTCAATCAGCATGAATTGTTCAGATTTGTGCTATTGTGTGGCCTCTGTAATTATCATGATCAGTTTCCCCAAACAAGTAACACTTACTTTTAATGTCTGCGTCTTAATACCCTTTCAGTCTGACACCCCCTTCCTTTTTGATGACCTAAAGGTGGCAGAACTGCAGGTTCTATAATTCAGCAGAAAGGGTGGGGGGATTCCTGGCACCTGTAATTCTCTCCCCCACTCCCCTAAAATCGGCCATGGGTATGGAAGGGGGCATCCAAAAAAACAGGTAAATGCTATTTGGGATTAACTCACCAAATGCAGACCGGTACCGCCATAAGAGCAAAAAGCTCCTTCAAACTACATGTGATTCTTTGATACTTCCAGCTGTTCATTGACCATGAACCACATACAGTAAATGCACAAAATTAACTTTTGGGTTGGAGATTTAAAGGGTATGTCCATCGATTTATTTAAAGGGTATGTCCACCCTAATTATATTTTTTAATATAAGGATCCCCCTGGTCTCCCAGCCCCAACCGCTCTATTTATATGTTTAGAAAGCCCCCCAAACTCTACTTACCTCCCCTCTTTCCTCCGCCGCACTCCCGGCCCTCTGCTTGAGAGAAAATGCAAGCAGAGGGGCGGGACCGGCAGCCGCGCCTGTGATTGGCTGAGCGGCAGCCAATCACGGACGCGGCTGCCGGCAGCTCATTTCGGCGGGGGAAAGAGGAGAGGTAAGTAAAGTTTGGGGAGCTTTATAAACATATAAATAGAGCGGTTGGGGCTGGGAGACCATAAGGAATCTTATACTTTAATGGTTATACGCTAGGGGGAGGGAATCGGGAGGGAGAGGGAGGGGGAGGGAGGAGGAGAAGGGCTGCAGTACGCATGCCAAACTTCTCCTGCAGGCCAGGTAGGAGGCAGAGTCCTATATGGACTCTGCTATCCTCCTGGTGGGCAGTTTTTGGGACTTTGGGGGGGGGGGGGCTACAGGAGAACCACGTGGAGCTGGGATGTGAGGTAAGGATTACACTACACTACATAATGGGGCCAGTAGTTGGGGGGATTATAGTTTTGGGGGTGGACATGCCCTTTAACTTTGTTTTTTACTGTTAAAGGGACAGTTCAGTGGAAATTATCAATATTTGTTAAATTATTAGTTTTTGTAATGCATACTTAGTTATTCTACATATTCTCTCCCATTTTGAAAAATCAGTTGATTTCATATCCTTTGCTGTTCTCTGCTGTTTACATTAGTGAGCTGACATTTCAGGTTCTAACAGTCCTTCTTCTTCCCAGGATGCACCACATTCCTTGGATTGTTCTAACAGTTATTTCTACTGATTGGCTTTTGGATGGGTCAAACATGCTCAGATCTCTACTGAGCAACTGAATCAACCCAGGTGCTGGGTCAAGGGCAAGACCATAACGGTCTCAACTAGGGGTCCTGCAAACAGGAAGTCAGTATTTCGGCTGCATTTATTTATATACAGACAAAATGCTGAATTGGCAGATTAAGGTTATTGGGATGAAAAATACTGATCTTTTTTCTGAAAAGCATATGTATTTGCACTTAACTTCCCCTTTAAACTGAAGAATAGAGATGGGCTTTTCTGAACTTTAGAACTTTTGACTTATGACTTTGCCTCACCTTAATCTATAATATGATTTGCGTGTGTTGCTGCATGCCTTCAATCCAACACATTTTGTTTAGGAGCAGTATCTGTCCTCTTTTAACCACTCCCACTTCCATCTGACCTGACTTTTTTCCCCCACAAACCAACTGTCAAGCCTGCACACAGCATGCAGCATTCCAACTGTCAAAACTCTGTCACCATTCCAGCTACAGTATAACTACTCACAGAAGAATAGTTTTGAGAGCAAGGAACTTGATTGACAGCTGAAATATAAGAAGTGTTAGATTTGGATATTTAAAGAAATAAACAAAAAAATTATACAGTGGTGGTTGGGAAAAATTAAAGTTTCCAGTTATGGTCAATTTAAAATACCCTATTTTTCAGTATAGATGCCATTTAAAGTCAATGGGAGAAGATAATTTGAAAAGTTTGGATTAAATACAGTGAATATAGCAATGGTAACTTGCTGTAAATGGCTCTGGCACCTGGGAAATGGTCTGGGGAACATGTCCATATTAATAAAAACTTGTTTAAACACTACCTTCCCCACGATTGGGCAATTTTCGGGTTATCACATGCTATATTTGAGGGTTAACGCCAATTTGAGGGTTACAGAAAATCGAGCGATACATTCGTGGATTACCAAAATCGAGCAATACATTAGTGGGTTACCAAAATCTAATGATACATTCGAGGGCTTCCGAAAGATACATTTGAGCGTTGTTGTCACACATTCACGCTTCTTTGCACTGTGTGTGTACACAATGGGCTGTGGATGAGTTGGAGAATGTCAGTGGCGTCTGAGTCCTTCATTGGCGCTGGAGCGATCCAGGTAAGTTTCTCCTCTCCTGTAAGTTTTACTGAAGAACGGGAGGTAAGACATAGCGCATTTACCTCCCATTCTTCAGTTAAACAGTAAAAAACAAAGTTAAATAAATGGCATACCCTTGAAACTTGCTATTCAGTACTATAGATAGCCAAACTTCCTAAAGTTCGGTTTGTTTTAGAACTATAGAACTTCAGTTAAAGTTCTAAAGTTCGAAAATGGAGCCATTAAAGTCAATGGGGAAAAATAGTTTGATAAAATACAGTTAAAATAGCAATGGTAACTTATTGTAAATGGCTCTGGGACCTGGGAAATGGTCTGGGGAATATGTACATATCACCGTATTCGAAGGTTACAGAATGCCGCATTCAAAGGTTATGGCTGAATTCCAGGGTTAGCAATCACTGCATTTGAGGGTTATTGGCTTTCGCTAACCTTTGAATTTGGCCATAACCCTCTAATGCTGCATTTGGTAACCCTTAAATTCGACGATACCCCTCAAATGTAGCATTCGCTAACCCTCGAATTCAACCATAACTCTCAAATGCGGCGTTTGGTAACCCTTGAATATGATGATAACCCTCGAATGTACCAAACACCACATTCTAGGGTTATGGAGAGCTAAAGATGAGGATTAGCGATTTTTAAAAATTCAAGAATCCTCGAATTTTTGATAATTATCGAAAATATGTCCGCAAGTTCTAAACACCCGAAAGTTCATAGTTCGGAGAGTTCTAAAAAGTCAGAGTTTATACGAACTCCTAAAATCCGAACTAGAGTTCTAGTTCTAGTCCATCGTTATTCAGTACAGGCTTTAGCGCAGTTATCTTAAACTTTACCAGATAGGGTCCATGTTAGTAAAGGAACAGAAATTATGTACGGTTGGAGGGATCAAGGTGAACAGAGCTTGCCTTGGAAGATGGTGTAGGGCAGTGAGTTGAGCTGAATAAACTCCAATATTTTGGCCTGATCGACCGATAGTTCAATGTATCAGTCGATTGGGCCAATATAATTAAATGGTTTTTTGGACACGACCGGCTGTACCTTCGTCCGAATTGGACGAATGCATGATCAGATATGCCTGAAAACCACAGCTGATCATGCGGTCCTCAATGGATCGTCCGCTCAGGTGTGGCAAACTGTCAGCTGCAGGTACCAGTTGGAAGTGCCTGACGATCGGTCAGGAGGAAGGATATGACAGTGTGTATACCCTACTTTAATTGCAGATAGAAGCAACCACCATTCCATGCTCCATTAAGAAAGGGAAGGTGAATGAACAGTAGAGATTGCCGAACTTCCGAAAGTTCGGTCTGTTTTCAAACTTTCGAACTGTATGGAAAGTTCGAAAGTTCGAAAACTGACCCATTAAAGTCAATGGGAGTCAAATAGTTTGAAAAGCTCTAATAAAATACAATTAAAATATCAATGGTAACTTAACGTAAATGACTCTGGGACCTGGGAAATGGTCTGAAGAACACGTTTGAATATCCAGAAATTTGAAATAATCAATTTTCACGCACAGTACTTTCACACGATTTTCGATAATTATCCCATAAACGATTTGAAGATCATTAGATTTTTGAATTTGATAATTATCGAAAGTTCGAAAATCTGAGAAATCCGGGTCCGGGATAGTTCGAGAAGTCCGAGTCCGCTCGAACTCGGTAAGTTCGGCTCGAACTTGGGTTTGAGTTTTGGTCCATCTCTAATGAACAGAAAGAAGGAGAAAATAAGGAAGAGACTGAATAAATAGAAATATAATTAGAATAAAGGGAGGAGGGGGGCACTTGGAAGGAATTAATGGTAGTGGCCTTTGTTCATTTAGCTATTTAGATCATTTGTTGGGAAGGGGCCCTATATGCTGCTTGGCTCAGGGGCCCACAGCTTTCACCTTATTTCATCAGCAAAAGAATATATATAATTTTACAAATGGTAGTCTAGTTCACTGAACGTATGATTCTATAACATTATATTATCCGGACTATATTACCATTTAGCATTCCAGCAAGCGCCCGGTCTTTGATGTATGACATACAGACTTTTACATACCCACAAATTGGTTGACAGCAGACTATTTCCTGCTTCGTAAGTAACGGACTGTGTTTGGTTATAAGAAAATGCTGCTTTTTATGTTATATCATTCCATAATCGCCTACCAATATCTCTATATTCTCGGATTCACACTTTTAGATGCCTTTTTAAAAAAATGTCCTCTCTTTCTCCTGCTATAATTTACCATGTTTTAAGATGTTTTTCCTGTAACATACTCACTATACCTGTCCATACAACCTTTTTCTGGTTCACCTTCACTACTCCTCATTGTCCCACCTTGTTTAATTGCACCTCTAATGTCTCACCCTGTCTAATCAGACCTACACTGTCTTACCCTGTACCAGCAGACTTCCACTGTCTGACCATGTACCAATAGACTTTCACTGTCTTACCCTGTACCAGCAGACTTCCGCTGTCTTACCCTGTACCAGCAGACTTCCGCTGTCTTACCCTGTACCAATAAACCTCCGCTGTCTTACCCTGTACCAGCAGACTTCTGCTGTCTTACCCTGTAACAATAGACTTCCGCTGTCTTACCCTGTACCAGCAGACTTTCACTGTCTTACCTACAGCAGACTTTCACTGTCTTACCCTGTACCAGCAGACTTTCATTGTCTTACCTGTACCTTACCAGCGACTTTCACTGTCTTACCCTGTACCAGCAGACTTTCACTGTCTTACCCGGTACCAGCAGACTTTCACTGTCTTACACCCTGTACCAGCAATTTTCACTGTCTTACCCTGTACCAGCAGACTTTCACTGTCTTACCTCTGTACCACAACTTTCACTGTCTTACCCTGTACCAGCAGACTTTCATTGTCTTACCCTGTACCAGCAGACTTTCACTGTCTTACCCTGTACCAGCAGACTTTCACTGTCTTACCCTGTACCAGCAGACTTTCACTGTCTTACCCTGTACCAGCAGACTTTCACTGTCTTACCCTGTACCAGCAGACTTTCACTGTCTTACCCTGTACCACAACTTTCACTGTCTTCCCCTGTACCAGCAGACTTTCACACTGTCTTACTGTACCAGCAGACTTTCACTGTCTTACCCTGTACCAGCAACTTTCACTGTTCTCCCTGTACCAGCGACTTTCACTGTCTTACCCTGTACCAGCAGACTTTCACTGTCTTACCCTGTACCGCAGACTTTCACTGTCTTACCCTGTACCACAGACTTTCACTGTCTTACCCTGTACCAGCAGACTTTCACTGTCTACCCGTACCAGCAGCCTTTCACTGTCTTACCCTGTAACCAGCAACTTTCACTGTCTTACCCTGTACCAGCAGACTTTCACTGTCTTACCCTGTACCAGCAGAGTTTCACTGTCTTACCCTGTACCAGCAGACTTTCACTGTCTTACCCTGTACCAGCAGACTTTCACTGTCTTACCCTGTACAAGCAGACTTTTCACTGATCCATTAGCCTTCACTACCTCACCCTTTGCCATCAGACCTTGACTACCCCATCCTGTTCCATCGGATCTCCAATCCTTTCCCACCTTGTCCATCTTCACTGCCTCACCCTATCCTGTTAGACTTCCACTGTTTCACCCTGACTTTTCAGGCCTTCTCCCCTTGTCCAAATATCATCCACATTCTAAATCCTTTTGCCTCATCAGCTTCCCTCTCTCTCACCTCTTCCCTGTCCCTCTTCACATCTGGCTGCTGTAGTTCAGTGTAATTAGATAAGATTTTTAGACGGACAAAGGAGACTGTCTGCCCCATAACTGATGGCATTGCTAATGTAATTAAAGGGAATATTATCGGGTCCAAGTGTTGTGGCAGATGGTGCCCAGCTGGCACAACTGGTTGGGCACTGCAGCACAATGGCAAGTGGGCATCCATATTATTATAATATATATCAGTTAACCTTTTCAATGTTAAACTTTTATTCTTGCCTGAAAGTATTCACATAGAAGGAAAAGGATATTTTGCTTCTAAACATTAACCATGTTTATTAGATAAAGATATACAGCAAGTTACAATTGAATTCTCAGTCTTAAAATAAACAGGTGGAATTTCCAGTTGTCAAATGGTCTTTGCCTTTAATTAGTTGAAATGGGGTCGTACCACATAAATGTAGGGGACAGTTATTCCATTGCACTTAAGCAAATGTTCCTTGTTTTACTTGAACTAGTTTTATTTTTCATCACCAGGGGGAGTCCCCTGCCCTTTCCACCTTTATTGCTCTGAAAATCCTACAGTCCTATTTTCTAAAGGATCGGATAGAATGGAATTGCATTTCAGCAGGAGTTGCTGAGATCCATCAAAATAAAATTCTTCACTTTATAAAAGATTGTAAACCAGAGGATATCAATAAACCGGTTCCGAGTCCCATATTACTCCTCTTTATTCACATTTATTTCTATTAATGCATTACAAACAACAGAAATGTGAATGAAAGATAATGGAATATTGCCATAAAAATATATCTGCGCTCAAAAATAGCCAAAGTTGATATTTCAGCACGACTGATCATGTGGTCCATAAAAGACCGTATGATTGACTGAAATTTACCCACAGGTCATACCAAACTTTTGTCTGATTTGGATTTGGTCCTTCCGAATTAAAAAAAGCATTGCCAATATTTCAACCAGTCGACCTAAATACCAGTCCGTCGGGTAGAAATATTGCCTCGTATGTACCTGGCCTTTAGCCAGTCAGGCACAACGCCTGAGCAAAACATACACATATAATTGGTTCTCCTCTACCTGCAGGTCTGCACTGTTGTTTCTATAAGTGGGGAATGTGGGAGGCTATGCCACTGTACATTGTTTCTTCTATAAATTTACCAATGTAGGGCTAGGCCACACTAGTCGTGTTATGCCATCCATTATTGCGTGAGAATCACATGCCAGTGCATAACAATGTGGGTAGTCACACATTTACGGTGAGCATGCAATCACCATTATTTTGTGCAAACTGCAAGTGCTGCGATAATGGAATATTGGCAAAATTGCAATTTGTGTAAAGTTTACCTTATAAAGGAATCACTCTTAAATTGGGTTGCAATCTTTCCCTTTAAGACATATGAAATCAGTATGCTGCAGTGCATTGCATTAAATGACAACTGTATTGCCCAAGCTCCGCCCTCTCAGTATGGGATTTATCCATACAAAAACGCTTATTGCAGAGCAACACTCTGGTCATATGCTAGCCTAGCACGTGACATTAGTTTAGGCATTTCTTGCAGCTCATACACCTTTATTCTATATATATTGTGATTTTATTATGCTCTTTTCCAGCCTCTTTATTTCCTTTCTCTACAACAAACCATAGTGTATTCCTTTAAATACATTCCTTATGCCCAGAGCTCTATACTGGATAAATGATCCTGTTAACCATATTGACATGTCCTTTTAACAGATAAGGTAGTTAATATTAAAATCGTCAGTTTAGCGCTCTTCATATCCTTCATTTATTTCCTATGCCATCAGGTGTTGGAACCATGTTCTAAACATTAAAAATGTCTATGTAATTTTTTTACCTACTCCCACTATGTGATTTCCAGGATTGTCATGGGATTTGCTCAGTGCACTTGGTCAGACCCAAGTTTAAGCAGGTGATCTAAATGAAGGGATGATCACTTTCTGTCTACAAGTTATATCTAAGACAGGTTGCCTAGTGCTAGCAATGTGTGGTTTATTGAGCTTATTGTTTTGGAAGAACCTCTATCCTCCAGGGGAATTCGCTTCTAGCAGAGGAATAGCTTTTGCAGAAAATAAAAGAAAAACCCAGCTCTTCGCTCCATTGGTAACGTCTTTTCAGGAACCGCACACTCCCAGAGGTGTATGTCCTCACAATCAGTTCCTAAACATTCTGATCAGAAGTAGCATCTTGCAAAATACTGGGTAGAGCTTCAGGTTAAAAGAAAAACCCAGCTCTTCGCTCCATTGGTAAACGTCTTTTCAGGAACCGCACACTCCCAGAGGTGTTTGTCCTCACAATCAGTTCCTAAACATTCTGATCAGAAGTAGCATCTTGCAGAATACTGGGTAGAGCTTCAGGTTCAAAGAAGGGGACTTGATAAACCCAGAGAGTGATAGCCTGAAGGAAACCAGTCAAGATTTTCCAATGAGACCATTCCAGCAATATGGAAGCAGGTGGGGATAATGGCACAGTACTATAAACAAATCGGACCGTTTAAAAGCAGTCTACATTTAGTTGTGGCATGAAGGTCACTTTCACACTTAACTTTATGGGGAAAAGGCGTAGACATAGAAATCCGACAGCACCACTCTGTTTCTGATTAGATAACTCTATAGAATAGGATGAAGACCAACATGTTTTACCAGATCACAACATTCATTCTTTTATGTCATTTGTATTTTCCAGATTATCATTAACCTATAATAAGTATTTATATACTGCCATTCGATCAGCCTTCTTTATACTTATACTTGGCATACAGGGAGCAAGGTAAAGCTGGAGGTCTGTGTGACTCTAAGGAATTACTGTAATAATAAGAGAAGATGATAGTGCAAGTTAAATGTAATGGAGAACAGAAAACCTTAAACTTGTCTTCTATGAATAACAAACCAAAGTTAGATTCACAGCTATTCCCACATTAGAATACTAAATGCAATAAGGAAAAAAACAAAACGTTCTAAACAAAATAATTTGTGGGTGATGAAGAGCACATTTAATTAAATGGATCCAATATATGAGCATACTCCCTAATCTGAAAGTTGAACTGACGAGAACCATATTTTAATTAAGATACCAATAATTCCCTGACAGTAGCCATATTGCCTTTGACTTTAACCCTTTTTTGGTTTTCAAAAGAGCGATACTCTATTGGCATACTGTAAAGAAGATATTGAAAGGTTAATGGCACCATGCTATCTGGTTAGTCAGTTTAAAAATGCACCTTGGGACATATTGTTAACATTGAGATGAAGAATAGAAATAGAATTAGAGATTGGAGTAATCTGTTACAGGAGATGAGAAAGGCATTAAAGGCTTAATAAATGATAACGCTGTAATAGAGAATCCTATTTGTATTCTGCGTAAGGTGGATTTTTTAAAAACGTGTCTATTATTTAAAACGTGTCTATTACGTGCCAAAAACTTAAAAACTTTGCCCACCCCCTATTATTTTGGCAAATGGGAAATAATTGCAAGTGTTTCGGGAAAGAAGTGGATAAAAGATTGAAATGTATAAATTATTATAAATAAATGAATACATTCTATTTATTACCATTATCCCTGAAACAGGTGTCAGATCTGTCAGAATCTTCAGTATTTATAGTTATATAAAATGTCAAAGATTTATTAAAAAATCTGTCTAATGCCCCATTAAAACCAATTGTTGCATTCATTGACATTGGCCTGTAGCCCATATTACAATTATTGGATTTTTAACTCAAATTTCTAATATTTAATTTGCCAGAGACGCACACTTTTCTAAAAAAAAAAAAAAAAAATTGTCTATTTTGGATCTGATCACTGGATACTACTATACTGATGGTGGTATAAGTAGAAGAGGATATACTTATGTGCCAGGTAAACAGAGATACATATACATCAGAAATGTTGCTAGAGATACTACTTTAAAAGCCTTACGGCATGATCATAGGAAAATAGCATGATCAAATATAAAACAAGGAAAATGCTATTACAAGTAGAGAGTTGCCATGACAGAATAAGTGAAGGGTTACCTATGTTACAGTTTTTATGGGTGACGTGGATCTGTACCTATGCAGATCACCTCAATAAAAAATCTGAGATATGGAGAAAAACACACAAGATACAAGTAACAAGTATTATAATTACAGGGACAGATTATAAAAAGGAAGTTCAAGGTTTCTGATGTTTGATGTCCGGAGAGGTATACACATTGTAAAAAGTGACCATTATGAATGTTATCCTGAAGTGCTTGTATTTTTATAGTATTGCCAACATTCTTCTATCACATCCAACATTCTTCTATCACATTCTATCATGACTAGATGAGTAATATTTGTTATTTGATATCTGATGTTATAGACTGAGCGTTTTTAAGAAGATAACATAATTGTGATATTTACGAACTCTTGATGTTTTTGTGTTTTATAGATATACTTGGGTGTTGCACTTTGTATGCTTTGGGACTGAGTGGGAGGCAGTCCCATGGTGGAGGAGTGGCGATCACAGGGGTAGTTATTTATAGTTGTATAATTTAGTACATTGTTTGTGCTGAAGAAGGTGCTCATGAATGGGAATTTGATTTTTGAGATGTGACCAGCTGAAGCTGTAAACAAAATGGAAAAAAAACAAAAGGAGGATTCCAGGATAATTTAATATGCAGATGGTTATTCAAAAGTTTCTTTTGTATATTATGCACCTGTACTGTCTTCCTAACTTAATGATTCAATTGTTTCAACAACACCATTTTATATTGCAGAGGCAATATGAGAGTCCACATTATCTAGTTAAACAGTAATTGTATAGCATATTACATTACAATTCCATTGCTTAAAGAGGATACACTGAAGAAGGAGATGGAGCTGGACCGACAGACCAAGCTTATACTTTTCTATATATTTAAAGTGCCAGAAATGTGATCTCTTTCTGTTCCCAGTACCTCCTTGTAACCACACAGTGTGTCCTTATGTCCTGCTTACTCCTAGTTAGTATGCATTACCCTTCACTCTGTGCTCAGCCCCTCCCAGAATCTGAGACACAGCTAGAGAGGGGGAGCATGTACAGTGGAGATAAGCTGTATCTAAGAACAGTGAGCTACAGCCAATAGAATTCATCCTTTGATTTTGTGTTGTATTAAAAGGACACTGCTTTGCTATGGGAAGGTAAGCAACTATGGTGGCTGTTATTACTGCTTGAATTAAATTATAAGATTTTCTTTAATCTGTGGGAGTTTGGAGGTGTACGTATGTGGGGGGTAAGGCTTTACACATAATGGGGTCAGGGGGAGGGACAGGGATATGCAAATAGAAAGGATGATTGAAAGTTCTTTATTAAAACTCTAACAGGCTTATTCAATAAAGCTAGGTACACACCTAGCGATTTTTCCTCCTGACCGACCGTTCGATACTTTCGAATGGTCGGCCAGGAGGAAGGACTGTCGGTCGCAGCAAAAGCAGCCGCGTCCGATAGTCACCGCGACCTGTCCTTTCGTCCGATTTGGACGAACGGTTGATCGGACATGGGCACATTCGGATGCGATAATTTCGGTCCGATCGACCGATACACTGAACTATCGGTCGATCGGACCGAAATATCTCATCGTGTGTACCCAGCTTAAGTGAAAAAAGTGCTTAAAGGAGAAGTTCAGTGCAAATACATGTACTTTTCAGAAAAAAGAGCAGTATTTTTTCATCCCAATGACATTAATCTGCCAATTCAGCATTGTGTCTGTGTATGAATAAATGCAACCAAAATACTGACTTCCTGGTTGCAGGGCCCCTAGTAGAGACCATTATGGTCTTGCCCTTGACCCAGCACCTGGGTTGATTCAGTTGCTCAGTAGAGATCTGAGCATCTTTGACCCAGCCAAAGATGGAGCACAAACAATTAGAGCACAAAGAATTCTAATTGTATAAGGTTGCTACTACAAACAGTCTGCTAAACCCTGGATAAATAAAAGCAATTAGTTCAATAAGTTGGCCAAATTATTTTAAGCCCAGTCACCACGTCAAGGTTGCTTTCTTTTACTGGGTCCTAACCTACTGGTACTTGCCTTTTTGGCTACATGAGCTGACAGCTTCTCCTGTGTGGCCTGGATGCTTGAAGCTGACTATCTAGTTTAAAGTACTTTGCTCAAACGAGAACATGACCTAACTCTGGGTGGAGAACAATTTCCCAGAAGGCTGTACAGTTTTTTGTTTTTTCGATGCAGGTAGAGCTGAGGGAGGTGATGCTGAGGGAGGTGATTTTGAAAAAATTCGAAAATGCTAAAATCCGCGAGCGGACCCATTAAAAATAAAAAAAAACTTGAAAATACGAGAAATCCTCGTAATTTCTAAAATTTTCGAAAATACGAGAAATCCAAGGTTCGAAAGTTTGGAAGGCGGGAAATCCAGAAAATCCTGAAAAATCCGCCGTTCTCGAACGGGATAAGTCTGCGGCGGATCCGGGTTCGGCCATCCCTACCATTGACATGATATACAGTATGTACCAGCAGTGCAGGGGAGGGATAATATGGGACAGTGTGACTCCTTTAGTATAATAAAGATTATAGAGAGCTATGGGGGTGCAGGGAGAAAAAAGCGTGCATTATTATTTAGGTGCATCAGGGTACAGAAAGTAATGTGTTGTAAAGAAGGACAGGGGAGGGGTGGCTGCACATAGCATTACAGGGATGGTTACTGGGTGCATTGGTAAAGAGTTATTAGGGTGCGGGGATAAGCTAAGGGTGACAGTGCACTGGTATTATTGCAAGGGATATGAGGGAAAGCGTAGGAATGGGTAACAGTGCCATATAGTACAGAAGAAACAGATGGCTGGTATCACTTAAGGGGCACAAGCCCTGGGTGTAGTGCCTGTTGCCCCAAGTGTCACCATGGCCGAACACACAAAGCCGCAGACCAACCGGAAAAAAAAAAAATCTTTGTGTGCTTGGTCCATGACGTTGTTTTACCAGCAGCACATGGGCATTTGGAAGTTGTGTTGCTTTTAAAGGGCATTTTACTGGTGCCCAGAACCCTCCTTTCTTCTTGCTCAGTAAAAACTTGCAGTCTGCTTCTCCATATCTCCACGTGCAGATGCCTGTACCATAGATTGTTACATTGTTACATAGATTGTTGAATCAATTGTTCAAATTTTAATAGAGCCACGGGTAAGAAGCTGCAATTTTGTTTCAGAAAAGTATCTGCCCTGTGCAGCAGTGAACAACTATCTATTTTCTAACTATAGTATAATGAAACAGAGCCTTCTTATAACAGCAGTCTCGCACTATATGAATAGCATTGCCCACAAAATCTAAAAAACAAGGAGTCATTTCTTACTCCCAAGAGATATGCAAAAACTCCCCTTTATGTCTTTTGGTTAAAGCATGTCACCAGAACCGCTGGCTTATAACATGCAATGTAGCCTACGGTATAGAGCCATTCATTTGACCTGCAGACATGACATGTTTCAGTCTTGTTAGATCTTGCCAGTGAAAGATACAGATTAATGGCTCTATGGGGCTGTATTGCATCGGATATAAAGGGGAGATTTTCCCCTTACTGTGGGAATCCTGGGAGTTGAGAATTTTTTTAGATTTTGTGGGCAATGCTATTCATATAACATGAAACTGCAAAATACCTTCTGTTTAAAAAAACTCTGCTTCATTTTATGTTCTGTGGAGGGCGTTTTGATCCTTTTGGCTCACCTCACCTTAAGCTATTTAGCTGCCTAACTGTAATATACATTCATTTTGGATTTCCTTACTGAGAAATCCTCTTTAAAGGACATGTCCACTCTCATAACTTGTGTGCTATGACTATTCTGCTTAAGGCCCCCCAAACATAGAGATGTGAGAGAGCAGAGCCACAGAAGGTATTAGGCTGTGTGAGTAGTAGTATAGCAAAGGATGAGTTTACATGTGTTATTGCTAATGTACGACAGTGTCCATAAATGTACGTCCGTAATTGTAAAAGGTATGGTATCGCTAAAAAAGAATACCACGCCTTTATAAATATGGCCCATAGTAACAAAGTAATTACATAGTAATTGAGGTTGTATAAAGGCATATGTCCATTTAGTCCAACGTTTATACCCTTTTCTTTAACCCTACCTAACAGTTGATCCAGAGGAAGGGAAAAAAAGCTAAAAAGGAGGGTGTGGGGGGAATAATTCCTGCCAATTGGTAAGAATAACTGGATCAACCAGAACTACAGTATATGTAATAATATCAGTAATTCTCAATATTAACACTGTTCCCCTGTACAACCAGAACTACAGTATAATGTATAATATCAGTAATTCTCAATATTACATAGTATCCCTGTACCAACCAGAACTACAGTATATGTAATAATATCAGTAAATTCTCATGATTATATAGTATCCCTGTACCAACCAGAACTACAGTATATGTAATAATATCAGTAATTCTCAATATTACATAGTATCCCTGTACCAACCTGAACTACAGTATATGTAATAATATCAGTAATTCTCAATATTATATAGTATCCCTGTACCAACCAGAACTACAGTATATGTATTAATACCAGTAATTCTCAATATTGTTTAGTTTTAAAAACTTATCCAGGCCATTTTTAAAGTTATTCAATGAACTTGCCATTACCACATCTGCTGGAAGACTGTTCCAGTTTTACCGTTCTCACTGTAAAGAAACATTTCCTAACCTGAGGATAAAACTTATTTTCTTTTAGTCTTAAAGGATGTCCACCCCCCAACTAAAATTTGGTATACTGCAGGAAATAGCTATAAACCTCAACCTTGCGAAGTTTATAGCTTTCAAAGACCTCCCCAAATGTACTTACCAGCCTTCGTTCCCTCGCAGCGTTCTGCTTTTCTTCCTTGTTTTTTTAGTGCACGGAAGACAAGCAGAAAGGGCTCGACCAGCATCTGCTCCTATGATTGGCTAAGGCATCAAGCCTTAGCCAATCACAGGAGTGGATGCCGGTATCCACACGGAAGCCAAGACCACCACCAAACGCCAGACACATTTTGTCCTAAAGACTTCAGCGATGGCTCGGCATAAGTGTGTATGTTCAATATGTGGCAGAATGTTAATTGTGTGAAACAGAATGTGTGTGTGTACTGTTCGTTCAGTGTGAGAGAGAGAATATTTAGTTTCTGAGAGAGCGAATATTTGCTGTGCATGGTAAGGTAAGTATTGCAAAAGAAGGATTGGGGGGAGATAAGGGTGGGGTTAAAATTTCATTGAGGGGGTGTTTATGCCCTTTATGTCATTGGTTGCTAGGATATTGGCACATCCATGACTGACTTACATCTCTGATGTCTAACATAGTTCCCAGGGTGCAGACCCACATTCTGGCCACCGGAATAGAGTTCCCAGAGGGCAGATCCCGTTCAAACAGCCAGAACATATCCAAAAGCATCCAGACCCCCGTTCCAGTAGCCAGAACAGAGCCAGAGAAATCCAGACCCCCATTCTGGCAGCCAGAACAGAGCCAAAAGCATCCAGACCCCCATTTCAGCAGCCAGAACAGAGACAGAAGCATCCAGACCCCTATTCATGTGTTCAGAACAGAGCCAAAGGGGTCCAGACCCCCCTTCCAGCAGCCAGAACAGAGTCAAGGGGGTCTAGACCCCCATTCTGGCAGCCAGAACAGAGCCAAAAGCCTCCAGACCCCCCGTTCTGGCAGCCAGAACAGAGCCAAAAGCCTCCAGACCCCCGTTCCGGCATCCAGAACAGAGCCAAAGTGGTCCAGACCCCCGTTCCGGCAGCCAGAACAGAGCCAAAAGCATCCAGACCCCCATTTCGGCAGCCAAAACAAAGCCAAAAGCATCCAGACCCCTGTTCCGGCTGCCAAAACAGAGCCAATAGCATCCAGACCCCCGTTCCGGCGGCAAGAACAGAGCCAAAGGGGTAGAGACCCCCGTTCCAGCAGCCAGAACAGACCCAAAAGCATCCAGACCACTTCCCAGCAGCCAGAAGAGAGCCAAAAGTATCCAGACCCCTGTTCCAGCAGCCAGAACAGAGGCAAAACCATCCAGACCGCTGTTCCAGAGCCAAAAGCCTCCAGACCACCGTCTTGGGGGGCCATAACAGAGCCAAAGGTGTCCAGACCACCGTTTCGGCGGCCAGAACAGACACAAATGGGTCCAGACTCCCATTCCGGCAGCCAGAACAGAGTCAAAGTCATCCAGACCCCTATTCCGGGAGCCAGAACAGAGCCCAAAACATCCAGACCCCCGTTTCGGCAGCCAAAACAGACCTAAATGGGTCCAGACCCCTGTTCTGGTGACCAGAACAGAGCAAGAGGGGTCCAGACCCCTGTTCCGGCAGCCAGAACAGAGCCAAATGCGTCCAGACCCCGTTCCAGTGGCCAGAACAGAGCCAAAATTATCCAGACCCCCGTTCCCGGCAGCCAGAAAAGAGTCAAAAACATCCAGACCCCCTTTTACAGCGACCAGAACAGAGCCAAAGGGGTCCAGACCCCCTTCCTGCAGCCAGAACAGACCCCAAAGCATCCAGACCCCCGTTCTGGCAGCCAGAACAGAGCCAAAAGCATGCACACCCCCGTTCCAGCAGACAGAACAAAGTCAAAAGCATACAGACCTCTCTTCCTACGGCCAAAACTGATCTAAAAGGGTGTAAAACCTTATTCCGGCATCTATAATAAAGTGGTGTAATTTTAATGCCTTACGATAGGTGGCGCTGTTCATTTTATGTTGGTCACACCCATTAATAATCTCTAGCCAATCCTTTTACAGGACAGATAAAGCAAGGAAGCATGTGACTGAGGTCAGGAGGTGTGGTCTGACACTGCACATACACACAGATACTTCATTCAGTTTTTAACAGGTTCACATTTACTTTAATACAATTTACTGAAGTGGTATTTATAGCTTATTGGTGTTTTTAGGGGGGTTGTTTTCAGATTCTGGAGTACAAAAAATTGGGTTTAGTTCTCCTTTAAGTTTATTTATTTAACTTTTAATGGTGATTTTTCATTTTTTAATTTTTCGTTCAAATTGATACTGGGGAATTTCATCACTACCAAAGCAAAATTCACTAATCCCCTAAATTACAAGATATATGATTCGTGACTCATCCGCTTTTAACTTCCCAGCAGCACCTGTCAGAGGTGAAATATTTCTGACCAGTTATAATCAAGTTTCTACTCTAAGGTTCTGCTGACTCTGCACAAACAAGAGCATACTGCAGTTCAATATGATGGCTACAGCTAAATTGTTATTAATTTTCTCTTTAAAGGATAGAAACCTTATAGATCAGTCATAACCTTTTAGAAGTTTTATTCTCTTTGTATCCCATTCTACCCCTCTAATGGCGACCCTGCCAAAAATCCTCAAGTTCTGCAGATCTTTGCTGAAATGAATGTCTGAAATGACTAGAATGCATTTTATTAGTACTTGCCCTGGTGCAACTCCTAATGGTTGTTCATAACAGAAGAAAAAAGATGGGTGCACTCCAGGGTCCTTTTCACAATTTATAAGTGCAACAAATAAAGTGCAAACACAGTGCAATCAGCAGCGTTTCGGTCTGGTTCAAGCTTGAGAAAGGTCTTAGAACCAGACCGAAACGTTGCTGATTGCACTGATGTTTGCACTTATTTTTTGCACTAATAAATTGTGAAAAGGACCCTGGAGTGCACCCATCTTTTTTCATATTATATATATTATATATATATATATATATATATATATATATAAAATATATATTTCCTGCATCATTGTGATCTCCTATATATATATAATGCATCGTGCCTTAGCCAATCACTGAAGCGGATGCCGGTCGAGACCCTCCTGCTTGACTTCCGTGTTCAGAAAAGGCACGGGAGTAAGGCAGAAGGCGCCGCGGGGGAACGAAAGCTGGTAAGTACATTTGGGGGGACCTGTCATTGCTATAAACCTCGCGAGGTTGAGGTTTATAGCCATTTCCAGCCACTTACTAAAATTTACTTTGGGGGTGGACGTACCCTTTAACTCAGATGTTCACCCATACTTAAAGTTTGTAACACGTGTGATCGCTTTACTTACAAAAAAGTTTGGTTCTGGACATGCCCTTTAATCATCTTTTTGTACTTCACTCCTGCCTTATACCTAGCCACTTTTCACATATTTAGTCTGTCACGCTTTTGACAGAATTCAATTCCACGCACCATAACCACTTTTCTTGAGTGTTAACTATCGAATGATAATTAATATAGAACACTTTACTTATTATTTAAGGAAGGACCATATTAGGAATTTCTACATTTTATAGGACTATTAAAGGGCATCTCTACTTTATCCCGCCTCCCCCCCTTTTAATGTACCCCAAGCGGAGGACCTTAAACCACTATGGGGGAGATGCAATAATTTCTCTATCACAACTGACCTGCACTGGTTCAATGTAGTAACCACTTTGCGACTATTATTGCCTCATGTGAATGCGAGCGGTTTCGATCTTTTGCACGGCTTTAAAGCCACAATTGAAAAGGTCAAAAACAGGGCACAATAATCATCGCAAAATTTATTGCATGGCTTGCACTGTGCTATTTCTAAAAGTCTTTGGCACAGGCAATGCAAAATGAGTGCAAAACCCATGCTAACCGATGTAATACAAGTGTTAGTGAGGGTTTTGTACTTATTTTCCCCTTAGCATGGGATATGCATCTCCCTGTATATGTGTTGCATTGTGATGTGTTTTTACAATGCACAGCTGCATGCATTTTGCTTGTTAAGTGTGCATTTTTAAATATGTGTTTTTAAATAACTATAAAGGGAAATGCAGAATGTAAATAAAAGTAATGCATATTTTACTTGGGTTTCATTAGGTAATGTCAACAAGCCATCTGGCTGATAATATCAAGACAGCTCAATGATAGAAAATTACCCCACCCAATCAGAATGCAGGGGATAAATGTTAGAGATCCTTAAAGAAAACACGGGGAACTTGTTTTACTTTACTCTTTAAATTTCAACAATTTCGACCGTTTATCGCCTTAAAAATATCTTCACTCCATTAACCTACACAGTTTTCTATTAGTCATAAACATCTTTTAAGTATCCGAAAGAGAAAGTAAAAGAATCACGGGCCTGGTTGCGTAGGCGCGTGAGAAGAATTTTAGAGGGGGCTCATCTTGCTTTGTTGCTGTGATGTTAGTAACGTTGATGACTTTGAACAATGGAGATTCTAGCCTCAAGGCTCAAAGAGTTTAACATGAATAGAATTAAAATACAGGCCCAGCCCCACAGATGTCCCTATGATCACCCAGACCACTTCCTACTGTTCAGCCATGAAAGGGCTTCTTTAACTCTTTGTGTCAAAACGTGCACAAATGACCAGGTCACAATATTTTTTGCGAACACTTAAATTGCTCTTATTTTTTGTAAACCAACCAAATACATTTCCCAGAACATTCCACTTTGGGGTACTGGGTTGTTTTTTTACAGGACCCATGATGTCATTTGCTCAGCTGGCATAAAAAACAGGGACAAACAAAGAAGTAGGCACAATGTCAAAAGACAAGTGACATCCTTAAGGGTTGGCCTGGGAAACCATTTAAAGGAGTGAGAAACAGAGGAAGCAAGTAGAAGAGGGGCACCTAAAAACCTTAAAAAGAAACACAAGAATTCAAGAAGGAAGACATCGCCCCAATAACAGGGTTATGGGAAATCACAGCTGAAAGGTAAACTATACTCACACAATACATTTTAACACTAAGAACACTATGTCTACTAAATAATACAACAGAACCAATCAGAATATAGATGAGATTGTATACTTGTTCTTTTCTTTGCAGCAGCCTTTGACTTTATGTGATTCCACAGTTAACAGTGGAGAAGTGTGCTCGGTACCTTACTTCTTTTAATCCCCAGTTCCACTGCCCCGCTGATGGTACTTTAACATAATAGTGCACAGCAATATTATAGAAACAAATTACAAAACAGGCTGGAACACTTCTGAAAAAAGTCATCAGACTATGTAGATTAGATGTGGAATTAATGTAATACCACATGTTTGGGCTGCAGCATACAAATCCCTGGACATCGAGCTGACAATCTAATTTTAATTAATATTTTACTGATTATTTGTGTATAGAAGACTAAAAATCTGAATGCAGATTTAGATGGTAAATCACACACATTGTTCCTACTGGCAAAGGCTATGTTTTGATGTTTCAGATAGAAGTGAAAAGTGCATAACTGCAAGTATTAAAGTTAAAGTTCAGTGGAAAATATAAATTTCTTTTTTTTTTAAAACTCATAGTTTATATTACGCATACCTAGGTATTCTCATATCTCTTCCAAAAAAACCCAACAAAAAACAATTGAATTTATACCCCTTGCTATCCTTGTGTTAACATTAGTGAGCTGATATTTCAGGTCTTTATTGGTCTTCTCAGAATGCACACTACCATGGAATGTTCCTAACGGCAATTTTTTATGGATTCGCTGTTGGATGGGTCAAACATGCTCAGATTTCTACTGAGCAACTCAATCAACCCAGGCGCTGGGTGAAGGGCAAGACAATAACAGTTCTTTAGGGGTCCTGCCAACAGGAAATCAGTATTTCGGAAGCTTTTTTATGAACGACAATGCTGATGGGCAGGTTAAAGGTGCATGTCCGACCCCCAAATCAAGAAATGCCCACACTGTAGGGACCCCCTTACCGTAAACGCCATGGTCAAATTTTGTTTACCCTTTGTATCCTCGGCCTAAGCCTCTTCTGTTTCTGCTGTCTTAGAAGGAGCCAAGGGAACGTTGTTCTGGTTCTCGTCCAATTTTAAACACGTGAATATGGTATTTATGGAGGTGGTCCCTACAGTGGTGGCATTTTTAAAGAAAAGAAAAAGCTAAAGCTAAAGCTAAAAGGGATCCAGAGGGAGGAAGGGGGAGAGAGCTCTGCTGCACATGCCAGAGTCCTCTTTGAGGACAAGAAGGAGGCAGAAACAATATGGAGCAGAGGAGAAAAGTAAGGATTTTTTTACTACACTGGGGCAATTTATTTTAGTTTGGGGGTGGACATGCCCTTTAAAGTCATTAGGATTGAAAAATACTGCTCTTTTGAAAAAGTATATGTATTTGCACTGAACTTTCCCTTTTAAAGGGCCCTACTTAGAAAAGCAACTTATGGATTGGAATATTGTGAGAGAGAATTCTTTCCTTATTGCCAGTAATTCTTTGTGAAGAACAGAAATGAATTGAAAATCTTCCTCAGAAACCCATCAAAATAAATTCAATAAATTCAATAGAAATTATTGAATTGGATAAATGCCCCACAATTGTCTTTGTGCAATGCAAACCACTACATAAACATGTACCGTATATACTCGAGTATAACCGACCGAGTATAAACCGAGGGGTACCCAATTCAGCTAAAAATCCTAATAAAAGTTGTTGACTCGAGTATAAACCGGGTAGAAAACTTGGCATTCAAGATGTTTGGAAACTACAAATCCCAGCTAATAAAGCATGCTGGGAGTTGTAGTTTCCAAAACATTTGAATGCCAAGTGAGGGTGGATCATGTGAAATAGATCATGCTAATTTATAGGCTTTGTATGAGGGTAGAGAACTAGTGTAATTTAACTACAAAACGTAATAATAAGCCCTGCAGTACCAGCTAATATTGCTAATATGTATACCTGCTCTGTGAAAAAAATCTTTTAAAATGAAATACATTTAAATTTTTAATTGCACATGTCACCATGTCTACAGATCTTCTGTAGAATTAAACAGAAAATAGGCCAAATTTCTGTTCTTTCTATTTTCTTATTCCATATTTGAACTCTAATCTTCCACAATTTTGAAAACTAGAGACATTTTGCACAAACATGCAAGACACATCAGAGAAGTATACTTCTAGCTAAGGGATCAGTGGAAGCGTTCCCAAAATAGTGGGTAATTTCCAGTTTGTGAGATGTAATTAACGGTGGTCTCCACAAGTGTCCTTTATCTTTCAAACAAGTCTAGGATGATGTTTCTAGCTTCTCTAGATCTACAGGTTTATAAAGTTTCACTTTCCAGACTGCCTTTGTTTCTGTGACAGACATGTGGTTTAAGTTGTGTCATAAGCACCACCTGTGTCCAAAAACCATGGTCAATTGTGCAGTTCTCTATGGGCCGCATGCTTAGTCGCTGCGAACACTTTGCAGGCTCGGACTGACAGTCCTTCGTCCTGGCCGAATGGTTGGAAGTGCCAAACACCCGTTTAGGAGCTAACTGCTGAATTCATGCCTCCCTGTGGGTGCGTGTCCCTGCAGTATCTAGGATTCACCACAAGAGCGAGCCAGGCACGGATGCAGGACAACTATATTTGCCTTACCCACTTTCCACCGATGGTTACTACCAGCATGAGGCCCTAAACCGCCAGGTCCTTACCACTGGGTTCTTCTTCTATGATTTGGAATACTTACTTAAAGTTTGCTTTTTGGCTGTCTTCCATTATGTTGGTGACTTGGCCAATGAGAAGACACGCTTTGTAGAAGCAGTCTTCTCATTGTTCGGGATCACAAAAGGCAGAAGTAAATTCGGAGTGAGAAGCAAACTTTAATTCATTCATTTTTCTAGTAGATGAACCCAGGGTTGAGGATCTGGTGGTTTAGGTCCTCGCTCTGGGTACTACTGACTGCCGGGTCCATTGGAACAGGTGTGGGTAAGTATACTGGGCTTGAGACAAGGGGTTAATCAGCAGTAAAATATTGTTGTATAGCGCTTTGAGTCCCATGGGAGTAAAGAGCTATATAAATTAATCATATATTATATCATGACAAACACCTATTTTACTTTACTTTTTTTTCACCAGCACTTTTCCCCAACATAGATTTAAAGGCTGCTATACTATTGAAATAGAGGTTATATAGGAACTATACAGGGTTGGGACTTGGAGAGAGGAGAGAAATGGAGAGAGTAGAGATGTCCGAACTTCGCAAAATCCGGTCCGCTCGAGGATCCGCGAATTTTCGAAAAAATTGAAAATTCAAAAATCCGCGAGCGGACCCATTAAAATGAAAAATACCCTTGAAATTACGAGATTTTCGTATTTTCGAAAATTTTCGAAATTACGGGTTTTCGCGTATTATTCGAAAATATGAGAAAACTAGTATTTTCGAAAATTTTGGAATATGGATTTTCGAAAATAGAGTAACCTCGTAATTTCGAAAATTTTCGAAAAACGTATTTATGAAAATAAGAGAAATCCTTGCATTTTCGAAAATTTTTGGAATTAAGGGTTTTTGGCGAAATACGCGAAACGATCGAAAATTTTCGAAAATAACGAAAATCCGAGAATCAGAAGTTGTAAGGCGGAAAATCCGGAAAAATCCGCCGTTCGCGAACGGGATAAATCCGCGGCGGATCCGGGTTCAGATCCGCGAACCGGCCATCCCTAGATGAGAGTAGGTTGGAGTTGGGGCAGAAGTGCGTTTCATAAGAGAACTGCATGATTTTTAACTTAAGGTTCATTGCCCAAAGCTGACCAAGCCCTATCATCCAACCCCAAATGTACTATCCAACTCCAAATGTACAGTACATATGTGTTAGGCTTTCGTCATGTGCTACCTTAGATCAGAGTAATGTACTGGCATGGTGTGCTGGGTATAGAGTACTATAATTGCCTTAAGGGAAACATAGTGTACTGGTATTATCTTAGGACAACAGAGTAGAGAGCTGACATTATCTTAAGGGACCAAAGAAGTGTACAGAGCCCTAACAGAGTAGAGAGCTGCCATTACCATAGCTAACAAAGTAGTGTACTTGTATTATCTTAGGATAACAGAGTAACATGCTGGCAAGCCTGCCATGATCATAAAGTAACATAGTAGTGTAACTGGTATGCCCTGGTATTACCCTGGGATAACAAATTAGTGTGTTGACATTAACATAGGAAAAATGACTTGTGTGCTTGCAATACTTTAGGATTGCTGGCATTACCATAAGAAGAAAACAGACTTTTGATGCTGGTATTATTAGATACATAGGAGTGTGCTGACATTACCCTAGAAAGCAGGAAAGTGTGCTGGTTTAAGTTTTCTCAGTGTTTCTCAAACAGTGTGTATTGGGGTACGCTGGTCATGGTGGGCCCCAACCCTCCATTCCGACACTTTCGCACTGAAACAGTTTGCCTATAGGAACACTGTTTAGTGTTCACACTTGGGACGTTGCAATGCAGTGCATTAAAAAATGCAAACAAGGAATGCTGTGAGTTGTAGTTTGTAAGCATCTTGGAGTGGCAAGTCTCAATTATTGTCTTGACTAACCGTGCAGTGTACTGGTCAACACAGTGGAGCACTGACTAGGTGGAAAAAAGGTTTAATAAATACTTAAAATTATTTAATCAGGAACCAATTCTCTACATTTAATATAAATGTAAAATAAACCTCCAGGTAGTTACTGAATATTCTAATACTAAACCCTGCAGATCCATCCACCCGAACCAAGACCCCAGACTTCCCAGAATTTGGGCTACGCATGTGTTTTCTCTTTGAAAATAGCGCAAACGAGAAAATAGCACTCGCAAACGCACAGAAATTGTGCTGCGATCCGTATTCGGAGCACATGTGATCAGTTTTCGTGCGGATCCCATGTAATCCAATAACGGATCACTGGTGAAATCAATGACCAAACGCATGGTGACAGGTACGAAACGCGAATTAGCTTTTCACGCGAGTCACATTTAGATTGGCCGCAGCTTTAGGGCACGGCCACACTAGCCGTTTTTGTGTGTGCGTTTCCGCTGCATTTGCACATGCGATTTTCATTGAGATACGAAATCGCATCCGATTGCGCTTTAAATTGTTGATTGCATTCGATTGCGTATCACAAACGGAATCGCAATCGCAAGTGATGCTGTATTAGAAAAATCGAATGCGCAAACACTGAAAAAAATGCAACAGTGCGGCCTAGCCCTCAATAGACAAATACCCACTTGACTAATATAATAATTAGATTGTTAGCTCTGTGACCCAGGGGCTGAATAGTAAATTGCTGTTTCATGTTGTTACTATTGTAATTGCAATCATCCCATTTATTGGTATTGTATAGTGTGTGTCATTTTTGTTAGAGACAGGAATGTTGCATTTTTATGTAGCCACACAATTCACCTAACACAGGCTGTAACTAATTACAGACACACTGAAACTAAAACACACCCCTGCAGTTCTGCATCTGGCCACTGGGGGGTTGTGTTCTTCCTCTTGCTTCCTAAAACTTCACATGTCCCCAGCACTTTGTTAGTGTGTAGGCTGTGGGGAGGGGGAGTGAAATTTAAATGCCAGGGAGTGGGGGGGTTAATGTAAACTACAGGTCCTGTGCACAGCTTGGACAGGAGGGATAAAGGCCTCTCTCCCTGGAGCCTGGCACACCGTGGGTAAGGCTGGTGGCTTGTAAGCTTGTGTATGTGATATCTGTCTCCTTTTTCCCCTTCTGTTCAGCCTCTCCCCTCCTTCCCAGACCTCCCTCCTGCTTCTTTCCCTGGCATGAACAGCTGCTGTGCATGAAAAGAAGGGAAGATTTTCCACGTTTAACAGTTAAGTGACCATGGGCCCCCTTTACCTTGTTATACAGCTCCCCCCCCCTCCACGTTGTATATTTATCTCTTTTGTTGTTCAGGGGTGAGAGGGTGAGAAATGAATAGGTAAACAGGCACAACAAAATCTCTCTATGCATGCATTACATTGACATGTGTCTCAGATGCTTCGCTAAGAACAAGGCCAGACTCCCTGGATTCTAAAATGGGTTATCCCACATATGCATTAATCTGCTTAATGGTGAATTACAGTGGGGGCTGTGATGGGGGGGGGGAATCAAATTCATTTTACATTATAAGCATTCTAAACCCCCCTCCCATTCAGTTATCTCATCACATCCTTTCCTTCCTCTATTGACAGCATCTGTTATGTGTGGCCTGCTGTACGTACAAACGTACTGAGAGTCAATGTGGGGTTTTTACGGTGCTCCAATGGCTGGCATAACCCTGTGATCATTTACCTGGCAGAGCATTTTAAAATGATAGTTTGGAATGTGATAAGAAGGAACATATGTGCTCAAGGATGGATCAGCGGGGCCTAATGTTTATTTCTGGTCTGTCAGAAAGAACTGCAAGCATGCAAATATCTGTAGGCAGCTAATGGTGGCTGCTGTACAATATATGTATGTATAATATGGATATATACCAAATCATATTCATTATATGGAACTGTTTGTTACCTAGATTGTTAGGGGGTGTAAGTAATAGATTAAAAAAAACGCAGTGCTGCTTGCACATTTTAAAACATGGTCATATGTAAGGTGCATGCATACAGAGGCAATCTGTTATAGAGTCATGCCCCATCAGGTTCTACCTTATTATACTAAGTATAAGTAAATATTACCTCACAGGATTATAAATGTTAAAATAATGTGACATTTGTATTTTCTCGGTCTGTGGAACTTTTTGAATTCTGTATTTTAGGGTACAGCACCTCATTTTTAAGGTTTTTAGTGTCAATAAACCCAATAGAATTGCAGTCAAAAGAAGTGTCATGTACCTAAAAAAGTGGCATTTGTTCAGCCTTTTCTATCATTTCGAAAACACTGCATTACAGTGGCAGGAGATGCGGAAACGCAGAGCAAACGCTTCCCATAACTGCACCTAACTAGATTGTGGTTGGCCCAATGTTCTGGGGTTCAACCAAACAGGAACTTCATTTGGAGTCTGTTATGATGATTAGAATAAAAAAGAAAGGCGTTGAAACCATGAAATAAATGTTGGTTTAATGCTATTCACCAGTGGTTACCGTACTTACCATCAGCTGAAATTTTTTTCCATCTGGCCTGATAGGAAAAAATATCAGCTGATCGTATGCCGCAATCATAGCATTATGGCTCCGATAAATGCTGTGAAAGCCATAAAGTACCTGCACAGGCTTAAAAACAATGACCGCTGAACTGAGAGGGGGACCTAATGCAGACAAAGACTGGTCAAACAGATTGGTGAAAGCAGAGTGTTCTGGAAGTTATATGTAAAGCGGGCCATACACGGGCAATCCCAATTGTACTATCGGGATTGTCTGCTAAAAATGTTTTCTATCTCCTAATAAGACCTGAAATTGCCCTACGATCATGTGATCACCCATGCATGTAGGGGTTCCTTTAAACTTTTCCAGCAATATACATTTTAAAGGTATGACGGAAGGGCTTTTCTAATCTCGAACTTGTTCAGAGACTATAGGTTCCATTTAGGGCTAGGCCACACTAGCACGTCTTTTGAGCACGCACCTAACGTATACGATTATGCATGTGATTTTGGTTGTAGAATGGAAATTGAGAGAATGCAAAAATTCTGGGATTCCGATGCACATGCAATTGCGCATCGTTTCTGTTTTGCAATCGCTAATTAATTGCAATCACTAAACAACGCACCATAATTGTGCAAATACGTGCGTGCTTTGGTGCATTGTAGTGTGGCCTCAGCCTTAATGGCAAATTACGCTTATGTTAGGGAAAGTCCAGCATCTCCATCAATCAGATTTAAATTGCTTTGAATTGGTAAATAAAATATGATTGGGTGGGCAAAATTAGCACCATTTTAACGAAAAGAACTTATATTGGATTGATAGTGTGAAGTATCACACCCCAAAACCCCACTTTTTTCTATTCTTACTCACACGCTGAGAAATTAGAACGATCCTTGACGGAAGTACCTCCTCCTCGCTCGTTGCGAGCTGGTACGTGTGCACGAACTGCTCAATCGGTAATAGCAGTCAGCCATTGCTCGTGACGTCACAGTTGTGGTCATGACTGACTGTCATTACCAAGAAGCAGAGAGGAGGGCACAAGGCATCGCGGTTGGTAAGTTCTGTTTCCTCAGCATGGGAGTGTCGGGTGAAGGTAAGAACAGAATGAAGGTGGAGTTTTGGTGGGTGTTAATTCAAACTATGTTTAGTTTTTTTAGGCTGGAGTTACCCTTTCAGTTTCAAGATCGTTGTAGCGCAAAACTTAACGCAATGTTGTTGCCATAGGGTACCTGTGCTGTTTCAGGAAATGGCACAGGCCCTGCTAATTAAAGTGTAAAATTTACGCAATCTGATATTACATCATGGGCATGGGTTTTCCATTTACTACATTTTCCTCAGGTGTATTATAGTAGCTTGGATGACCGTAAACATAGTATAGTGTTTAGTTTAGGGAGTTTACGGTCGTTGAAATTCAGCCCAAACATTTCATCCCTGTAATCGCTGGTCGTGGTCTCTTTCTTTCCCATTCTGTGTATATGACTGTAATAATTACGGCTGCTTTCTATGACACTGTGAAAGAAAAGTGAATCTTTTGAAGAGGGACCAGCGGACATTCGCTGAATATCTCCTGGGGGCCCTCCTGCTGTTGATGTATTTTATATGGGGGTGGACTTATCGATTAATGATTCTGCTAAGTTTAAAATACATGGTCTTATTTAATAGGGGTGCAAACATAAATGTTCTGCATCGAAATCTCGGCTGGTAGTTTAAACCAGCAAATTTCATCAACAGAACTGGTAGTTTTGAACCACAAACCAAATTTGGATCCAAACTCTGGGACATCCAGGCGAAATCACATCTCGATTCTAGAGACATACACATCCAGCGACTTCCCTCCCCCGTTGCTCTCTCTCTCTCCCCCTTCCTGGTAAATACTCAAAGACCTGCAGCTCTTTTAGGGGAGAGATGGCTAGAGGGTGGGAGGAGATTTTAAACAGGTTTGGTGGGGGGGATTAGCAGTCTCACTGGGATAGATAGCCCAGAGGAAAGCAGGGTTGTAGATAGGCCAGTTGGGGGGTGGAAAAGGGGGTGGGGCTAGCATAGGGGATAGGGAGGCATGTGATTAAAGTGTATAAATAAATTACAGGATCATAATCTAAAATGTATGTTTGCAAATGCGAGAAGTCGGCTAACATCAATGGGTGAATTGGAAATTTGGGTTGAATGAAAAGTATGAATATAATAGGTATAGCAGAAACGTGGTTGAACAGTTCTCGCGACTGGGCTGAAATTTAGAAGGATATGCCTTGTTTAGGCAGGACAGAGAAAAAAGGAAAAAGGGGGAGTATGTGTTAATGTTAAAAAGAATGAAGCCAAATTTAAAAGAAGAGATAACTGGCGATATGGATGTTGAAATGAAGGCAATATGGGTGGAATTAGGCAACAGGAAAGGGGAAGGGTAGGTATGTCATTGTTGGTGTCTGCTATAAGCCGCCAAATGCTAGAGAGAGGAAGTGGTCAGCTTCATATGCAGTTGGCAAGGGCTGCAAGTTTGGGGAGTGTGTCATTTTGGGGGACTTTAATTACCCTGACATTGATGGTGAGTGGAACTGCCAACGCAGAAAAGGCAATGAGTTCTGCAGGATAATTTTCTCTCACAGGTGGTTGAAGTTTCCTACTTGAAAGGAGCTCTGTTGGATCTGGTAACATCTAACGTTGTGGAGCGCATTATAGATCTAAAGGTAACTGGAGGCTTAGGGGAATAGTGACCATGAAATAGTGTTGTTTGGAGTATGTATCACGAAGGAAAGTGCGCTGGGTTAACAAGAATTTAATTCGGAAAGGCAAATTTTCCCAGGTTAAAAGTAGCTCTTCAGAATGTCAATTGGGATAAGGTATTATCAGGTAAAGGTACTGAACAGAAGTGGAATGTGTGTTAAGGGGATTTTAAGCCATTTCACATCTAGATTTATACCCTGGTAAATAAATGTAAAAAAAAATAAATCAGCGCCCATATAGCTGAATCTGATGTAAGAGGGCAAATGGGAAAGGAAGAAAAAAGGCATTTAAAACCTTTAAGTCAAAGGGAACGGAAATGGCTTTAGGGAGTTTAAAAACTGTAACTAGGAGTATAAGAAAGCAATCAAACTGCTAAGATAATATGAAGTTAGATAGCTGAACAAGAACACTAAGCCAATTTTTTTTAAAGTATATTATAGTAATGATGAGGACTGAAATGTGGCACCATTATTAGGGGATAAATTAGGACGGACGGATGGGTATATAAGCAAATGTCTTGATATTTTTTTCCATCTGTATCACTATGGATCCAAGTACAGATATCATGATTATAGTAGCAATAATGGTATAAAAGATTCAAGTCCACTTTGGTTAACTGAGGATATGGTACTGAAGGAACTAAATAAGGTTAATATTAATAAATCTCCTGGAATGATCAATACATCTCGGGTACTTAGGGCGCTAAGTTCAGTTTTATATAGGCCATGTTTTCTTACCGTAGTTTGAGATTCCCTCATGTCAAAAAGGGTAGTTGTTAAGAGATGGGTAACTACAGGCCTGTGAGTAACTTCAGTGGCGGGGAAGATACTGGAAAGTTAATCAGGGAACATATTATATAGTATGTTTCAAGGACTGACGTATAGTAGTAACTAGCAGGATTAAGGAGGAATAGATCTTGTCAAACTAACTTGCTTGGCTTTTATGAGGAAGAGTAAGTAGAAATTTAGGACTTGGTATAGCAGTTGATGTAGTTTACTTGGATTTTGTAATGCTTTTGATACAGTCCCCATAGGCGCACTAATGTATAAGCTAAGGTCTGTTGGTTGGGGGGGACAAATTTGACTTGTAAGGATAGCAAATTGGTTAATGAATAGGATGCAAGAGACTAGTGTTTATGGGGCTTCATCATTATGGACTAAAGTGCTCAGCGGGGTGCCACAGGGTTCTGTGTTGGGGCCCGCTTATATTAATCTATTTGGATGAATTTTTATTCTTATATAGTGCTACATATTCCGTATTCTTACTCAATTCACACATCAGTCCTCCCACGAAGACTTACAATTTAATCACTTTATGTACACATACAACCTATCAGTATGTCTTTATGATTGTGGGGGAAACCGGAGTGCCCGGAGGAAACCCATGTAAGTACGGGGAGAACATACATACTCCTTGCAGATGTGTGCCAAGGGTTGGAATTAAAAACTCAGGACATCACTCAGTGCTAACCACTGCAGCACGTGCTGATTAATGATTTTCACGGCACTTTCGGTTGGTCAGCCGAAAATATCTGCTGGTGTGGGGCGGGCGGCCACGACTGACCTTGATCGTTCGTATGTCCGGTTTGGATGAACAAACGTTTGGACATGTCAATAAATTCCTATCGATCGTGCGGTCTAATCTGTTATCGTAATCTAAACTGTAATCTAAACTTTCTTAAAACCAGTACTATTAATGATTGTTAGCTCTCTTAGCACTTTATCCCTCCCCCTACTTGTATCTGTAAATTGTCCCTCCCACTTAGATTGTAAGCTCTTCGGTGAAGGGATCTCTTTTTTCATATATATATATATATATATATATATATATATATATATATATATATATTTCTCTGCATCATTGTGATCTCCTATATATATATAATGCATCGTGCCTTAGCCAATCACTGAAGCGGATGCCGGTCGAGACCCTCCTGCTTGACTTCCGTGTTCAGAAAAGGCACGGGAGTAAGGCAGAAGGCGCCGGGGGAACGAAAGCTGGTAAGTACATTTGGGGGGACCTGTCATTGCTATAAACCTCGCGAGGTTGAGGTTTATAGCCATTTCCAGCCACTTACTAAAATTTACTTTGGGGGTGGACGTACCCTTTAACTCAGATGTTCACCCATACTTAAAGTTTGTACACACGTGTGATCGCTTTACTTACAAAAAAGTTTGGTTCTGGACATGCCCTTTAATCATCTTTTCTGTACTTCACTCCTGCCTTATACCTAGCCACTTTTCACATATTTAGTCTGTCACTGCTTTTGACAGAATTCAATTCCACGCACCATAACCACTTTTCTTGAGTGTTAACTATCGAATGATAATTAATAGAAACACTTTACTTATTATTTAAGGAAGGACCATATTAGGAATTTCTACATTTTATAGGACTATTAAAGGGCATCTCTACTTTATCCCGCCTCCCCCCCTTTTAATGTACCCCAAGCGGAGGACCTTAAACCACTATGGGGGAGATGCAATAAATTTCTCTATCACAACTGACCTGCACTGGTTCAATGTAGTAACCACTTTGCGACTATTATTGCCTCATGTGAATGCGAGCGGTTTCGATCTTTTGCACGGCTTTAAAGCCACAATTGAAAAGGTCAAAAACAAGGGCACAATAATCATCGCAAAATTTATTGCATGGCTTGCACTGTGCTATTTCTAAAAGTCTTTGGCACAGGCAATGCAAAATGAGTGCAAAACCCATGCTAACCGATGTAATACAAGTGTTAGTGAGGGTTTTGTACTTATTTTTCCCCTTAGCATGGGATATTGCATCTCCCTGTATATGTGTTGCATTGTGATGTGTTTTTACAATGCACAGCTGCATGCATTTTTGCTTGTTAATGTGTGCATTTTTAAATATGTGTTTTAAATAACTATAAAGGGAAATGCAGAATGTAAATAAAATGTAATGCATATTTTACTTTGGGTTTCATTAGGTAATGTCAACAAGCCATCTGGCTGATAATATCAATGACAGCTCACTGATTAGAAAATTACCCCACCCAATCAGAATGCAGGGGATAAAATGTTAGAGATCCTTAAAGAAAACACGGGGAACTTGTTTTACTTTACTCTTTAAATTCTAGACCAATTTCTTGACCGTTTATCGCCTTAAAAATATCTTCACCTTTCCATTAACCTTACACAGTTTTCTATTAGTCATAAATACATCTTTTAAGTATCCGAAAGAGAAAGTAAAGTAGAATCACGGGCCTGGTTGCGTAGGCGCGTGAGAAGAATTTTAGAGGGGGCTCATCTTGCTTTGTTGCTGTGATGTTAGTAACGTTGATGACTTTGAACAATGGAGATTCTAGCCTCAAGGCTCAAAGAGTTTAACATGAATAGAATTAAACATACAGGCCCAGCCCCCACAGATGTCCCTATGATCACCCAGACCACTTCCTACTGTTCAGCCACATGAAAGGGCTTCTTTAACTCTTTGTGTCAAAACGTGCACAAATGACCAGGTCACAATATTTTTTGCGAACACTTAAATTGCTCTTATTTTTTGTAAACCAACCAAATACATTTCCCAGAACATTCCACTTTGGGGTACTGGGTTGTTGTTTTTTTACCGGACCCATGATGTCATTTGCTCAGCTGGCATAAAAAACAGGGACAAACAAAGAAGTAGGCACAATGTCAAAAGACAAGTGACATCCTTAAGGGTTGGCCTGGGAAACCATTTAAAGGAGTGAGAAACAGAGGAAGCAAGTAGAAGAGGGGCACCTAAAAACCTTAAAAAGAAACACAAGAATTCAAGAAGGAAGACATCGCCCCAATAACAGGGTTATGGGAAATCACAGCTGAAAGGTAAACTATACTCACACAATACATTTTAACATCTAAGAACACTATTGTCTACTAAATAATACACAGAACCAATCAGAATATAGATGAGATTGTATACTTGTTCTTTTCTTGCAGCAGCCTTTGACTTTATGTGATTCCACAGTTAACAGTGGACGAAGTGCTGCTCGGTACCTTACTTCTTTTAATCCCCAGTTCCACTGCCCCGCTGATGGTACTTTAACATAATAGTGCACAGCAATATTATAGAAACAAATTACAAACAGGCTGGAACTACTTCTGAAAAAAGTCATCAGACTATGTAGATTAGATGTGGAATTAAATGTAATTACCACATGTTTGGGCTGCAGCATACAAATCCCTGGACATCAGAGCTGACAATCTAATTTTAATTAATATTCTTTACTGATTATTTGTGTATAGAAGACTAAAAATCTGAATGCAGATTTAGATGGTAAATCACACACATTGTTCCTACTGGCAAAGGCTATGTTTTGTATGTTTTCAGATAGAAAGTGAAAATGTGCATAACTGCAAGTATTAAAGTTAAAGTTCAGTGGAAAATATAATTTTCTTTTTTTTTTAAAACTCATAGTTTATATTACGCATACCTAGTTATTCTTCATATTCTCTTCCAAAAAAACCCAACAAAAAACAATTGAATTTATACCCCTTGCTATTCCTTGCTGTTAACATTAGTGAGCTGATATTTCAGGTTCTTTATTGGTCTTCTCAGAATGCACACTACCATGGAATGTTCCTAACGGCAATTTTTTATGGATTCGCTGTTGGATGGGTCAAACATGCTCAGATTTCTACTGAGCAACTCAATCAACCCAGGCGCTGGGTGAAGGGCAAGACAATAACAGTATCTATTAGGGGTCCTGCAAACAGGAAATCAGTATTTCGGAAGCTTTTATTTATGAACAGACAAAATGCTGAATGGGCAGGTTAAAGTGCATGTCCGACCCCCAAATCAAGAAATGCCCACACTGTAGGGACCCCCTTACCGTAAACGCCATGTTCAAATTTTGTATTTACCCTTTGTATCCTCGGCCTAAGCCTCTTCTGTTTCTGCTGTCTTCAGAAGGAGCCAAGGGAACGTTGTTCTGGTTCTCGTCCAATTTTAAACACGTGAATATGGTATTTATGGAGGTGGTCCCTACAGTGTGGGCATTTTTAAAGAAAAGAAAAAGCTAAAGCTAAAGCTAAAAGGGATCCAGAGGGAGGAAGGGGGAAGAGAGCTCTGCTGCACATGCCAGAGTCCTCTTTGAGGACAAGAAGGAGGCAGAAACAATATGGAGCAGAGGAGAAAAGTAAGGATTTTTTTACTACACTGGGGCAATTTATTTTAGTTTGGGGGTGGACATGCCCTTTAAAGTCATTAGGATTGAAAAATACTGCTCTTTTGAAAAAGTATATGTATTTGCACTGAACTTTCCCTTTTAAAGGGCCCTACTTAGAAAAGCAACTTATAGGATTGGAATATTGTGAGAGAGAATTCTTTCCTTATTGCCAGTAATTCATTTGTGACAGAACAGAAATGAATTGAAACTCTTCCTCAGAAACCCATCAAAATAAATTCAATAAATTCAATAGAAATTATTGAATTGGAATAAATGCCCCACAATTGTCCTTTGTGCAATGCAAACCACTACATAAAACATGTACCGTATATACTCGAGTATAAACCGACCCGAGTATAAACCGAGGTACCCAATTTCAGCTAAAAATCCTAATAAAAGTTGTTGACTCGAGTATAAACCGAGGGTAGAAACTTGGCATTCAAGATGTTTGGAAACTACAACTCCCAGCTAATAAAGCATGCTGGGAGTTGTAGTTTCCAAAACATCTTGAATGCCAAGTGAGGGTGGATCATGTGAAATAGATCATGCTAATTTATAGGCTTTGTATGAGGTAGAGAACTAGTGTAATTTAACTACAAAACGTAATAATAAGCCCTGCAGTACCAGCTAATATTGCTAATATGTATACCTGCTCTGTGAAAAAAATCTTTAAAAATGAAATACATTTAAATTTTTAATTGTCAATGTCACCATGTCTACAGATCTCTCTGTAGAATTAAACAGAAAATAGGCCAAATTTCTGTTCTTTCTATTTTTCTTATTCCCATATTTGAACTCTAATCTTCCACAATTTTGAAACTAGAGACATTTTGCACAAACATGCAAGACACATCAGAGAAGTATACTTCTAGCTAAGGGATCAGTGGAAGCGTTCCCAAAATAGTGGGTAATTTCCAGTTTGTGAGATGTAATTAACGGTGGTCTCCACAAGTGTCCTTTATCTTTCAAACAAGTCTAGGATGATGTTTCTAGCTTCTCTAGATCTTACAGGTTTATAAAGTTTCACTTTCCAGACTGCCTTTGTTTCTGTGACAGACATGTGGTTTAAGTTGTGTCATAAGCACCACCTGTGTCCAAAAACCATGGTCAATTGTGCAGTTCTCTATGGGCCGCATGCTTAGTCGCTGCGAACACTTTGCAGGCTCGGACTGACAGTCCTTCGTCCTGGCCGAATGGTTGGAAGTGCCAAACACCCGTTTAGGAGCTTAACTGCTGAATTCATGCCTCCCTGTGTGTGCGTGTCCCTGCAGTATCTATGGATTCACCACAAGAGCGAGCCAGGCACGGATGCAGGACAACTATATTTGCCTTACCCACTTTCCACCGATGGTTACTACCCAGCATGAGGCCCTAAACCGCCAGGTCCTTACCACTGGGTTCTTCTTCTATGATTTGGAATACTTACTTAAAGTTTGCTTTTTGGCTGTCTTCCATTATGTTGGTGACTCTGGCCAATGAGAAGACACGCTTTGTAGAAGCAGTCTTCTCATTGTTCGGGATCACAAAAGGCAGAAGTAAATTCGGAGCTGAGAAGCAAACTTTAATTCATTCATTTTTCTAGTAGATGAACCCAGGGTTGAGGATCTGGTGGTTTAGGTCCTCGCTCTGGGTACTACTGACTGCCGGGTCCATTGGAACAGGGTGTGGGTAAGTATACTGGGCTTGAGACAAGGGGTTAATCAGCAGTAAAATATTGTTTGTATAGCGCTTTGAGTCCCATGGGAGTAAAGAGCTATATAAATTTAATCATATTATTATTATCATGACAAACACCTATTTTACTTTACTTTTTTTTCCACCAGCACTTTTCCCCAACATAGATTTAAAGGCTGCTATACTATTGAAATAGAGGTTATATAGGAACTATACAGGGTTGGGACTTAGGGGAGAGAAATTGGATGAGAGTAGAGATGTCCGAACTTCGCAAAATCCGGTCCGCTCGAGGATCCGCGAATTTTCGAAAAAATTTGAAAATTCAAAAATCCGCGAGCGGACCCATTAAAATGAAAAATACCCTTGAAATTACGAGATTTTTCGTATTTTCGAAAATTTTCGAAATTACGGGTTTTCGCGTATTATTCGAAAATATGAGAAAACTAGTATTTTCGAAAATTTTTGAAAATATGTATTTTCGAAAATACGAGTAATCCTCGTAATTTCGAAAATTTTCGAAAATACGTATTTATGAAAATAAGAGAAATCCTTGCATTTTCGAAAATTTTTGGAATTACGGGTTTTTGCGAAAATACGCGAAACGATCGAAAATTTTCGAAAATACGAAAAATCCGAGAATCAGAAGTTCGTAAGGCGGAAAATCCGGAAAAATCCGCCGTTCGCGAACGGGATAAATCCGCGGCGGATCCGGGTTCAGATCCGCGAACCGGCCATCCCTAGATGAGAGTAGGTTGGAGTTGGCAGAAGTGCGTTTCATAAGAGAACTGCATGATTTTTAACTTAAGGTTCATTGCCCAAAGCTGACCAAGCCCTATCATCCAACCCCAAATGTACTATCCAACTCCAAATGTACATGTACATATGTGTTAGGCTTTCGTCATGTGCTACCTTAGATCAGAGTAATGTACTGGCATGGTGTGCTGGTATAGAGTACTATAATTGCCTTAAGGGAAACATAGTGTACTGGTATTATCTTAGGACAACAGAGTAGAGAGCTGACATTATCTTAAGGGACCAAAGAAGTGTAACAGAGCCCTAACAGAGTAGAGAGCTGCCATTACCATAGCTAACAAAGTAGTGTACTTGTATTATCTTAGGATAACAGAGTAACATGCTGGCAAGCCTGCCATGATCATAAAGTAACATAGTAGTGTAACTGGTATGCCCTGGTATTACCCTGGGATAACAAATTAGTGTGTTGACATTAACATAGGAAAAATGACTTGTGTGCTTGCATTACTTTAGGATTGCTGGCATTACCATAAGAAAACAGACTTTTGATGCTGGTATTAACTTTAGATAACATAGTAGTGTGCTGACATTACCCCTAGAAAGCAGGAAAGTGTGCTGGTTTAAGTTTTCTCAGTGTTTCTCAAACAGTGTGTATTGGGGTACGCTGGTCATGGTGGGCCCCAACCCTCCATTCCGACACTTTCGCACTGAAACAGTTTGCCTATAGGAACACTGTTTAGTGTTCACACTTGGGACGTTGCAATGCAGTGCATTAAATAAATGCAAACAAGGAATGCTGTGAGTTGTAGTTTGTAAGCATCTGGAGTGCCAAGTCTCAATATCATTGTCTTAGACTAACCGTGCAGTGTACTGGTCAACACAGTGGAGCACTGACTAGGTGGAAAAAAGGTTTAATAAATACTTAAAATTATTTAATCAGGAACCAATTCTCTACATTTTAATATAAATGTAAAATAACACCTCCAGGTAGTTACTGAATATTCTAATACTAAACCCTGCAGATCCATCCACCCGAACCAAGACCCCAGACTTCCCAGAATTTGGGCTATCGCATGTGTTTTCTCTTTGAAAATAGCGCAAACGAGAAATAGCACTCGCAAACGCACAGAAATTGTGCTGCGATCCGTATTCGGAGCACATGTGATCAGTTTTCGTGCGGATCCCATGTAATCCAATAACGGATCACTGGTGAAATCAATGACCAAACGCATGGTGACAGGTACGAAACGCGAATTAGCTTTTCACGCGAGTCACATTTAGATTGGCCGCAGCTTTAGGGCACGGCCACACTGCCGTTTTTGTGTGTGCGTTTCCGCTGCATTTGCACATGCGATTTCTTCATTTGAGATACGAAATCGCATCCGATTGCGCTTTAAATTGTTGATTGCATTCGATTGCGTATCACAAACGGAATCGCAATCGCAAGTGATGCTGTATTAGAAAAATCGAATGCGCAAACTTGAAAAAAATGCAACAGTGCGGCCTAGCCCTCAATAGACAAATACCCACTTGACTAATATAATAATTAGATTGTTAGCTCTGTGACCCAGGGGCTGAATAGTAAATTGCTGTTTCTATGTTGTTACTATTGTAATTGCAATCATCCCATTTATTGGTATTGTATAGTGTGCTGTCATTTTTGTTAGAGACAGGAATGTTGCATTATTTATGTAGCCACACAATTCACCTAACACAGGCTGTAACTTAATTACAGACACACTGAAACTAAAACACACCCCTGCAGTTCTGCATCTTGGCCACTGGGGGGTTGTGTTCTTCCTCTTTGCTTCCTAAACCTTCACATGTCCCCAGCACTTTGTTAGTGTGTAGGCTGTGGGGAGGGGGAGTGAAATTTAAATGCCCAGGGAGTGGGGGTGGTTAATGTAAACTACAGGGTCCTGTGCACAGCTTGGACAGGAGGGATAAAGGCCTCTCTCCCTGGAGCCTGGCACACCGTGGGTAAGGCTGGTGGCTTGTAATGCTTGTGTATGTGATATCTGTCTCCTTTTTTCCCCTTCTGTTCAGCCTCTCCCCCTCCTTCCCAGACCTCCCTCCTGCTTCTTTCCCTGGCAATGAACAGCTGCCTGTGCATGAAAAGAAGGGAAGATTTTCCACGTTTAACAGTTAAGTGACCATGGGCCCCCTTTACCTTGTTATACAGCTCCCCCCCTCCACGTTTGTATATTTATTCTCTTTTGTTGTTCAGGGGGTGAGAAATGAATAGGTAAACAGGCACAACAAAATCTCTCTATGCATGCATTTACATTGACATGTGTCTCAGATGCTTTCGCTAAGAACAAGGCCAGACTCCCCTGGATTCTAAAATGGTTTATCCCACTATATGCATTAATCTGCTTAATGGTGAATTACAGTGGGGGCTGTGATGGGGGGGGGGGAATCAAATTCATTTTACATTATATAGCATTCTAAACCCCCCTCCCATTCAGTTTATCTCATCACATCCTCTTCCTTCCTCTCCTATTGACAGCATCTGTTATGTGTGGCCCTGCTGTACGTACAAACGTACTGAGAGTCAATGGGGTTTTTACGGTGCTCCCAATGGCTGGCATAACCCTGTGATCATTTACCTGGCAGAGCATTTTAAAATGATAGTTTGGAATGTTGATAAGAAGGAACATTATGTGCTCAAGGAATGGATCAGCGGGGCCTAATGTTTATTTCTGGTCTGTCAGAAAGAACTGCAAGCATGCAAATATCTGTAGGCAGCTAATGGTGGCTGCATGTACAATATATGTATGTATAATATGTATATATACCAAATCATATTCATTATATGGAACTGTTTGTTACCTAGATTGTTAGGGGGTGTTAATAGATGTAAAAAACACTGCAGTGCTGCTTGCACATTTTAAAACATGTCATATGTAAGTTGCATGCATACAGAGGCAATCTGTTATAGAGTCATGCCCCATCCAGGTTCTACCTTATTATACTAAGTATAAGTAAATATTACCTCACAGGATTATAAATGTTAACATAATGTGACATTTGTATTTTCTCGGTCTGTGGAACTTTTTGAATTCTGTATTTTAGGGTACAGCACCTCATTTTTCTAATGGTTTTTAGTGTCAATAAACCCCCAATAGAATTGCAGTCAAAGGAAGTGTCATGTACCTAAAAAAGTGGCATTTGTTCAGCCTTTTCTATCATTTCGAAAACACTGCATTACAGTGGCAGGAGATGCGGAAACGCAGAGCAAACGCTTCCCATAACTGCACCTAACTAGATTGTGGTTGGCCCAATGTTCTGGGGTTACAACAAACAGGAACTTCATTTGGAGTCTGTATGATGATTAGAATAAAAAAGAAAGGCGTTGAAACCATGAAATAAATGTTGGTTTAATGCTATTCACCAGTGGTTACCGTACTTACCATCAGCTGAAATTTTTTTCCATCTGGCCTGATAGGAAAAAATATCAGCTGATCGTAATGCCGCAATCATAGCATCTATGGCTCCGATAAATGCTGTGAAAGCCATAAAGTACCTGCACAGGCTTAAAAACAATGACCGCTGAACTGAGAGGGGGACCTAATGCAGACAAAGACTGGTCAAACAGATTGGTGAAAGCAGAAGTGTTCTGGAAGTTATATTGTAAAGCGGGCCATACACGGAGCAATCCCAATTGTACTATCGGGATTGTCTGCTAAAAATGTTTTCTATCTCCTAATAAGACCTGAAATTGCCCTACGATCATGTGATCACCCATGCATGTAGGGGTTCCTTTAAACTTTTCCAGCAATATACATTTTAAAGGTATGACGGAAGGGCTTTTCTAATCTCGAACTTGTTCAGAGACTATAGGTTCCATTTAGGGCTAGGCCACACTAGCACGTCTTTTGAGCACGCACCTTAACGTATACGATTATGCATGTGATTTTGGTTAGAATGGAAATTGAGAGAATGCAAAAATTCTGGGATTTCCGATGCACATGCAATTGCGCATCCGTTTCTGTTTTGCAATCGCTAATTAATTGCAATCACTAAACAACGCACCATAATTGTGCAAATACGTGCGTGCTTTGGTGCATTGTAGTGTGGCCTCAGCCTTAATGGCAAATTACGCTTATGTTAGGGAAAGTCCAGCATCTCCATTCAATCAGATTTAAATTTGCTTTGAATTGTTAAATAAAATATGATTGGTTGGGGCAAAATTAGCACCATTTTAAACGAAAAGAACTTATATTGGATCTCTGATAGTGTGAAGTATCACACCCCCAAAACCCCACTTTTTTCTATTCTTACTTCACACGCTGAGAAATTAGAACGATCCCTTGACGGAAGTACCTCCTCCTCTGCTCCTGTTGCGAGCTGGTCACGTGTGCACGTAACTGCTCAATCGGTAATAGCAGTCAGCCATTGCTCGTGACGTCACAGTTGTGGTCATGACTGACTGTCATTACCAAGAAGCAGAGAGGAGGGCACAAGGCATCGCGGTTGGTAAGTTCTGTTTCCTCAGCATGGGAGTGTCGGGTGAAGGTAAGAACAGAATGAAGGTGGAGTTTTGGTGGGTGTTAATTCAAACTATGTTTAGTTTTTTTAGGCTGGAGTTACCCTTTCAGTTTCAAGATCGTTGTAGCGCAAAACTTAACGCATTGTTGTTGCCATAGGGTACCCTGTGCTGTTTCAGGAAATGGCACAGGCCCTGCTAATTAAAGTGTAAAATTTACGCTAATCTGATATTACATCATGGGCATGGGTTTTCCATTTACTACATTTTCCTCCAGGTGTATTATAGTAGCTTGGGATGACAGTAACATAGTATAGTGTTGTAGTTTAGGGAGTTTACGGTCGTTGAAATTCAGCCCAAACATTTCCATCCCTGTACTCCGCTGGTCGTGGTCTCTTTCTTTCCCATATCTGTGTATATGACTGTAATAACTTACGGCTGCTTTCTATGACACCTGTGAAAGAAACGTGAATCTTTTGAAGAGGGACCAGCGGACATTCGCTGAATATCCTCCTGGGGGGCCCTCCTGCTGTTGATGTATTTTATATGGGGGTGGACTTATCGATTAATGATTCTGCTAAGTTTAAAATACATGGTCTTATTTAATAAGGGGTGCAAACATAAATGTTCTGCATCGAAATCTCGGCGGTAGTTTAAACCAGCAAATTTCATCAACAGAACTGGTAGTTTTGACCCAAAACCAAATTTGGATCCAAACTCTGGGACATCCAGGCGAAATCATCTCTGATTCTAGAGACATACACATCCAGCGACTTCCCTCCCCCCGTTGCTCTCTCTCTCTCCCACCTTCCTGGTAAATACTCAAAGACCTGCAGCTCTTTTAGGGGAGAAGATGGCTAGAGGGTGGGAGGAGATTTTAAACTAGGTTTGGTGGGGGGGATTAGCAGTCTCACTGGGATAGATAGCCCAGGAGGAAAGCAGGGTGTAGATAGGCCAGTGGTGGGTGGAAAAGGGGGTGGGGCTAGCATAGGGGATAGGGAGGCATGTGGATTAAAGTGTATAAATAAATTACAGGATCATAATCTAAAATGTATGTTTGCAAATGCGAGAAGTCTGGCTAACATCAATGGGTGAATTGGAAATTATGGAGTTGAATGAAAAGTATGATATAATAGGTATAGCAGAAACGTGGTTGAACAGTTCTCGCGACTGGGCTGTAAATTTAGAAGGATATGCCTTGTTTAGGCAGGACAGAGAAAAAAGGAAAGGGGGAGTATGTGTTTAATGTTAAAAAAGAATTGAAGCCAAATTTAAAAGAAGAGATAACTGGCGATATGGATGTTGAAATAGAGGCAATATGGGTGGAATTAGGCAACAGGAAAGGGGGTAATGTCATTGTTGGTGTCTGCTATAAGCCGCCAAATGCTAGCAGAGAGGAAGTGAGTCAGCTTCATATGCAGTTGGCAAGGGCTGCAAGTTTGGGGAGTGTGCTCATTTTGGGGGACTTTAATTACCCTGACATTGATTGGTGTAGTGGAACTGCCAACGCAGAAAAAGGCAATGAGTTCCTGCAGGATAATTTTCTCTCACAGGTGGTTGAAGTTCCTACTTGAAAAGGAGCTCTGTTGGATCTGGTAACATCTAACGTTGTGGAGCGCATTATAGATCTAAAGGTAACTGGAGGCTTAGGGAATAGTGACCATGAAATAGTGTTGTTTGGAGTATGTTATCAGAAGGAAAAGTGCGCTGGGTTAACAAAGACTTTTAATTTCGGAAAGGCAAATTTTCCCAGGTTAAAAGTAGCTCTTCAGAATGTCAATTGGGATAAGGTATTATCAGGTAAAGGTACTGAACAGAAGTGGACTGTGTTTAAGGGGATTTTAAGCCATTTCACATCTAGATTTATACCCTTGGTAATAAATGTAAAAAAAAATAAATCAGCGCCCATATAGCTGAATTCTGATGTAAAGAGGCAAATGGAAAGGAAGAAAAAGGCATTTAAAACCTTTAAGTCAAAGGGAACGGAAATGGCCTTTAGGGATTATAAAAACTGTAACTAGGAGTATAAGAAAGCAATCAAACTAGCTAAAGATAATAATGAAGTTAGGATAGCTGAACAAAGAATCACTAAGCCTAATTTTTTTTTAAAGTATATTAATAGTAAATAGATGAGGACTGAAAATGTGGCACCATTAATTAATGGGGATAAATTAGTTACGGAGGATGGCGATAAAGCAAATGTCTTGAATATTTTTTTCCAATCTGTATACACTATAGAAGATCCAAGTACAGATATCATAGATTATAGTAGCAATAATGGTATAAAAGATTCAAGTCCACTTTGGTTAACTGAGGATATGGTACTGAAGGAACTAAATAAGGTTAATATTAATAAATCTCCTGGACCGGATACAATACATCCTCGGGTACTTAGGGCGCTAAGTTCAGTTTTATCTAGGCCATTGTTTCTTACCGTAGTTTTGCAGATTCCCTCATGTCAAAAAGGGTAGTTGTTAAGAGATGGGTAACTACAGGCCTGTGAGTAAACTTCAGTGGCGGGGAAGATACTGGAAAGTTTAATAAGGGAACATATTATATAGTATGTTTCAAGGACTGACGTTATAAGTAGTAACTAGCATGGATTAAGGAGGAATAGATCTTGTCAAACTAACTTGCTTGGCTTTTATGAGGAAGTAAGTAGAAATTTAGACTCTGGTATAGCAGTTGATGTAGTTTACTTGGATTTTGTAAATGCTTTTGATACAGTCCCCCATAGGCGACTAATGTATAAGCTAAGGTCTGTTGGTCTGGGGGGGCACATTTGTACATGGATAGAAAATTGGTTAATGAATAGGATGCAGAGACTAGTTGTTTATGGGGCTTCATCATTATGGACTAAAGTGCTCAGCGGGGTGCCACAGGGTTCTGTGTTGGGGCCGCTTCTATTTAATCTATTTGTATGTATTTTATTTCTTATATAGTGCTACATATTCCGTATTCTTTACTCAATTCACATCAGGTCCTCCCCCGAAGAGCTTACAATTTAATCACTTTATGTACACATACAACCTATCAGTATGTCTTTATGATTGTGGGGGAAACCGGAGTGCCCGGAGGAAACCCATGTAAGTACGGGGAGAACATACATACTCCTTGCAGATGTGTCCAAGGGTGGAATTGAACTCAGGACATAACTCAGTGCTAACCACTGAGCCACCGTGCTGATTAATGATTTGGAAGTGGGTATTATTAGCAAGGTTTCTATGTTTGTTGACAACACAAAACTTTGCCCATTAAAAACTTCAGAGAATGTGCAATCGTTGCAGGGGGATCTAGATAGTCACATAGGGCTGCTTAGTGGCAGATGAGATTCAATGCTGATAAATGTAAGGTGATGCATTTTGGACCAGAGCCAGCATGGTATTGTCTTGTATAAAGAGAGGTATGGATTCAAAGGAGGAAAATGTTATTCTCCCTCTTTACAAAGCATTGGTAAGGCCTCATTTGGAATATGCAATGCAAATTGGGAATCCTGTGTACAAAAAGGACATCTTTGCAATGGAAAAGGTTCAGAGAAGGGCAACTAAATTAATAAGGGGATTGGGGGAGCTTGAATATGAAGACAGACTGGAAAAGTTACAATTATGTACGCTGGAGAAAAGGCGCTTGCGTGGGGATATGATTACTGTGTATAAATACATTAACGGGCCATACAATAAACTATCTGGGGCATTGTTCACCAATAGAGCATGTCCGAGGACACATGGACATCCCTTAAGACTTGAAGAAAAAGATTTAGGCTTCAAGTTCGGAAAGGGTTTTTCACTGTGAGAACAGTAAAGCTATGGAACTGTCTTCCAGTGGACGCTGTTATGGCAGGTTCATTGGTCAGTTTCAAAAAAACACTTGGATTGCCACTTGGAGTCAGGAAGGATTTTTTTCCCCTTCATAAATTTGGTGGGTTTTTTTTTGACTTCCTCTGGATCAACAGGAAATGGCAGGAAATGAGGATATTGCTAGATCGGTTGGACTGGATGGACATATGTCTTTATTCAACCTCAAACACTATAACTATAACACTATAACCTCTCTGTAATCAAGACTGAGCTGTCAGAAAACCAATTGTAACTTACTAGGAAGGATGGCTGCAGAAATAAGGAAATGCCCTAAACCTGCAGAATTAGGATAGAAAATACAGTTTCTCAGTTTCTTATAATATATCGCGTGCCTGCAGAAGACAAGCCAGACTCCCTAATTCCAGCAATACTTGATCTAGATTTCATTATAATGTTTAACATTGAACTAAGGGGTCTTTTTTTTTTAATAGGTATTCTGGTTTAACTAATGTCTTAGGAATGGCTGAAAATTATTGCTTTGCCATTGGTTTTAATACTTCCCATATTCCAAATTAGAGAGTAGCTGTGTTCAAGTTAACATAATAAATAAATGCAAAGCAAATGGAAAAAAGGAGATCGGCTTACCCAACTGGATGGAATTAAGGTGTTTGACTTGTTCTCATAGGGAAAAAATTATCAGGAAAGTGATACATTGTAGGAAACGGTTTACCGGCTTCTCGTTTAATTAGGAATTATTTTTTCTTTAGCGTGTATTTCAATGCTAGGTTGAGCAGATTTGTTCTGATATTATGAGCCATGCACAAGACGCTTGGAGTCAATCTACTTAATTGCCAAGTGGAAATTTCTAGACGTGTTGGCTCCTTGGCTTCTAGGATTTTTTCAGCCCTGTTTTTAACACTTTTGTGTAATATTTTGTCTGTTACAATATTTTTCTATCCTTTTGTTAATATATTAAGCAATAAAGCAACTAATACAACAACCCCCCCTGCCTTATTGTGAGTATAAGGGCCAGTCTAGGCGTCCTTTTCCAAACTATTATAGAGTTCTGTACATTTTCCCTGAAAGTAAACATTTCTTGGGTCCATTGCTGCTGCATTTAAAAGTAATTGTTTGACTTAATTCTGGCAAAAGGAGAGATTCTCCTGGAAATGTTCTAATTGAGCTTTATTGCTGCATCATAGTCTACCATTTAGTTGTCTCCACGCAGCAGGGCTGTAAATGAGCAATTCAGATAATTACACTATTTTTATTTTAAAAACAGAAATAATTGTGCAGTGTAATATATGCAAAGACAACTGGTCTGCATGCATTGTTCACCTGTTGACCAAGGAGGGTTGACATTAGGAGCCGGTCCGACAACTCTTGGAGCTACTGTAACCTAACTTTGTAGACATCAGTGACATAGACATCAATAGAAGTTAGTTGGCGAGAGTTAATTTCTAGGTGCTTTGGCTACCAGGCTCCTGGAAATGATCCAGATCAATCCACCAACTATGGGGGAGATGCAGTAAACTTCCCCATTACAGCTTACCTGACTACTACCGGGGTGCCACAATCACTTTGACTGGGAGCGGGGGCTGTACACCGCATTTAGTGTTAAGTGTTTCACGCCATGTAGTGCAAAACATAATTTTATCCATACTGCATTGGGTGTGCTGCACTTTACACAGGCAGTAACATGGTTTACTGCATCTCCCCCTTTTTGTGGTGCATGTAGGCATGTGTGTACATTCAACTATAGAGGTTATATCTGCACATGCCTACGTGTCGAAATTGAAGGGCCAATAGACAAAAAAGAAGCATGATGGGCTGGCAGAGAAAGGGTATCTATCGCTGACATTGCTTTACCAGGTGAGTAGAAGATCTTTAACTCTGTGCTGTCAGGTGAGAAGGCTTATATAGGTATATAATGTAAATAGAGCAGAAAGATAACCGTGTGTACAAAACTACTCATTCCAGCTCAGCAATGTGTGATAAGGACACTCTTCTTGCTGTCAATTATAAGGAGGTGATGGAAACCTAGGAAAAGAAGCTTACAGCAAACATTAAAACTACTAAACAGAGAATTAAACGTTAAATCTTAATTAGCATCTCTGGCATAGCGTCAGGGTCCTATGCAGCTGTTTTGATTCCTAACATTAAATTCAATTTCTGTTAATTTTTTTTTTAGTGGTTAAAGGGCAACTATGCCAAAAAACCCTTTATTGGAAAGTAGATCTTATTGATACCTCTCTGGGTCGTGGTACATGCACAAGCTGTAAACTGTCAATCTTCTCCGCATATATAGGCTGACAGCTCACCACTTGCTTCAGTTCCCAATTATGACTATCTCCCCTAGTTACAGATCAGGGATGTGGTCACGCTCTGAGAGTAAAAGATTTTTGGCATAGTCACCCTTTAAAGGTATTTGTTTTTGCTTGGTAATTACAAACTCTCCATGTTTTTGAAATTCTGAGGTTTGGAATGAATTTGCTGGGTGTGATTCTGTTTTGGCATCTGTAAGATCTTTTATAGAATTAGTAGTCTTCAAGTTTCATATCCGTGGGTGTAAAGAGTTTTAGTTTGTAAAATTCAATCCCCACGGTGCATAGAATATTGACGGAAGTATTTTAAGGTGTGAATTCTTAAAATGTCGTGGTTCTGATTGCATTATATGTGCATAACTGGTGGTGATAAATGACCCTTTCCATGGTTGAGCCATTACCGAGGTAAAATGTGAAAGCAAAACAGACAGATTCCTCTGCCAGTATGGTTCACTGACATTAAGAATTACCTGCCCCTGTAACTAAGCCTTGTGAATGGAGATACTACTAGATATTTTCTGTAACTTAGCAACTAGGCCTGTTAGGTTTCAACAGGATCAGTGGCCTCTAACATAATCTTCTTTAAATTATGCTCTTTGAGGGCTATATTTGGTTATTAATTTAAACAAGAACTTTAGTTCTGTCCTACGGATAAGAGGGTCACTTTAGCACAGGTTTTGCAATATGCTAGAAGTTCCCCTTGTGGTTTATTAACTGGACTGTATCTGAAAGGTCTGTTCTTTTTAATTTAAAGGACAATTATTTGTCAAAATTAACTTTTTAAAAATTAAAAGTATCTGAGGCAGGGAGGTAGGAATGAGTATTCCTACCTCCAGATAACGTTTCGTTAAGGGGCTACAGCACTTACAGTTTTCATCTGCCAACCAAGTTTCTTCTACCTTTGTTCCCGGATCCTGAGCTATTGATTGAAGAACGTGAGGTAAGGTAAGCTCCTTAACTTCCCAGGCTTCAATCAGTACATTAAAGGAATAGTTCACTTTGGGAGGGAACTATTCCTTTAAAAATAGCGCTCAAGCACTACGGAAGCCTGGCAGAAGCAGTATTCTTGTTGCTGACGCTTCTCCTAGAAATTATATTTCTAAAAAAAAAACAAACTACCCCTGGTACTTTTTTTTATTTGAACAGTTTTTGAAAAAACGTTATATGCACTGTAGTTCTCCTTTGTTATTTAACATGTCTTTTCTTGTAAGTTGTATTAGCCTTGTATGAATGCTTAGATTGTATATATTATGGCTTTTCGTAATTGAGAATGGCCCATTACTAGAAATTCTTCCCATCAATTTCCCCCAGAATTCTTAAAGGGAAAGTTCAGTGGAAAATATCAATATTTTTTAAAAATTCTTCGTTTGTATTATGTATACCTAGCTATTCTACATATTCTCTCCCATTTTGAAAAATCAGTTGATTTCATACCCTGCTGTTCCCTGCTGTTTACCCTAGTGAGCTGCCATTTAAGGTTCCAATGGTCCTTCTTCTTCCCAGAATGCACACTACCTTGGAATGTTTCTAAAAGTAATTTCAACTCATTGGCTGTTGGATTGGTCAAAGATGCTCCGATCTCTACTGAGCAACTGAATCAACCCAGGCACTGGGTCAAGGGCAAGACCATAACAGTCTCTATTAGGGGTCCTGCAAACAGGGAGTCAGTATTTCGGTTACATTTATTTTTACACTGACAAAATGCTGAATGGGCAGGTTAAGGTCATTGGGATTGAAAATCACTGCTCTTTTTTTCTTCTTAAAAGCACATGTATTTGCACTGAACTTCCCCTTTAACCATTTTTTGTTGGTCTGTCCCCTCTTTCTTTGTGTATCCAATCTGGAGCATTTCACGTGTCTTATTATCATAAACTCTTTTGACAGTTAGTATGTGAAGAAATTTGTATGTGAATTGCAAGTTGGGAAATTCCCTCTTCAAGTGCTGTCTTCACAGATTAGTCCGAATTTTCAGATTAGACAGTGACTGGGGGTAATCAGCCACCTGAGTAAAACAAGTACTGGATTGACGTTGTGCAGAAACACACACATCTCAAAATAAGTGCTACTTACCACTAAATGTATTCATTAATAGATGAAGACGAGACAAGGCAGTTAACATATCCTTTAAAAACCAGACATCCCACCCCTATAACTGCCCAGCCCCTCCCCCAGCTCCACCCTCAGAATTAAAACCACATGAAAAGCTTATTTATCACTACAATTTTACCTAGGCAGCCACACAAGGCACCATGCTACTGAGAATGCCCCACTATTTATTTCTAGGCAGTCATGTAGCAAGGCAGCAGAGACTAAGCCTGGTATTTCTTGTAACCTGTATCTTAAACATGTTCTAAAATAGAATGTGTAAAATGTTTGTTATGTCTCAATTAATGTGTAATTAATATGATATACTGTATAGAAACCCTTGTAACTGTTTATTCTACAGTATGCTTCTCGTAATCAATTAATGATGCACCTGAGGTTCAGCATGTATAAAGGTGTTGTCTTTAAAAAAACAGAAATTCTGCTGATAGTAATTAATGGTGAATTATGTATGGCAGTTACATTCCAGGGTCTAGATTTCTTACACTCACATTTTTTGCCTTTCAGATAACTACTGCGCCTAGTCTGTAACTTTCTTTGCATAACAAAGAGTTTCTCATGGGAGACTGTGTATTCTTTTCTACCTAGGACTGTAGGGTTAGGTGAGACTTGTCAAACACAGCTGTGCTTTTCCAACATTAATGAGAGCTTCACAGTAGGTGACACTATTGGTGAGTTCTTTGCATGACAGCGCTAGACTTCTTCAACTTGTCCACATGTTCAGAGCTCTATTATGTATTAGTTTGCATAAGGCTGGCTCTAATCATAATTTGGCATCAAAGCTTTTACAGATGTGTGTACGTGTCTCTGTGTCCATGGCTACAGATGGGACATGTTACAAATATCTCATACTTGTCAGCCTGTGAGTTTGACAGCGGTTCAAATAAGAATTTAAAGGGCTATTATTCCAACTCCAAATCCCCACTTCCCTCATTTTCTCACCTTTAAATACACCCAGAATGAGGACCTAAACTGCTAGGTTGCCACCCCTGGACTTTTAACACAATGTGGCCCAATGGGAAGACTTTCTTCTTGCTGAGTATTGTAGTGTCGCCTGCAGGCTTACTCTCCTCTTTTCAAAGAACTTGCAAATGAGAGTCCTGGACTCTGAAAGGTGGTGGAGCTTAAGTGCCGTCTTCAGCTACAAAAAATCTGGCATCAAGTAATGGTAAAACAAGTACATGTTTTTCATTTAACATAATAATCCCTACCCAATGCACTAAGGTCAATTTTTGCAGTATTGTTGCTCTTTACTTGTGTATGACCAGCATAAACCCAGCAAACTGCCTTGATGCACAAACTGGTCAGGTCAAAGCTGTGTTCTTAGGGATGTAGTTTTCCTGATCTGCTCACTAGAAATTATAGATTTCCTGTTGGATTGCTGTCTTCTGTCACATGTTCATATTTAACCCTTTTTAGTCATTCAAAAGAGCTCATGACACCTATCCAAATAATCTCTTGCGCAATGTACACCTTTCCCATGACCTTTCTGTTTGATGATTGTTCACTCCTTTTAAGAAAATATTTATTTGGATTCCTTTAAACTCTTTATTTAAAATCTCCATAAATCAAAAATATTTTGCAAAACTCTCACAACTGTATTTAGAAAGCAACAACATTTTTGCATTTTTTTTGGCATATTAGTAAAGCTGCAAGAAAATTTTTAGACGTGTACAATAGTTTGACAGCTACAAATCTGCATGTTCTTATATAGTAGAGGGTCATTGGGCGGATGGGATATAGTTTATATTAGCTACAAAGTTATACTTACATTACGTAAAGTTGCGCTCCCTAGGTCTGGTCCAAACCGTCTCGGGGCATGGATTTTGCCCACATAAAGATGTATTCTGCAAGTATAACAAGTATATGTTTGATTAATGTGTGATCATATGATTGGTAGGATTGAAATCTTAACCAATCATATTTGAATGAAATATTCAAATATGATTGGTTAATGTGTGAAGGCTTGAAATCTTAAAGTGCAAGTCCACCCCCAAAACTATAATTGTATATGTTATTGGCCATTATTCTAGCTTTAAAACAAGCCAAACCCCATTAAAATCCATTTAGACAATTTAAAGATACATACGTTTTTCCAACATTTTTTTTGCAGACCAAGAGCAGCTCACTGTAATCCAAGCTCTTGGACGTCACCTCAAGCCGTGCCTTTTCTGTGCCCTGATCCCTCCTTTTGTGCCCCTCCCACCATCCGGATCCATCCTCTCTCCCCTTCCAACCTAGCATAAAATCCTTTTAGTATATCACAGATGCCCCCTGCCCAGACCTAAACGCCGTATTATTTTTATAAAAAAAAATAATCGTAACTATACTTACAGCCCTTCGTTCCCGCTGCGCTTTCCAAGACGTCAGCCGCGTCTGTGATTGGGGGTGGACTTGCCCTTTAACCAATCACAAATGGATTTGGTCCTTCAGCAAACCTATATAAAGTAGTACAAACCCCCGTGGATCTCAGAAGTCATCGCAGTGATAGAAGAAAGAAGGTTTCGGGATCAAGATCGTGGCAACCTCTGCTACGTCGTTGCCTTTTATGAAGCCCAATTTTGCAGAAAACGGCAGCGGAAGGTTAACGATCGTTTATAAATATGCCCTTAAGTCTTTGTCCGATAAAATCCAAGGCAAGGACTGTCACATTGGTGATCAGTGATGAACCAGCTCTAGAACAGGTCAGTAGATGGTGACCATGTGGGGGCGCCATGAGTGCAAATTGATTAAATCCTGTGCCGAAATTATGACACCTTGTTACAGTTTCAAACTGAGGCCCATTGGTTGATTAAAGGAAAACTATACTGTAAAAAGTAACTTTTTATAAATGTTTTTATAAATATAAAAGTACCTGGGGCAGGATCAGTTTAGCACAGGTTTTGCAGTATCACAGAATTCCTTTTGTGGTTTGTTAACTGAACTGTATCTGGAAGGTCTGTTTTTGATTTAAAGGGCAACTAAACTGTAAAAATTAACTTTAAAAATGAAAAGTACCTGGGACAGGAAGGTAGGAATGATTATTTCTACCTCCCAATATTGTTTTGTTGAGGAGCTACAGCACATGCATTTTTCAACTGCCAGTTTAGTGCCCTGGGCCTTACTGTATTTAAGAAATTGCTGATTCAAGAAGACTGGCAGAAGCAGTTTTATTAGGAGGTAGAAATTACTAATCCTACCTCCCTGCCCCAGGTACCTTTTTTATTTTTTGGAAAAACTTTATACAAACTATAGTTATTCTTTAAATACATTTTAGAATTTAAAGAATCGGAGGGGCTATACTCCTCAAAATTGTTAAACATGTTCACTAACCACCAATAAAATATTTGTTGCGTCTGATCTTGTTATTTATGTTCTATTGTATTTGCTGCTAAAGACAATGCGAAATTTGAGTGAGCCACTACATTGCTCTAAATGACTCTGGTGATATCCTGTTTGAATGTGCCAACATCTAAATGTCCAAACAGTTTTCAACTTTTTTAGATCATTTCCGTGGGCTGATCCTATGTGGAAACATCTGCTAAGTTATAATTCACACTCTGACAGTCTTTATGAATCATACACACTCCAACAGTCTTATGATCCCCCTGTAGTTTACAAAAATATTTGGCATCTGTGGGTGGGGTTTGTGGTTTGTTTTAACACCCTACTTATTTTTATTGGCTAGGCCAGTGAAATACCGCCTGGGTGGCAAATCTATCTACAACCCAGTCAAGCTTCTGCTCGGAAATGACTGCTAACCCGTGCAACCAACCAATCATTTTTACTGATTCTATGTTCTACACACTGATTGCCTTTCTTGTAACATGTTTCTTAAAATAGAACGTGTAAAATGTTTGTCATGTCTGGACAAGCTGTTACAATCCAGCTGTTACCTTGTACAAAATGGAAGCCATACCTGCTCTGGTTCTCTCCATAGCTAATTGTAATTCGAAATTAAAGTCTGTGTATCCTTCCATCTAACCGTGTTTTACTTTATTTTTATTTTAAATTATGCGGAGTATTCTTAGAACACAGGTGTGAGAAATTCACCTCTATTGAATTTATTAAATTTATATTTTTCTCGTTTTGCTATAGTCTTTTGATTGCCACGTTTAGCTGAATATACAGAATAGCGGTGTTTTGGTTTTTTTTTTAATCTGGATCTCAACAAAGTCTATGGGAATCTAGTAGAAGAATCACCTGACATCACTGTGTCTCCTTCTCCATTCCTCATACAGTATATCCAACCCTGACCCTGAAAGATTTGTTAAAAAAAGGCATTTCCATTACAGATTTATCTGATTGTTGGCTGCCTTGTAGTGATTAGCAGACTGAGAGATGTAACTGTGCAAAGCAATTTGGGCAATAATTTGCCTTTGGTAAATGACAGCTGGTCTGAATATGTTGTGTATGTGTGTCAGATGCCGATCAAGGCGCAGAATTTCGTTAGCATCGAACCTTTTTCACTAATGTTTGTACCCTGCTTAGGGCTCTAATTGCATTGTGGAGATGGAACTTTTTTCTTGTTATTTTTAAAATCAGGATTGTAGACTGCACAGATAATTTGTTTCTTGCATTTTTGCATTGGCCTTCACCTGTTATGCATAGGTGGCAGCTCATGCAGCCCAATGGAGAAAAATTGCACCTGGCAGGACCAAGTGTCCAGAGTAATGGGAAATGTTTATGGGTGGGAGTGGGTGGTGTTAGAGCAGATTTGGTAGGATTACCTTGATCAGCCTGGGCAGCTAGTGCAGCCCCTAAATGCAGGTAGGTTAGGTCTCCCTTCATACAGACGAATCTATGGTTATTAATCTAATTCGTTTCTAGAGAGACTATAATGTGTTTCACGTCACTGTTGTAGATTGCCTGAGATTTATTTGAGGTAACAACATAGAAAGGAACATTTGTTTGATTTATAATAATTTGTCTTTACTCTCTGCAGGATCCCCCTAATATGCCTGAAGTGCGGGACCTCTCTGATGCACTGACCGATTTGTCTATGGATCCTATCACTGGAGTTGGAGTAGTAGCATCAAGAAATCGGGCCCCGACTGGTTATGATGTGGTGAGTGACAAAAAATCTTTTTTTTTTTTTTTTTTACCATGGTCAACCAACTTTGTAACTCACCTACATGCGCACAAATAAACCCAAATGTACTTTGAATACTAGTAAACACAAATGTTCGCACAGAGACATGAACACACACTTGCTTATTTATGCAAGAAAATATAAGAGAAATCGTAGATAAAGTGGAGGATACAAAAAAAATTTATGTGAAGGATTATTGATGTTGTTGATTTAGAAGTGAGGATGGGTGATTGCTGAGGGCTGGGTGCAGGGTTGCCATTAGGCATCCTTGTTTGGGCAGGATTGTCCCACAGTCAGGGCTGAAATCCCGGGCAGCCCCGCCCCCGTTAACACCCCTAACCTGTCTGCGATTGTGGTTCCCCCCCAAAACCACGCCCCGCCTACTGTAACATCACCGCCCACCCCCTCCTGCTCTGGAGTGGCCAGAAGTATACTCTTTAATGGTTGAATATTTAGAGACTTTTACATTTAAGGGTTACCGAATTCAAACATTATATTCGAGGGTTGTGGATTCGATAATTAGCGAATTATTTGAGAATTATCGAAAATAAGTCCTGGAGTTCGAAAAACCCGAACTAGTGTGAATAGTTTGAGTTCATCCAAACTCATAAAGTTCTGCCAGAACTTGGGTTCTGGTCCATCACTACTAGTAACATAGATTGTGGCCGAAATTTACTGAACAACTTCTTTAGGTTAGGGAAAGTTTCTTTCCCATAAGAACGGTGAAACTGTGGAACTGTCTTCCTGCAGATGTGGTAATGGCAAGTTCATTGAATAGCTTTAAAGGTGGGCTGGATAGGGCTGGGATAGGGCAGATTTTTCGGCCCAACCGACTGATACTTCCGTGTATTGGTCGATTGGGCAGAAAAATCTGTGCCGCTTTTGGCCGCTGCCGTTAGTCTGGATCGGACGTGTCGGTAAATCTCACGAACTGTCGGACCCGGCCACTATTGCCGTGACCGCCAGACATTTGTTTTCCGGCCGAGCGCTCGCTTGGGACAAATAGTCCCCTCGTGTTCCCACCCTAAATCTCTAAAACTAATTAATATTGAGAATTACTGGTTGTCTGGACTATTGCAACCTACTTCTTTCTGGTCTTCCTGCTTCCCACTTCTCTCCCCTTCAGTCTATACTTAACTCTGCCACACGTATTGTTTCGCTGTCTAATAAACCGGATCCTAAATCTCCTCTGTACCGGACAACAACCTGGCTCCCCATTACACAGCACATTGTATACAAAATCCTTCTCGTAACATTTAAATCCCTTTGCTCTGCTGCTCCTCCTTATATTTCCTCTTTAGTCTCCCCATATGTTCCTGCCCGTACCCTCCACTCATCGCAGAACCAGCTCCTGTACAGACCCCCCACTCATACTGCTTCCTCTCGCTTTCAACCTTTCTCTCTTGTGGCTCCCGTCCTCTGATATTCGATTCCCCTCCCTCTATGTCAAGAAACCTTTATTAGCAGGTTTAAATCTAGCCTTATATCCTACCTATCTGGTAATCAGCACAGTAAATGATTTTTATTTACACTGCTGTCTCGCTCCTGCACTTGTATCCACTCCATTGTATCTGTATGTTACCCACCTAACTAGATTGTAAGCTCTACGGGGCAGGGACCTCCTTACCTCTTGTGGCAAACCTCTAGCACTTCCATTTATATAATTTATATATTTATGTGCTGAACTATCTATGTATTTGTACCCCTTGTATGACTTTATTGTATTTTGTTACAGCGCTGTGTCCCCAAGTAGCGCTTTATAAGTAAACTATATATACATACATACATACATACATACATACATAGCCAAATGGATATACACTTAAGTATACAAGGTGCATTCCTAGGTCTTGTCAAACTGTATCTTTTATTAAATAGTGCAACGGCAATGTTTCCGCCCTCTTAGGCCTTTCTCAAGCCATGTATATCATACATACATACATACAAAGGGCATGTCCACCCTTTAATACATATTTTAGTATGTGGTAGGCAATGCTTCTCCAGCCCCAAGTGCTATAATTATTGCCAGAAAGTCCCCCGATCATTACTTACCTTACCTCCCTCCTTCGCCGCACACTCCCGGCCCTCTGCTTGCATGGAACTGAAAGGCAGCCAATCACGGATGCGGCTGCCGGCAGTTCAGAATGGTGAAGGAGAGAGGTAAGGTAAGTAATGATCAGGGGACTTTCTGACATTAATATTATAGCAGTTGGGGCTGGGGAAGCATTGCCTATCACTAAAAGGTTTTTACACTAGAGGGAGGGCTTGCAAAACAGGAGGGAGGGGGGGGGGGTCCTGCAGTGCACATGCCAAACTTCTCCCGGAGGGAGAGTCCTATATGATGCAGAGTCCTATATGGAATCCAGGGATACTTTCCGATTGCCATTTGGAGTCCGGAAGGATTTTCCTCAACTCCCTCCTTTCAGCTTTTTTCGTTTTTTTTTTGCCTTTCTCTGAGATCATTAGTTAGGTAGGGTTAATAATTAGGCTATAAGGGCCACACTAGTCTTTTAAGCACTAGTGCGCTGGCGTGTGTTGCACATCCAATCTGCTAATCGTAGCACATGAGTTCCACATTTTTGGGAGAAGGTAGGGTATTTAAACCGGTCACAGGTATGTTGTTTTATGCACCTGACGAAGATGGTTACCCTGAAATCTTGTGCACATATCTTGTATAGTATAGTATTTGAGGTTGAATAAAGACATACGTCCATCCAGTCCAACCCATCTAGCAATATCCTCATTTCCTGCCTAACTGTTGATCCAGAGGAAGGCAAAAAAACCCCACCAAATTTATGAAGGGGAAAAAATTCCTTCCTGACTCCAAGTGGCAATCGGAAATTTCCCTGGATCAACTCTACTTTATGTATCGATACCAGTAACTTGCAACATCACTTGTTTGCAGAAACTCATCCAGCTTTTTTTTTAAACTGAGCATTGAACCTGCCATAACAATGTCTGCTGGAAGACCGTTCCATAGCTTTATAGTTCTTACAGTGAAAAACCCTTTCCAAACTTGCAGCCTAAACCTTTTTTCTGGGATGTCCTCGTGTCCTCTGACATGTTCTATTGGTGAACAATGCCCCAGACGCCTTTTCTCCAGCGTACATAATTGTAACTTTTCAGTCTCTCTTTATATTCAAGCTCCCCCAATCCCCTTATTAAAGGGACTGTCCACCCCTCTTTTCAAAAACTGATATAATGTAGATAACCCCCCAAAACCTTAACTTCGTTTTAGTCAAAAGTTAGAAATCAGCTCCCACATTGAGTTATTATACTCACAAGCTCCTCGCTCCACCGCCGCTTCTGGGTTCTTCTCTCAGTCTCCACTGTGGCTGCTCTGTTCTTTTTGTGTTCTTGAGCAGCCGCAGTGGAGGCTGGTCCGGGAATGGCAGTCAGTGATTGGCCGTGACGTCACCGTCACTGCCGATCACTGACTTCTTTACCCGGAAGTGCAGAGCCGCGGCGGTGGAGCGAGGAGGAGCATGTAAGTATAATAGCTGTGTGTGGGAGGTGATTTCTAACTTTTGACTAAAACGAAGTTAAGGTTTTGGGGGGTTATCTACAATATATCACTTTTTGAAAAGAGGGGTGGACAGTCCCATTAATTTAGTTGCCCTTCTCTGAACCCTTTCCATTTCAAAGATGTCCTTTTTGTACACAGGATTCCAAAATTGCACTGCATATTCCAAATGAGGCCTTACCAATGCTTTGTAAAGAGGGAGAATTACATTTTTCTCCCTTGAATCTATTCCTCTCTTTATACAAGACAATACCATGCTGGCTCTGGCTGTTGCTGCCTGGCACTGCTTGCTACCTTTAAGTTTGTTATCCACCAAAACTCCTAGATCCCTTTCCAACAGGGATTCACTTAACACAGAGCCATTTATAGTATAAGCAGCACAAGGATTTTTAAGTCCAAAATGCATCACCTTACATTTATCAACATTGAATCTCATCTGTGACAATCTATCTAGATCCCCCTGCAACGATTGCACATCCTCTGAAGGAGGACAATACCCACTTCCAAATCATTACTAAATAGATTATATAGAAGCAGCCCCAACACAGAACCCTGTGGCACCCCACTTAGCACTTTAGTCCATAATGATGAAGCCCCATTAACAACTACTTTGCATCCTATTCATTAACCAATTTTCTATCCATGTACAAATGTCACGCTAAAAGTCACAAAGTCTAAAATGCATCCCTCATTACATGCGGATTGAATGGATGTATGTCTGCATTCAACCTCCATTACTATGTAATTATAACATGTTGGTAAATCACGATCGTTGCAGCAACTTTCATTGCAATTTTAGGGAGGCCGATTGGTCATTAGTGGCGGACTATCTGCCAGGCCAAAAAATCGTGCTATGTTTATCTAGCCTAATTTTACTAGTAAAGAATAGGTATAGATAACATTGCCTAAAGGATTGTTGTTTAGCAATAAAGTCAACCACAGAAATTGTTTATCGTGACTATCGCTGTCTACAGTGACTAAATTACCGACCCCAGTCAGGTTTGTCAACGCTGCATTGCTGATTTTATTTACAGTGCAGGAAACACTACACATGATTGTTCCCTTTATTTGAGTTTGTTATAGAGCTGAAATACCATGTGTGAGCTAAGTCGGATAGCTTGTCACTAGGCATAATGAATAAATATAAAACATCATTCTTGTATTTGGGCAGAGGGGGCGGTTTGTGTGCAACTGAAAAATGTAAATGTCTTTGTGAATTTAAAAACACTTAGCCCAACACTGCAGGATATACTGTATACAGTGCGCTCTGATAGGAAATATTTCACTCCTTACACCGGCAGGGGATTTCCTTAGTCGGAGAGCTGCATGATTTGTTTATCTGTTGCCTAGATGTTTGTCTCAAATACCTAGAATGCTCCAGCCAATTAACTTCCACACTATGCACTCCTTCTTTCTATCTGTTTAAGATCAGAAAGTTTGCAAATAGTGTGTGTGCACAGAAATTATGGCAGGCTGGTGTGTCACACTTTCATGTTGCTATACCGAAATCTTTTTATGTCAATATTAGCAGGTGTGTGCAAGAAAAAGTACTGTAAGGTTCGAAAGCTACTGCAAGTAGCAAAACAAGGCTGAATCTATGCAAGCTTAGGTCATCCATCTAGGTTACATTAATAGCATGATAGCTGATCTTCCTGTGCCTCCTTATTCACCCTTTGGTTTTGTGTTGACTTCTGCTGCCAAATATGGTCAGTTCTGGCTCTGCATAGAAATGAACAGCCATCAGTTGTGAATCATACACAAATCTGCTAACCAGATGCTCATTTAGCCTGAAAGAGTAACCCATAGTAGCTGTGTAGGATTTTCCTTTAATTAGTAAGTAAGGTAGTTGCTGCATGAATTCTTTGAATACTTTTTATGAATGTGTACTGACCAAATGCTATCATCATTGCTTTCCCTTTATCTATACCTGACAGAGTGGTGACAGGTTTAGGAATTATAGTTTTTTATTGGACAGTGTGATAGGTATAGGGGAGGAATAGATAACAGCCGTCACATGCAACACATGTTATATTTTAACTACCTAAGTATTTGTTGGATGATTAGTATGATATAGTAGATAGTAGATTTTTGCATAAATCTAAATACTTATTTTCAGTAAGATGTGCAGTGTTTGCTGCTGAGATAGACAGGGACAGGGGATTCTAAATTCCCCCTACTTGTTTCTGTCCGGTAGTTGTACAGTCCCTAGGGAGAGAGACTGTAATTGTTCTGGTAGCCCCTAATAAATTCCTAAGCACTTTTCAGTTAGTATTTTTGTGTTTTTAACACATTTTCCATCAGAAACTGTGATACTTTTAATGGACTAAGGGCTAGGCCACACTAGCGCGTTTTTTGCGCATACGGGGTTCCGTAACTTGGAAATCGTGGGAATGCGAACGTTCCTGTGATTTCTGATGCGCAAGCGATTGCGCGTCCGTTCGCGTTTTGCGGCGAGCATTTTTTTCACGCAATCGCTTGCTTTTTTCACTTTAAAGATAGTGAAACCGTGAGCGCAAACGTGAAAATAACGTGCGCTAACGCACTTAGTGCGTTGTAGTGTGGCCTCAGCCTTACAATTTATTTTAGTAGACAAGCTTTCGAGGGATCAACCCTCTTCCTCGGGTCAGAGAAGAGGGTTGATCCCTCAAAAGCTTGTCTATTAAAATAAACTGTTAGTCCATTAAAAATATAACCGTACTCTACTTTTTACTACATATATTGGACTAATACGGTAAAACAATCATTATTTTTACCAATAAAATACAAAAATAAACTGCAGTGAAAGCATTGTAAATCTGTGTTTTGGACTCTGATATGAGAGACTTTAATTGGCTTTGAGAGTCACTCATTGCAAACCAATGACAAACAGGACTTACTGTATGGTCTTTACCCTGGATTACAGTGGTAACTTTTACTCTTAAATTAAATGCAAATAAAAAGGATAGACTAAAGGTTCAAACATGTTCAATCACGTGTGCCAACGCAAGAATTGTATGAACGGCTGTTTCAGCCGATAATCGTGATGTGTATGGGAACTTTCTCGGTTGAAACGGCCGTTCGGTCAGGGATCATTGCCCGACCGGCCAGGCGGATTTTGAGAAAATATGAATCAAAAAAATAGAAGAAAGCCCAAAGGCTCTAACCTGAGCCCTTTTAAATCGCACTGGCACATGAAAGTTCTACGGTATAGAAATGGTTACTTTGGGAATTAGAGGTGGCAATTTGGATAAATAATTGATGCAAAGGGAAGCTTCTTGGGTTTACAGAATGAAAACCAAAATCCCGGATGGGTTAAATGAAGAATTACAGTCTGCTTGTTTTTTGTAAATAGTGACATGGTGAAAGATATTAATCATATAAGTATAATTATGTAGAAAATGATACAGCACTGTAAATAATAGAGAAAAAAGAACTTTTGAATATCTGTTTGACGTTATATCCCTTTAAACGTACCTTTAAATTTACCTGTTAAAAGCCAGTAATTACGAACCCACGCGGGGGTGAAACACGTGTAGGTGGGGGTAATGTTGGCTGTTCCCTTCAAGATACTGGCAGTGGCAGAGTGACTTAGGATCAGGAGTGCACATATGGAGCGACGTCTAAGTTAGCATTTGGGTGAAGAGTGTGGCTGCCAGCCGTGAGTATAATGTACTGCTGATCAGGACTTGCGGGCTAGGCACGGCTTCTCACGCAAAGTCCCATTTGCGGATGATTGCATATTCGTGCTGACAGTTGGAATCCTCCGAGCAGGATATGTATATATGGTGTCTTTAATCCTTTTTGCATATGTAAAGTCTGGCAGGCATCAAGAGGGGAGGTACAGTTGATATGGCTGCTATCAGAATTATCCAGTCCGTGTTTTATGTAAATTATTGATACTTTATTTGATTATGTGGTAAACCACAATAAACTTTAGCACTTTATGACATTAATGTGCCAGTGCAATTTATAGGGGCTCTGTTTATAGCCTTTGGGCTGTCTTCTATTTTTTTGGTTCATATTTGTAATTTTAACTCCTCCGCACAGCTATACATAGCGGAGCACAGAGTCTATAATTGAGACAATAGTGAGGATCTTGAGAAATTGCCCATACACGGCATGATTATTGGGCGTGGCTATTCATACATATCGTGCACAGCTGGTCGGCAGCCGCAAGCTCGAAACACGTCAAGGAGTCCACATTGTTTTAGTTATACAGTAAAATTGTGCTCCATTTGAAGACTTGGTGTGTGCTTTCTTTCCGGTGTGCGCTAGTGCCTCGCTTTGTGGAAAGTTTGTATAAAAAGGATAGTTATTTTTGTAATGGAAATTCTCCGTAAGGACAACTAAATGGAACTTTACTAATGATTCCACACTTTAGGTAACATCTTTCGCCTTTGCTTTGCTGCACCAATAGTATAGAATTGTCATCCGTGTTTTTCTGCTTTGACTAGGACTTTAAAGCCTGGCCTAATGTTCTCTAACCCATCCAGCTGTTGCCTACACATAGGCTTGGTGTTGTAGGAGTCGGCCCCCAAGCAAGGGGATATCAGTGGAGTATTGTCCACACACACACACTTTAAGGTATTTGATGGAAGCTTACTCATTATTCAATGGCAAATTCATGTGGGCAATGCTACCCGTAGATATTTTACATTACTGTATAATGTATTACTGACTGCTCATTGTATGGAATCAGGCACCTGTATACTTCTATTATAAACATTATGTGCATTTTTAACATAGAGAGTTCCTTCTGAAGACTGTTGGCCTAGAAGAAAACATTTGTTAATGGATAGAGAATTGTTTATTGGATCGCAAACAGAGTAGTGGTAAATGTAGCTACATCTATGTGGGCTAAAGTTCTAAGCGGAGTGCCTCAGGGTTCTGTATTGGGGCTGCTTCTTTTTAATCTGTTTATAAATGACTTAGAAGGGGCATTGAGAGCAAGGTCTCTGTTTGCTGATGATACTTAACTATGCAGAGCTTTGGAAACTTCAAATGATGTGCAAGTGCTGCAAGCAGACCTAAATCGATTATCAAAATGGGCAGCAGAATACAGGTATCCCACTACTGCTGGATCTTCCAGGAGTCTCCTGCAAATCGGGGTGGTTTCCCACGAGACCACCCCGATCTCCCGAAGTGAAGAGGAGTCCTGAATCTCCTATCCGTTACGCCCCCTTTATGTCTGTCACGCCCCTGACCCACGCCACACCCCCTTGCCCACCCTGCCTGGAAGAACGAAGAGGCAGGGTGGGATGTCTGAGAATGGCAGATAAGATTCAATGTTGATAAATGTAAGGTGATGCATTTGGGATTAAATAATCCCTGTGCCACCTACACCATAAATAACTCTGTGTTAAGTTCATCTGTAATGGAAAAAGATTTGGGGGTTCTGGTAGATAACAGACTTAGCTATAGCAAACAATGCCAGACAGCCACAGCTAAAGCTAGCAAGATATTGTCTTGTATAAAGAGAGGAATAGATTCAAGAGAGAAAAATATTATTCTCCCTCTTTACAAGGCACTGGTAAGGCCTCATTTGGAATATGCGGTGTAGTTTTGGAATCCCATAAACAAAAGGGACATCTTGGAAATAGAAGCAGTTCAGAGAAGGGCAACTAAAATAATAAATGTAATGGAGGGGCTTGACTATGTAGGCAGATTAGACAAGTTAGGGCTGTTTACATTGGAGAAGCGACGTTTGTGTGAGGATATGATCACCTTCGACAAATATATTAGTTTCTAAAACAAAAAAAATATTGAGAACTACTGTTATTAATACATTTGCTGTAGATCTGGTTGATCCAGGGATATTTTCCGATTGCCGTTTGGAGTCAGGAAGGAATCCCCCCCCCCCTTTTTTTTTTTTTTTGCCTTACTCTGGATCAACTGTTAGGAAGGGTTAAAAAAAAAAAAGTTAATAGGTTGGACTTGATGAACCGTATGTCTTTATTCAACCTCAATTACTATGTTACTATGTTCTGCAAAGTCATGTTATGACTGGACCCCTAATAACCCTTAATGTACACAACAACTATTGGTGTAATGTTATCACTGATCTCAAATCCGCAATTCATAGATATTGCCTAGAAATTTCCACCCAGACCGGGGAGAAGGGATATTGATCCTGGGTACCTTTTTGGGTATGAAAAACATCACCTTTTCGCCCATGGTCTCTAGTTAATAGCCATTGTGAAAACATTACAAACAGCTTACAGGCATGACTGTTAGAGCTGTATTATAAATATTAAATGTGCACTTTAAATTTCAACTTCTTTATAATTTAACTTTAAGAAATGTTGTTTTTCCCCCATTTGCTTACCACCTACTTGATGTTTTCTTGTCAGGGGTCTCGGAAGCCTGCGTACCTTATTGTAACTTTGGAAATAATGACTACATCGTTTAAAGCAAGAGACTAGTTCTTTGGAATGAATACAAATGTTGTCTTAACCCACTTCCCAAGCCAAACCAATTCAGTTTGTTAAAGGCTAGAGTCTCCCGTAGGGGAATTGTGGGCTGTTTTCTGAGGTTTGGAATATGACTTGTGCGCATGTAAAATACTTGAACTTGTGCAAGCCTGTAATTTTCGTAACATGTTGGGCTATTGCCTAACCTCAAGGGGAAAGTGCTGTATGGTCAGATACTACAAGCATCTTCTGCCTCTTTTCTTTTGCTTGAACTTTTCTTCTTGATAAGACCACCATTTCTGCACAGGGTATATGGGGTATAGGGTTACATAAAAATTATACTGGAATTGCAGCATCTTTTATTTCTTTCTCTTTGCTCTTGGACATGAAAATTTCTCAGCTGCTGGCATTTTATCCAGAATCCTTTGCTCTCAGAGCTGCCTATTTTTCAATACACCACCCCTCCCTAATCTATGCAATTAACATCAGTGAGTTAATTGATCTAAGCGTACAATAATGGGAACGCAGCTGTTTCCTTTTGGAAAAATTGTATTATTCATGCTCCCTAAATTCATTAACCACAGACTAGGGACTTCTGAAAAGAGGGTTCTGCTTGACACGTCCAAATTATTAATAGCCACATTACTTACCTGTAAGACCTTCTGTGCTGCGAAAGGTTAAAGCAAAGAGCTGCTATTTTAGAAACAAAGGGGGAAAGACATAAGGCAAATGGTCTGGTTTTGAAGTTTTAAAAAAAAACAAATGGCCTCTTCTTGTTCAAATAAGATCTGTTTGTTATTATTGTATCTTTACCAGGGTTAGAAAGCGAACTGCAGATTGGCTATATAACCGCTTCCTGTGCCACTTGTCTTTTTAGGTCTCTCAGACGACAGATGGTTTGGATGCTGATCTGTGGAAAGACGGCTTGTTCAAATCCAAGGTGACGAGATACCTGTGCTTCACCCGAGTCTTCTCCCGAGAAAACGTAAGTTATGTTTACAGATAGGAAGCTAAAGCAACATATCTGCTCATCTTTGGGAAGGAAGGGAGATTAATTTCTTTTGGTCTAATCAAAGCATTAACAATATGATTGTGTAGCTCGGTGGTTAGCATTGATAACTTGCACCCTTGGACACATCTGCAAGGAGTTTGTATGTTCACCCCGTGCTTGTCTGGGTTTCCTCCAGGCACTCCACTTTCCCCCACAATCATAAAGACATACTGATAGATTGTATGTGTCAAATAAATGTGCTTAGACTGTGAGCTCTTCAGGGCAGGGCCTAACGTGCTCCGTAATAATAATAATTATTCAAGCTGGACATACAATAGACACTTAACTTTGGACATTCCTGCAACTTTCAGTGAATTACCTGACTAGATCTTTTTTGCAATTCATTTTATGAAAAAACGATTGGGTCAGGCTAGGAACATCAAGAGGTTAAACCACTCCCAGGTACCTAATATGTCTACATATTTGACAGAATTTATGATTGAACATCAAATCTATCGAATATCTACTTATGGCCATATATTACTATAGACTAGATTCAGCAAATCTATTAAACCTCTAAAGCGATTTTTTGCTGGAAGGAATATTTACCTTACAGTGTTCCCATGACATTCCCCACCTGGTCCATTCATTTTGTGATCAGTCAATCACAAAAAAGATCAGGCCAGATGGATCTTCAGACTTCACGTGAACGTTGGATGGTAAGTTCCTAGTTTATGGGCACTTAAAGGCTCCTACACATCCACAGTCCTGCACGAGACTGACAAAAACTGCCCTACCGGACAATAATCTTTCGTGGCCATTCGGTCATGGCACATGGATGTATCTGCTTGTTTGTCGGCAATCGCGAGCTTCATTTGCACGTGTTTATGGTTCTTAAGTGTATGGCCAGTATAAAGCCATGTACAATCATGCAAAATAGTGCATGATACCCAATGCCCGAGATGGCGGGACTCCCATCTGGGGTCACGTGTCAGGGCTATATTGCACATCTATACCCACCTTTACACTATTAAGGCTGGTTACAAACCATTAAATTTTTGGGACGACCAGCCGTGGACAAATTTGCGAACGATCGATCGTGCAGTCCCATAGGGAACCGCATGATCGATCGGAATTTACCGAAATGTGCGATCGTTCGTTCGTCCGTCCGATATGGACGATCGAGGTCGGTTGCGGCCGAAAATATCTGCTGGTGTGTACCCAGCCTTAATCTCTGTTTTGCCAGTTTGCTCTAATAACCCCAGCCATGCAATGTAGTGCAGCTTGATTAAGCCTTTGTTGTTGAAATGATCTGAAAAGGCAATCTTGTTTTATAGAAATGCAAATGTTCTTACATCTATACAAATGTAGGTAGCAGGATGCCGTATATCAGCAGCACAGCTGGTTTTAGTGTTTTGCATTAAAAGAATTTTCCTTGGGCCCTTGCCAAAAGATGTCATCATTGGAGAAAGTAAAATGCTCACATTATCATTAATCTGTACAAAAACAAACAGACTTTCCTCGTAATTTTTCCCTCAGGGGTGCCCAACCTGCAGCCTTTTGGCAGATGCTGAACTAGAGATCTCAGCATCCTACTGACAGAGTCCCTATTTCACCCCTCCAACTGCTTCATAGATAAAGTCATTAATGTTCAATCAACACGTTCGTGCTATAAACGATCTCTTCTTTTTTCACTCGCTGTGTTCCGAAGATCGGGTATGTCGGAAAATCATGGAAATCACAGTAAATCGACACCATTGTGCATCGCAATACCAAGTCTTTTTTTTTTTATTTAAAAACACGCCATCTAGGGTTTGCCTTTAAGACCCAAACAGGTATGAAATCTGCACGCTGCTGTGCTAATTGCTAATGCTTTAAATACATGCTGTAACGCTACACTGAAATCAATTCCAATCAAACCTGCATCACGCTTCTTACAGAAATGAAAACCAGCCTTGTACTTTAGATTTCATACGTGTTCGGGTCTTAAAGGCAAATCTGGCAACCACCATTTTTAGTTTATTTTAGTCAGGATTGCTAAACATTTTAAATGGTAGAGACAAAAACCCAAAATGTGCACACACAACAGCCCACAAATGCAATGCAAAATTGTGTTCTCTTTTGTCTTTCTATGTGGTACAGTAGGACCTTGGCCAAAGTCTGTAAAACTGCCTCCTCAGCTTTACCCTGGTCCTGTGCATTTTCTTGGCTTTTATTTGGTCTGAGTAGAGGGTTGTGCACGCCCCTTTATTTGGCTCCAGTAGAGTTGCTATTTTGTCGATTTACGTGAACAACAGATGATAATGTGGTAAGAGGTGAAGCTATTGAGCTGAAAGCAATTATAAAATGCATGGGAATTTCCTTTAGGATCAAGTTTCGTTCTCCTTTATACCTTATTGAAGTTCAGGTATTTACTTGGTGATAACTATACTGTAAACAGAAAACGTCCTTCCCCTTAAATGCTTTAGATTTTTACAGAAGGTTTGAAATTGTTGTGGAAGAGGATGATGGGAGATATTCAACTACAGGTGCTTTGCAGTAATAAAACCTGTTATTTTCCTTGTATTTTTAAAAACATTATTTAGCTCAATCTGTTTCTGGTAACAATATCATTGTGTCTACACACAAAAGTAAGGATTGCCGGTAGCTATTTCTTATCTTCTAGAATACAAGGGAAATTTAACAACGTTGAATCCCCTCCTCTTAAAAGCACCCACATATAGACCAAAAATGCTCGGTCCTCAATGCCTTTTAGTAATGGCTGATGTTGCGCTCCTTCTCCTGGTCAGGTCTGCCCTATTTCTATTTCTGTATATACTGTGCTTAAAATAAATATCTATTTCCATTCTCTCCTGAACATTGCAGAGCCATTTGGGGAACGTGCTGGTTGACATGAAATTGATTGATATAAAGGACACGTTACCTGTTGGATTTATTCCCATTCAGGAAACTGTGGACACACGTGAGTATTATACATCTGTTTTTGTGTTTGTTTCTGGGGAGCTACTTGCTGTGTTGAGAGCTGTAAGTCTATAAAGTCTCTTTGCCCTGATTGCTTTCTGTAGAAGAAGTTGCATTTAGGAAGAAACGTCTCTGCATTAAATTTATTCCACGGGATTCAACGGAAGCTGCTATCTGTGACATCCGAATTCTGAGCCGTTCTAAACAGGCCCCTCCTCAGTATACATTCATAGGGTAAGTTTTGATGGTTCTAAACAGAAAACCCAACTATACCTCAACAGTTCCTTCATTGTCTCTCATTTACTTGGAATACTGTACCTTTAAATAACTATAATTCCTCCATTGTGTAGTTACCTCCCGACTTGTAAAGTCTATATTTCTATGCTAAAGTTTTTTTTAGAGGAGAGCTAAGACCTAAATATATTTTCCCTGATTTATAGTCCTGAAATTGTCTATATATCATCTTTTTACTAATGAAATCATTACTATTAATTTCCCTTTTAGTTTTACTCTCCAGTTAACAAAGGGAGATAAAAAGTAGCTGATTGGAGAATTTAACTGCACATGCCTGAACTCATTGAGCTATATAGTAGGAGGCAAGGGCTTCACTGCTATTTTTCCACATTGTACTAAGACACGACTTCGCACGTCTGTACGAAGCTTTAGTTCCTTGCCCTTCCGGGTAATCCCACAGTCGCTGTCACACATATGATGCATCTGCCCGGGGTAGGTCCATTCAGGGCAATAAAAGCTCTGTAGAGCTTGCTCTAAATCTCTCTGAGCTTTCACTGCAATGATGGAAAACAGGAGCTTGACAATATCTATCTATGAAAATATCTTCTTTTAGGAACCGATATAGGGTCTAAAATGGTTTATTACAGTTTCTGTATGTTGAGGCAAGAAAAAATTTGATCACATAGATATCCTTTTATTGTTAAATATATAGCGAAGGCTCTGCAAATTTAATTTGTCAAACTTTATTTTTCTGATTGGCTGCTGTTAGTTGTGAAACTTGGTTACTTTTCCTGAAGACTTGACCTGACCTCCTGTGAGTTAGACTGTGTGCTCCATTCTGTATTTTCTGTACCTTTTGGAGGTTGCCAGGTGATGCATTTTTATGGTAATGTGATTTTGTATAAATAGGATTCCTTTTACATTTCTGTATAAATCATCTCTTTAGTGAACTGAACAATATGGGAATTTGGTACAGAATGGGCAGGGTCCCCCGAGCCGCAGAATCACCACAGCCTTCTACCCCCTCCTCTCCTTCAGCTATTGTTACCTCCGCATCGGCGCCAAATCTTCCCAGGTAGGTTTTTAAACCATTGAAAATCTCAACCAAGGCTAATATGAATGGTAGCTCAATTTTTGTGTGTAAGTGTATATTTTTGTGGCAGGAAACCTACTTTATATTTAAAGCATAACTAAATAGATATAACTAAATCTCGGATACATTTAAAGGGACACTGTACTTGTGCTATAGTCATGCTGTAACTGGCTGCTCTTTACCCAGTCAGTGCCCCTGCACCCCTCCCATCTTTTACATAGGCATACCTTTGCACATAATGTACATGTAGACTTGTGGGGGAAGAGGCATTTACCGGGAGCTGCAAAACCCACACTACCCGATGTATTGTCCCGGGAAAGTTAAGTGGGTTCACATTTTTTGGTAATGTTTTAAGCCACCCATACACAATATTAGTATAGGAAGCAGGGAAGACACATCTCCTTTACCACCTGTTCCTCAATAAAAACTCAACACCAAAAAATTATTTTATCAGTGGAGATTAGGGATGGACAGATCTAGCGGATTTTCCTGAAATTTTCCAAAAATCTCGAACGAGGTCCTGGTTTTACATACAGGACCCCTTAAGCCCCAAAGGGCACTTGTCAGGGCCACAAGGGCACTTATAAGTGACGGGGAGGGGGGGTCCTGGTTCGAGCTACAGGACCCCTTAAGCCCCAAAGAGCCCTTGAAAGGACCCAGGAGGGGATCCTGGGTTGAGCTGCGGGAGTTTCGGCTGTTCAGGAATACTCGATTGACCGATTCTTAAACGTTCGGAGATTCTCAAAGTGTCTGTTCGAGGGTTACCGAAAATGGCCTGCTGAAACATGTGCGCTACTTCAGTTTTTTCACTGTTCTTCCCGCGAGGAAGTGTTCCTCTGACCATTTCCCAGGTCCCAGAGCCATTTACAGTAAGTTACAACTGCTATTTAATCCCTTATTTTAGGCGGAAATTTCCAAACTTTTTTTCCCCATTGACTTTATAGGTCGAATTTTTTTCGGAAATCTGCGAATCCTCGAGCGGAACGTATTTTTAGAAGTTTGTCCATCTCTAATGGAGATACCCTTTAAATGGACAATCTGATATACCGCATGTCTTTCTCCTGCATCAAAGATCCTGCAGTTCAACTCGATAAATTCTTTCACCACAGCAAGCCGTCTGCTCACCTTGATTTACCTTGCTCCTTACCCAGTGGGTATATAATATACATAGAAAAGTGAAAGATCTGCACTCCTAGGGGGGGTCCTTTATTAATTAACAGGGACAGTAAGTTAATAAAACTGTTTGTTTTCTATGTGTTATATAGTCTCTGCTGGTTTGCGTCCACCCTACTTGGGGTATACTAGTTATCTAGTGCCTTTGATTACTTTTCTACCCAGTGGGTATAGGCATGCTGTGTCTAAAGAGTACCCAGAGTGAGGTCCTAAACCACAATATCCTCACCTGGGTACTTAACAGATCTTCTGTAATACTTGAAGTTTGCTTCATCAGAGAAATCTCACAAAAAGGATTTTGCCTTTTAGTTCCTTTTTACAAAAAACCAATGCCCCAAAACTTAAACCGGCTACCGATTGCTGTTTCAAGTGCAACTAAAGAGATTTGTGCTGTGTCGCACAATACCAATGCTTTTATTATTCCTTTAGCTTTTCCCTTATAACTATAATATAATCAATTTTTTGTAAAAAAATGACAAACTTCCCACCTTATAGATCAGATTAGAATTCCATTGTAGAGCCCATAAGAAAGACCTGCTGATCTCTGCTGGATTAAATTGCTCTATCTTTTTATTATTTTTTGTCATTTCCTTTACAAATAACTGAACCGTTCTTTCCGAACTTGTCTCTGTTCAGTTTATAGCTTTGCAGGGAAATTGAATCAGTTTTGTTTTACTCGGCAAATAAAACAAATGTCAAAATAAAATGTATTGTAATCTGGTTGAGTTAAAACGTACTGTGTTCTTTGGAATAATTGAAAGTTCTATTAATGGCTTACAGTAAAACCCGGCTGTCTGTCCGCAGATGTATGACTGAGCTCCCTTTGCTTGTAATGAGAGGCCGGTTTCCCTGACAAGATGTTTATGTCTCTCCAAAACTTATCATGGTTTTATGGCCTGTGTGTGAGAGAGATGTTCTGTGCCACTTATCATGTCTGAGAAGTCATTTTGAGGAAGGAATATTTACTAGAGAAATGTAGCAAGGGTTTTGCAAGGGTATGAATTCCGACAAAATATGGATCTTGTTTGCACAGTGGTCTTTTTATATTGCTTGCAAATCTTCACAGTAGTTACTGGCGCCCCTCACTTATTAAATACGTAAGGGAACTGTGTAAGTTTTTGTCAGATTTGTTTATTGATTGATGTTCTTATTCAGAAAAACGTAGTAATTTTATATTTTGTGTATTGATATTTATTTTTAGATTTATAGTTAAAAGGCATCTATACTAAAAAAAAAAAAAAAATATTTTAAATTGACAGTAACTGTAATTCTTCTCAACCACCAATGTATCATTGTTTTGTTGTTCTGCCCCTATTTCTTTAGGTACCCAATCTAAAACATCTTAAATTTCAGCTGTCAATATAGTACCTTGCTCTCATAAACTAATTTTCTGTGAGCAGTTTTACTGTAGCTGGAATGGTGACAGAGTTTTGACAGTTGGAATGCTGTATGCAGTTTTGACAGTTGGTTTGTGGGGGAAAAGGTCAGGTCAGATGGAAGTGGGAGTGGTTAAAGGAGAGAGGGAGAATACTGCTCCTGAGCAGCTAGATATAAGACATTCAGCAACACACACACGTTTATCTTCAGATGTAAGATGTAATATTATTCATAAACACCCGTGAAACCAAGCCCCCAAGTGGACAGTATCTAAAAAGCTAAAAAAATATTTTTCACATTTAAATCAACTTTTGGGCACTTACATTTCCCATGTTTAATTGCTGAGAACTTTAGATAATCCTTTCAAAATTTAAAATATTGTGTATGTCCTTCATATTGAATGTGCTCACTTATACAGAACCCTATCCCGCAAGGGAGCAAATAAAGGTCTCAAGAGGGTGATACAAGTATTACATATCTGGAGATTTCAGTTTTTTGTTTAAAGGGCTGCCTCTGTCTGATTGGGTAAGAATTTGAAATGCTAGGAATTCAGCATTCCACTTTGGCACGGTCTACTAGGCAGCACGTGTTCTTATATGGTTTGGACAGATCAGTGATACTTCCACAATGTACAAGTAGAATTTTGCAGAGTATAGTGCTTCTATACTAATTCTGTCTGCATTTGCCAGTGTTAAGGTTCCACATTTTCTTGATTTCTTTGTTTCTGTAAAGTACCTAATTGGAATTAGACGTTTTCCGGTTTTGGTGATATTGGTAAGAAAGCGCTTGTGTATCTAAAGAGAGAAAGTTAATAGCTTGTAAAATGTGTTGACCGAGGTCAAGAATCTTGACTTGTTAGAGTATGTTCCTTGTAAACACAGGTATATCAGGTTTTTCAAGCTGGAGCATATGCACTGGATTATGCGATATGCTTATTCACTGTTTAGCAAAGTGTGGTAGTACAGCACATGTAAACTTAAAGGATAACTGCATTGAAGGGGGTGTAACAATTGTCTGCATCTAAATGTCACTCAAAGCTAGCATGTGAGAACTCCTCCACCCACCTTTGATCAGCTTGATTGTATAGGCTGTATCCTAGCAATTTCAAGTTTGCTTGACTGGCAGCGGAGGAGGAGAGAGGTTGTAACAGACATTCCTACCAGCCAATGACAAGTGATATGTTAATCAGGGCCCTGGGCCCTCTAGGAGGTGGGCTTTTAGCACTCATCTTTGCTGTGTGATATCTATGGGAGGGCAGCACAGCTGTAAATGCGAGTAAGTGATTTCAGCTGCTGGAAGTGTGGATATGTAATTGGAATGATGTTTTTTTTTTTGGTATTGTTGTCCTCAAAAAGGGAATCGCAATATTTTCCTTGTGGAGAGTAAGAAGAGTCTTTTTTTTTTTTTTTTTAAACCTGATTTTTTTACCATTTAAAGTAAATATTTGAGCAAAGCCTTTTTAGCTTAATGCAGAAGAAATTTAAACATAGCTAGCTAGCTTTCTGATCTTGGTGTAACAATTTTATAAATGTATTTGCATGAAGGTCTTAAATCTTTAGAACTTTTTCATTGTGTCATGAACCAAAAAAAAAAACCAACAAAAAAACACTTAAAGGAGAAAGGAAGTTAGCTCCCCCCAATCTGTACCCAAGATGACTAGGTTACAGTTGGAACTTACCTTCTAAGTGCCCTTACTGTTCTGATCCATTCACTCCATGCCCAGAGGACATGTTCTCCAAGGTCCTCCCAGTGGCAAAGCATAGGATGAATTGTCAGTGGTGGAGGGGACAGGTCTGGCAATGAGTGGTTTATTTACCTAGAAGGTATGTTTTATAATAAACAGTTGTAATCCTAGCATTTTAGGTGCTTACCCTGGGTACAGCTTGCGGGATTTTTGTTTTAGTTCCTCTCTTAAAAATTCTTGTTTTATTTGTAAGAGAAAATTTCCGCTTTGGCCCCGTCTTATTGAGAAATTACATTACATTTGTGATCTAGTTACACTTAACAACATCCACATAACTACCAGTAGTTGGTGAGCTGAAAAAAATAGCCAACTAAACAAAAAGTGCAGATTTAACTACGGATGGGTTCCATAGCAGCATTATATGTTTTGGAAGATAAAGGCTTGGAACTACTTTTCCCTATATTTTCAGGCTCAAAAGGAGCACCTGAAATCAAAATAAATCCCTCAATCAGAATGAGCCTCTCTTGTTATAGTAGCAATTTTTGTTAGCAGCGGCTTGTAGGATGACAGGGAAACAAAACTAAAGCAGAAGTGATATTGAAAGTATGTATCATAAATATATTTACCCCCTGTTGCTTGATGTCAAATTTTATCTAAATCTGACAGGCTGTAAGGCAGATAAAAGTGCACTTGATGTAGCAAAACATGGTACGGAAACTAATTCAAAATACAGTACAGTAAATATGATCATGATAACTCTTATGGAAATATCGTAACCTTTTTCTTATAAATTCACACAAACTTGGTGGCTCTGGTCATCTGGGACTCTCCACTGATTGGAGTATCCGGTTAGGTGGTGTATCTCTGTAAGCGTGCAGACAAGAATCTCCTAATTACTCAGTCTCTAGACTCTAAAGGTTCGTACACACGCTCAATTTGCGAGCGAACAACGACCCCCGATGGCCGAGCGCTACACGCGACGAACGGCCGTTACAGACGAGAATCATCTTTGTATGCGTTCGGTTGGGGGTCGTTCGTTGATCCACCTGGTGGATTGGCGAACGACCCCCAACCGAACGCATACTCAAAGACGAATTTCGCCCGAAACGGCTGTTCGGCGTGTTTAGCGCTCGGCCGTCGGGGGACGTTGCTCGCTGGCAAATTGACTGTGTGCATGAACCTTAATAAAGATGTAGAATATTGATTCTTTATTTCCGACATATTAAAATGCATACCGGTGCAGGGTAGGATTGCACAATGCTCATAGTTTGAATGTAACCATAACTATTGTGCAATCCTGCCCATCATTGCATATTAATAAGTTGGAAATTAAGCATAAATGATTTTTATCTTAAATTGGATGCTCGTCTGTAAAATAAGCTTTAATCTTTGTGGTTCCACACTTTTGATCATTTGTTAGATATCGTGTTCATATAAAACCCAGTTATTCTTCATCTGTCCCATAACCTAATATTCGGGCAGTTAAAAAGATGGGACAATAGGCTGACCGTCCTCCATAGCATTATCAATTTCTTTTTTTCCTGACATTAACAGTAGAATAAAGATTGGACCACAGAGGGTAACTATGCCATATGTGGTACTAGCGCTACACCCCATAGTTGACTTAGGGCTAGGCTACCCTGGTGCATTTCTCACGTGCTTCCGATCTTGAGAGGCAGCCAGTGCATGCAGATGTGAGAGGCCACACATGCGTAGAATATTGGGGAAATCTGCAATCAGAATTTTCATGATGTCTACAATTTCCCGTCTACTGCCTTAATAATACTGTTTTTTTGTGGTTTTTTTGATGCATTTTGCGCTCCGTTTGCACTTTTGCGATTCGCAATGACATTTTGCTTATAATGTAAATCACAGGAAATAGGCCCCACTGTGTGCCCTGTGATCTGTTGTGCTCTTCTAAATCATGCGATTACCGTGTTTTGTCTGTTTCCATCAAAATTGGAGTCTAGAGAAGCGCATGAAAAACCAGATACAAGTGGACAAAGATCGATAGGCCATGCAGTATTTTGAGGTGCATTTTACCCAAAGACAGTGCTTAATTCCCTCCATCTCTATATGTCTTTTTTTCTATGGTCAGTTAGTAGAAGTTCAGACAGTCATGTAAGCCTCCAGGTGCCATACATAGACTGCCCTTGCTAATTGTTAATTTGGCCTTATTTCGATCTTAATTTAAACCATGTGGAATATTAAACAGTTCAGTGAACAGGTAGGGTTAATAAAGCTTAACCCCCCCCCCCCTCTTTAGACTCCGGCTTTCTGTTCCATTCTTAATTTGATAGAGTTTGTTCTAATTACACATGCAGAGTAGTTGTTTGTGTCAGCACAGTTTTCAGAAATGATGATTAATTGGATAGATGTAATGCGAATGGAGACGTGTCCCAGAATATTTCCTAGTGGATAAAAGGGCCTATTGAGCAGAAAAGAAGGGGAGGGGGTCCTCTCAATTCTAGCTGTTATTTGATTTGCCATATGTTCATATGCTATTCGTGCTAGATAAGGCTCAGAATCTACAATTGCATGGACCAAATTGTATTGCCTTGTCCTATAATGAAACAATTACTCCCAAAAAAGAGATTGGCTTTTGTCTCACAATAGACTATCCTGTTGTAATGCCCTACTACTTCCTTTGTCTCCAGGATTTTAAAGGACAACTAAAGCCAACTCCCTATTATTCTATGGGAAGTATGAGCAAGGATTCCTACCTCTCATTTTGTTTCAAATTTTAATAGTGTATGTCAGAAAGGCAGGAAGACCAAGAGACACTAACTATTGAGGTTAAACTTAAAAATGGAGGTAGGAATACATGTTCCTACCTCCCATAAAATGAGTTGAGGTGTTGGCTTTAGTAACATAGTATTGGAGGTTGTATAAAGAGATATGTCCATCTAGTCCAACCTTTATACCCTACCCATATGTCTGTATAACAGTTACATAGTAACATTGTATTGGAGGTTACATAAAGATATACATCCATCTAGTCCAACCTTTATACCCTACCCATAATGTCTGTATAACTGTTACATAGTAACATAGTATTGGAGGTAGCATAAAGACATACATCCATCTAGTCTAACCTTTATATTCTTGCCATAATAAGACCTAGGAGTGCAACGCTCTAGTCTTACTAGACTAGTATAACTGTTACATAGTAACATAGTATTGGAGGTTGTATAAAGACATACGTCCATCTAGTCCAACTTTTATACCCTACCCATAATGTCTGTCTAACAGTTACATAGTAACATAGTATTGGAGGTTGTATAAAGACATATGTCCATTTAGTCCAATCTTTATACCCTACCCATAATAAGACCCAGGAGTGCAACGCTCTAGTCTTACTTTATTGGTCCTTAAAGCATATCTAATCCTTTGTTTATGGAATTTCTTTGGAATGTTTAGCTTAGCAACACATCAGTTGGATTTCTTCAATTTCAACCTCTTTTCTGCCTGCAGGGGAAGAAAATCCAGATATGGAAACAATGTTTCACACGGATTATTGCAGGTTCCATTCAACATTTGAGACGTCTTTTGTTAAATTCCTTTATATCTAATGCTCTAATCTTACAAAGTAAATTTACTTTCCTAATAACTGTAGTACACCATTACAGTGTTAATCTCGGATACTTACATGTTTTAACAAGGATCAATTTATTGGTTTAGCAGAGTTTTTATTGTGGTTTGCAAGTAGCAAAAAAACTGGTGTACACCGTAACTATAAAAGAAAAATGAATGTAACAAGTAATGGCTATGCATATAAGGCTTAACAAATCCTGAATGGTGAAAAGATACCAAAATAGATAGATAATTACAGATACAGAATGGGATGGATGGATACATAGATAGACACAGATATATAGCTATAGATAGACACAGATATATAGCTATAGATAGACACAGATATATAGCTATAGATAGACACAGATACAAAGCTAAAGATAGACACAGATACATAGCTATGGATAGATAGAGATAGATACAGATACATAGATATAGATAGAAGAAAGTAGAAGAAAAGTACCGAGCACTCCACGGTCTAATCAACAGGTTTATTAAACAAGCAAACAAACAGTAGGTCTGTTTACCTACGCGTTTCAGCCCACAAGATCCGGGCCGTCATCAGGGTTACAGACCAATCACACTCTCTGCCTTAAAAAGCAAACACACACACCCACTAACCACCCACTGACCCGCCCCCCACGTGAAAAGTGCGTAACATAACCTATGCAAGTGTCCTCCCAATAGCCCGAAAGCGGAGCAGCTGAGCTAAAGGCAACAATCGGCCCAGATCTCCCTAACGGCAATAAAGTGTCAAGTAGTGCTTATGTCACTAAAGAATAAGAAGCAACAAAGAATAAAGGAGTAGCCCAACGGGGAAAGTGCACTGCGCTAAAGTGCTAGTGCCTAATATAGTGCAAAAAGGCGGGGGTGCCTAAATATAAGGACAATGACCCACAGTCATGCCTAGAAAAGTGTCAAGTGCCTACTGGGGACTGCCAATTCCATGAAAACACAAAGCAGATAAACCCCCCTTGTATAAAAGAAAAAAAGATATGGATAGATACAGATGCTAGAACTTAAATGAGTCGATAGATACACGATCGTAAGACCGGTATCTAAGTGTCTATCGCCACCATTAGTCTACCGGGATTTGTCCAGTTCTACATTTGGATTTGAGACCACAAACAGTAAAGACACGTGGAGTGTCGTTTGGAACGTGGAATGTTTCCAAGCAGATGTGGAACAGAAACACCATGTGATTCTTTTTTGGATCCTAACTATTGTTCCAGTAGATGGAGAAATAAAGAAGTTCCCCCTGCACCCATACAGTGAATTTACTATGCAGTGATTGAATTAAACTGTTATTTAGCAGTGGATAAAACCACTTTACAGACAATCCTCTTACTAAGTAATTTCATGTGTATGAAATAACAACTCCCAGCATGCCTTGGTTGCATTCTGCAACCAAGGCATGCTGGGAGTTGTCATTTCTAAACATCTGGAGTGCCAAAGTTCAAAATCACTGAGATAGAACATGTCTTCTTAAGATAAAATAAGGCTTTATTTTTTATTGTGAACATAGGAAAAGTAATGTCCAGGTATACATTTTATTTGAGGTTCACTGTTGAAATTAGTGATCGGCCCCATAATTATTGCATCAGATAGAAATATACATACGAAAGGTGACACTATTCTATTTGCTGGAAGATATTTTTAGCACTTCCTCTATGTAGTTAATTAAAAGCACGGTTTATATAACCCACAACACAGCACCGCTTGGCAGGGAATTGCATATTTCTACTTTCCCCACATTAAAGAATATTTTCCTGTGGTGCTAAATCAGGGTTAAGTCAGCACATTAGATTAATGACAGATATCTTAATTCTTGGTACTGACTGTGACAATTGTTGCCAATAACTTCAGCACGGTTTGGGGAGACCACTAAAGACTGCATTTGTTTTATTATATTTTATGTTGTTTTTTCCAATAAATTCATCTAGTCATTTTACGGCTATTTTTAAGTGGAACCAAACCCCTCCCTCCCTTTTTAATGTGCACAGTGCGAGGATCTAAAATGCTATATCCACACTGGATTTTCCTAGACCAAGAACATTAGATAGAAGTTTCAGCGGCCTGGTCTGCTCTGGCCACACTTATCCCATGCTGCCCTCCCATAGGCTGAGGGGGGTTAAACCTTAGGAAGGTTAAGGCAGCAGTCCAGAACCCTGGATAAGATATTCAGAAATGCCTTTACGGTTTACCACTAAGCTGATGCAGCAAGGTTTTTTATCTACTGTGTGTCACCAATCCACAGTCTACAATCCATGAATCTTCCACCAATACTTTTACAGTATAATCAGTATATATTTGTAATATGGAGAGACCAACCAATCTACAGCCACAGCGTGGACCCTCAGGTTTATTAACACTAAGCCGCTTTTGAAAATATCCAGGGAGATTCAATAAAAATTCTTATCGTTAAAAATGGTGCTAATTTTGTCCCATCAAATCAGATGTTAGCTTTCAAATGTTAAATAAGATCTGATTAGTTGGGGCAAAATTAACACCAGTTTCAACGATAAGCAGGGAGATTTTTAATATCGTTAATAATTGTTCTAATGTTGCCCCAACCAATCAGATGTTGGCTAACATTGAAAAGCTAAGGCTGGGTACACACGAGTGAGCGCCCGGCCAGGACAAATGTCTGTCGGGCGTGGCAATAGTGACCGCGGCAGACAGTTCGAACAATTGACCGTGCGGTCCCATAGGAAACCACACGATTGATCTTGATTTAACGACATGTCCGTTTTTCCTATTCGGACGAATAGACGATTGAGGTTGGTCGTTGCCGGTCGCCCCACACCAGCAGATATTTTCAACCGGCCTATAGTGCAGTGGATTGGTTGGTCGGCTGAAAATATCTGCTGTTGTGTACCCAGCCTAACACCTAATTGGCTGGGGCAAAATTAGCACAACTTTTATTACATCTTCCTGAAGAATTTTTATTGAATCTCCCTGATCATGTTTTGGGTGGAATGTACCTTATATCAAGACTCTTAGGCTGGGTACACATGGGCGGATATTTCATCCTGACAGACCATCTGCCACTAGCGAGTGGTCGGCCAGGCTGAATCACTATGGTGAAAGTCGCCTGGGCTGACAGTTCACCGAGGCCCATAGTGCAGTCGATAGGAGACCACACGTTCGGCTGTGATTTTCCGAAATGTTCGCTCGGATTTATGATCAGGGGAAACAGTTGTAAATCTGATTGACCCCATCTTAAATAGTCATCAGATCTTTCAAAGGAAAATTCTCTGCCTTGTCCGATCATAGTTTTCAATAAAAAAAGGTCTTAAGTATTCCGATTAATTTGATTTTTATTTGCTTCATTGATTGGAATATCGATGTCTTGTATTTGACACATGTGATGTAGAAGATCACCCAGGGGGTGTGTTGCAGGGGAAGATAAAATGTTTATTATATTGTTTGAGGAACAATCTGTAATGTTATCTGTCTATCACTGGGGTTATAGGGCTGCTCATACAATTGCACTTTTGGGGAGAACAAAAATGTTGATAATATTGGTAATATACTGACTATTTTAACAAGCTATTGCTTGTGATGAATCTGCATTGCTGACTTTGGATTTGTCAAGTCCCATTACAATTCAGGTATATTGCAGCCCGGCACTTAATTGTATATTTGGCCTTATGGGTAAAACTAAAAACTTATCCAAGACAGAGAATTTTCTGTCTTGTGATAAATATAATTAATATAAATCCTGTTGAATCACAGCACTGTAGAGAGATTTGTGATGAACTGCCTTAAACTAATGTCTAATTATTTTGTTTAGGTAATGACGATCTAAAATGTTTCATGTGCCTGTTTTGTTTTTTGTTCAGGCATATCTCTCTCACATTGCCGGCCACATTTCGGGGAAGAAATAACACAAGACCGGATTTTGAAAATCAGCAGTCAAATTTATACGCGATATCTGGTAAGAATCTGTGTGTTCTGCGATTGCCATTTCTTTTTGAGGTTTTATTGATGATATTCAGAAGCGCCTATGAATACGATCTCGGCATTCTAGAGAAGCATGAAAGCATTGCTTTGTTCCTTTAGCTCCTTATTAATCTATATCCTGCTGTGAATGAAAGCCTGCAAAATATTTACAGGGAGATGCATTATCACCCAAAATAACCACAATAACCTTTGTATGCAGGATTTTTCTACCGATTATGTGGGCCCTGTGCTGTGTATAAAAAATGTAATTAACTATCTATAAAATTTAGTTTAACCTTCCATGTTGTCTACAGTAAAGCTTCATACACACCTGCGATTATGGGGGCCATGTATGGGCACTTTGTTGGCCGGAACGGCAATTCGGTTGGGGATCATTGCTTGACTGGCCAGGCAGATCTTCAACGGATGTTTTGGAAATGATGAGAGGTAAAGAAGCTTGTATTACCTCCTATTCTTTATTGAATTAAGCAGGAACCAACAGGGGATCGCCATGCATGTTGGGTGGCCACAGATGTGCTCTGCTGCGATCTGTTTTCCGAGCGCATTCTGCCAGCATTTCTTTTGGGAATTACATGTACTACAATTACATGCCATCCGGCACAGCGTGATCTCAGCTCTAAACTTGCCCTATGATTGCTCACCGCCGCTGCTTCCACTGACAGTTCCCAACTGTATCCACACTATACTATACTCATTTTGTCAGTGAACCTTTAAACTTCAATGCTTTCTATTGTAAGGCTGAGCCCACACTACTGAATGGCACATGTAGCCATCCTTTTGTGCTGCGATTTAGGCAATTTTGCTTAATCAGACCGCATGTGATTCGCAAAAAAACAAAAAAAATAATTGCGAGTGCTCCAAAAATGGGTTGCAGTATGGCCACCCACATTGCCATTCACAGCTCTGCTTCTCATGCACAAGCTTAGTCCTTACAATGTTTACCTTAGAATGCTTTTAATACCTAAATTTGCAATCATCAGTTTAAATCCACCCCTTTTGTTAGTCTGGGACCTTGCCAATAAAAATATACTTTTCTTTCAGAGAATGGCTTCCCATTGGCCAGGCCATGGAACCAGTTTGGCAGTTGCAAGCAACCTAAAGCTGGGTACACATACTACAGATCATTGAAAGATGACAGACAGAATCTGCAAGATGTATTTCCGGTCTTTCCCGAACAAGCATTCTGCCGACCCGATCGTTCGGCAGCTGCACGCTCGTTCGGAAAACGAAGGTACACACAGTACCGATAAAGTCCCGATACCATCGGATCCGACGGTATCAGGGATTTATCGTTATTCTGTGTACCTAGCTTAAGGTAAACCCAGAGGTGTGAACCTATCCGTTTAGGCCTTTAACCGGAGTACTTTTAATAATTGGGGGTTGTATGGGGGGGGGGGGGGGGAGTAAATAATGTAAAAATAAAAGTATATACTGCTCAACTTTTCTGTTCTATATGTTGATTGTTTAAATTTAAAAGGGATAGACTTTTATTACCATTCCTGGGGTTTAAACCTTGACCGCCAGAAGAAAATCCTTTTGATCTACACATTAAAATAATTTTTATGTTGATATACTATAAAATACTAATTTGGGGTGTTTTTGTATTAATCAGATTAGAGACCCAGCAGGCTGTAATTCATTGATAAGCTTTGCTATGTAGAGCTTACAATCTAGTTAGGCGGGTAACATACAGATACAAAGGAAAGGGTGTAAGTGCAGGAGTAAGACTTATGCAGTGCAAATAGAACAATCATATATACTGTGCTGGTTACCAGATAGGTAGGATGTAAGGGTAAATTTAAACCTGCTACTTGAGGTTTCTTGGTGTAGAGAGAGGGGAATAGAATTCCAAAGGGTGGGAGCCACAAGAGAAAAAGGTTTTAAGGCTAGAGGAAGCTGTACGAGTTGGGGGTCTGTACAGGAGCTAGTTCTGTGTATGCAGACCATATACTGTAAGACCACCTTTGTGTGACCTGGGGTTGGGTTTCAAGACCAATCATGAAACAGATGGAAACATCTGTCAGTGTTGCAGGTTCTACCTAGTGACTGGGTGTGACCCTGTCCAGCTTTGTTGGCAGTATGCTGAAATGTTAAAATGTTTGGTAAAATATAAAAAAATTTTTTTATACTTCTACTTTTAAACTTCTACACTTTGGCCGTGGAAATAAAGATGTCGACTCGAATTTGTGATCAGAGCTGAAATTGCGGATCCACATACAAATGTGTGGAAAGGTATTTGCACATTTATATCTGTTGTATTCAATTAGATTTGGACTTGAAGTTTAGTTCTTGAAGACGTTTCGCTAGTCATCCTACTGGCTTTCTCAATTCAGAATGACTTGTACAAGAATCTGTGGCAATTATCTACCCAGGAAAATCCATTAGCATATCACATCCAGGTGTTAAGGGCGTGATTGCATAGAGGTAAATAAACTATTGATTGAAGAACGGATGGTAAGGAATAGGTCCTTTACCCCCTGGTCTTCAATCACTGCTTTAAAGGAATAGTTCACTTTTTGTGTGAACTATTCCTTTAATTTATGCATCTTGGATCCCATTGTGGCTTTCTGACTGACCCCTTGTAATTTCTAAAGATCTGAAGGTCTCAGAACTGCAGATAACAATAAACCAGCAGAAAGGTGGGTTTCTGGGCACCTGTAATACACCCCTAAAACGCCTATGCATTAGAAGCTCACTTCCCCAGAGAGGGGGGCAGAATCAGATTGTTTATTTTTATGGATATCTGCTGAGTACCTAGCATTTTAAGTAGGTTGATATGACCTTTTAAGCATACCTGGTCACAAGCCCAGCTCACATGCTTTCTAGGCAGGGGCGTAGCTACCAGGGGTGCAGGGGATGTGACAGCATCAGGGCCCTTGGCCAAGAATGGGCCCCATTTTGTGCTAAGGTTCAAAAACTACCAGTCTGTTTGCCAACTGTTTTACCAGTAGTCTGTATACAAAGCATTTTTACCATTGTCTGTGTGCCAAGCATTTAACCAGTGCCTGGCTGTGTGCAGTGGTAGTTTCCCAACCAGTTTATCCGTGTCTGCATGGCAAGCATTTAACCAGTCTTTGTGCCAACTATTTTACCATTGATTTATATACAAAGCATTTTACCAATGATTATTTGGTTTGCAGTGCCGATTTGTGCGGCGGTGTTGGGGGGGCCCATGCACAAATTTTGCATCAGGGCCCATAAGTCTGTAGCTACACCACTGGTCCCAGGCCAGTATTCTTTACCTTGCAAATCACTGACCATTTCTTTATAGCACACATGGATATAGCGATAATATCTTTACGTACTGTCTCTGCACTTTAAGGATGGGTTGAACAAAATCCACCTAGGGCTCCTCAGACTTTTTCTGGCTTTACTTAACTATAGAGCGCATGCATGCTATAAATAAGTTAAAGAGGAACTGTGGTCCAAAAATGACTTTAGGTAAATTGATAGGAATTGCTCTCCTGAGAGTTTTTGCAATTTATTTACATTGTTTATTTTGCATAGTTTTAAAGATATTTACATTTTTGTGTGATATGGCAGTAGCGTCACCAGGTCCACTGCACTTCCTGCTTCCTGCTCTGAAACCTGTCAGTCAATCTGCCCTGTCTTCTCCCCTTTGCAGCCCATCTGGTCCCTGCCACTCATGGACCCCATTGTCCCTCCAGTTGCAGGTCCCCCTTGGCCCATTCCGTTAGAGCCCCATGTGGCCCCGCCCACTCGCAGGTTCCGTGGCCCCGCCCACTCGCAGGTTCCATGGCCCCACCCACTCGCAGGTGCCTAAGCCCCGCCCACTCGCAGGTGCCAAAGCCCCACACACTCACAGGTGCTGTGGGCCACTCTGACTACCCCCCCCCCCCCCCCCCCCCCCCCGAAAAATCTGAGGGAGTCTGAGGCTGTGCTCGCCAGCAGCATTGTGCAGGAGAAGCCTTAGGAATGTCACATGTCAGCCTCCCACCCATTAACTTTCTGGTCAGTCATTTCTTTATATCTTGGGCTGTGGAGCACATAGAAAGGTGGTTGATGGCACCTTTTAAAGGTAGAAACTGGCCTTTCATTTAAACTCAACTTGTTTGGAGACCACAGTTCCCCTTTAAAGGTGGCCATACACCAGCACGATATTACTCTTAACCCCGACGACTGCTCACGCGACGTTCCTGCGATCCTGCCGGAACCACCTCTCCCGATCTTATATACGTATATAAGATCGGGAGAGGTGGTTTCGGCAGGATTGCAGGAATGTCGCATGAGCAGTCGGTCGGGTAAGTAATTCGTGCTGGTGTTCCTTAAGAGGTAAGACATAGCTGATTGACCTGTACCAGTCATTAAGTTATGGAGACCAAGTGTTTATCCAAAACGTTGCAGGAATATCTGCTGGTAAAGCACTGGTGGCTGTTAAAACTCGTGTGTTGACCTTTCTGACACATCCGATCCATTTTTGTCTGATTATTAAATGTTGGTTGTGGGAGAAATTTTTGACCAATACTTTTGACCTGATTGATTGCCATGGCAAATAATTTGGTTTATCGGGTTAAAATATCGGCCCTTGTGCACTCCGTCTAAAACACCTTTGTTTATATGATATATGTTTAAGATTTGGGGTCCATTTTTAACCTTATATATAGTTTCATTAACTTCCTTTACTCCTGCAGACAGGTAGTATACAAGGGGTTAACCTATTTCTTTCCACAGAGCTAGTTTACATAGCTGACCAGAAAACTTACTGGAGTATAATCACATAAACTGTACAGCAGGAAAATTAAATATAAGGAAGGAATTCAAGAAATCACATTCAGTTTGATGTAGGAATATCCTGTTGCAAAATGTAGCTTTCAGGCGTTTGAAGCTGATATATTCGCATACCTTTCAGACAATACTAAGTGATTCACCACCTTTTCTAACTATAGGCAGTTAGTGATAAATCCTGAACAGATGTGATATTAATGCTATTTTCCATTATATTAAATGGCATGTCCACCCTGCCACCCCAGCTTATTGATCTTAGGTCTGGAAGCTAGGTCTAAAATTGGATTAGTTGTGAGGGTGAACATGCCCTTTAAGTGATATTGTTTCCTTTAAATTAACAGCACAACACAACATATCTTGCATGTTTATTGTACTAAACGTATCACCTATGAAGAGTTAACACAAATATGTCTGCTGGTAGCTGCTATTAAGGTGCTTGTCACACAATTTTTCAGGCTCAACTGCTTTGGAAAGGGCTCTTGAGTCCAAGCACGTTGTGTAATTAGCACGTTAAAATCACCTTTGAACAGAAACACTTGAATTGCCCTTTTTGTGTGTGCGTGCGGGGGGTGTTAGTATACTTAAGCTGTGAAAACACAAGGCAATTTTCACACCAGACAGGCTACCTAATCAGTTAAATCTGATAGTCTGGTGCATATTAAAGCAGTGTTGTCAATATATTGAAAGGATTACAAGAAATGCGGCATCCAACCATATTTGTTTCAGAATTTATTTTTCCTTATAATAAACGTTTCAGCCTTTTACTTTTTCTAAAAGTTAACTCAGGGAAGTGATGCATTATGATGTATCCTGGGACTAGGGCTGCTATTTTTAAGTAGGAGCTTAAAGAATAGAATAGTCTTTGGATGACAAAGTGGTATATTTTATTACAGTGTTTGATATTTTTTCCCCTCTGGTTTCTTGCAGACTGTAGGTTACTAAGCATCAAACTGGATGTCTTGTTGCAGGAATTAGAAAAGTGGGAAATTGATGCCCCCTGCCTGCACCGTAGTGAAGCGCTGGCACTGAATGTTACACATTTGAGAACTTTACAATAAAAAAAAGTTCAATATTTAAACTTTATAAAATCAAATCAAATTCATCAGGTCAGAGTGATTAAAGGGAATGTCCACCCTTTAAATAAACTTTCAATATGTTATAGGTATTACTCCCCCAGCCGCAACCGCATTAATATTATTTGCAGAGACTCCCCCCGATAGTTACTTACCTTCCCTCCGCCACACTGCCCGGCCCTCTGCTTGCATGGAACTGCAAGCAGGTTGCGGGACCGGACGTGACTAGGATACAAGGATAGAGGGAAGGGTAAGTAAAGATTGGGGGACTTTCTGCAAATAATATTAATGTGGTTGGGGCTGGGGGAGCAGTACCTATAACATATTAAAAGGGGAGGGAGACCAAAACAGGAGGGAGGGGGGGAGGGCTGCTCAGAGCATGTCACAAACCTCTCAGAGGCGGAAACAATTTCCCCCTCTGCTAGGCTCCTGGTGTCCAGTTTTCTGGACTTTGGAGGGGCATTGCACCATTTGGATCTGGGATGTAAGGTAAGGATTTTTCTAAACTACAGAGTGGGGCCAGTAGTGGGTTACTTTATAATTTTGGGGGTGGACATGCCCTTTAAGGTTGTAATGAACCAAGCAAGTGGTTGAAAATAGTTCATTTCACTTTAAATCTTTATCACCGAACAACTCATTGATGGACCTGGTTCAAGATGTTTTACCAATGGTGTCCAGGTGGCAATTTTCTTATTTGTAAGGTCTGCCAGACTGACATTTGTTTAGAATACTGGGAAAACCTGTAGCTAGAATCAACAGTATAGAAGACAAATATTAAATAATGCTTTCTAAACAATGCAGGACAATCATAGGACAATCATTATGTCTAAGTAAACTATACTTCCATTTTCAAGGTGCTAATAGTTCTTAAGCATTTTATTTAATGAAATCTTTCTAAACTTGATCATACATTGTCTTTCCTTATAATGCAACATCCAATGTCTGGAACAACTTGTAGACTGTCAAAATTCAGATGTAATGTGTATACAGCACCACCTGCTGGCTGAAAGTTGGTACATTTAATGCTTGTTATTTAAATAAACTGTACATTGTAGTCTGGATGTTAAGGTTTTACTGTGTCTGTATCTACTTCTCAAAACCGCTGTATAGGAAGTGATGCCAAACACACTGTAATTTTATTCTTTCAGTGGAAAACAATTTTTCATAAAAAAAGTCTCATAGCCAGAAACAGAGGAAAGGAGGAAATGCATCTATTGTTCCGTATATTAGGGTACAATGCATTGACAATATTGGTTCCAAAAAAATATAATTAACATTCCTGTTATCTATGCAGTAATTGTTACAAATCTTCCTTTTGAATTCCACCAGCTGACATCATGTGTCAATATTGGGGTTCCTGTGTCTGTACCGTTGTTAAACCGCAATCGTACAGTTTGAATAGTTATTTTGCTTTTGGTGGTTACATTCATTCCTGCCATTATATGGCCATAAACAATCTTGTGTCCTGTTTTACCAGCAGTGCCATCTGATAAGGCACGTCTGCATATGCAGCCAACATTTACACTTATTATTTTTATAAAAGTTGTTATTAATCAACATCAACCAACCAGATGTATTCAAACTGGTCTAGTAGACCAGCAAAAATGTATCATCTTATTGGTTGCTGGTAATTGACAGCAAGGTGGGGATTAAAAGATCATGGTGCAATTTGTATAAACTGCTACCTGTCTGCAAGGGGTTAACTAAGTTTTTTTGTTTGGGCTATTCCTAAGAGATTGGCAGTCGCCAGATTGCACAGACAGATTTTTCTGTTCAAATTGACTTGAGTTTTAACATCAGCTGCAGAGGAGCGACAACAATGAATCTGTGATTCCGTCATCCTCTCGGATATCCTTAATACGCCGCTTGCATCTGCTTTTAATTTACTCTTAATAATTGAAAGATGCGGCGGAGTTTTCCAATTAAAGGCCCGCTTTCTGCTGTTTGCGAATGCTCCACCGTATCGCTGATTGCAAACTGACAGGTGAATCCACATATGAATTAAACATGAAGCGTCCGCAATAAAAACCTGTACCATCACCGAGAATTTTAAATACAGGATGTCATTTGCATAATATTAATTTCTTTATCAAGTGTTCTTCTGAATCCGAGCCGAAAATCTATCTGACAACTGAAGAAACACCCCCCTCCTTCCTTTATATTTTTCCTCCTTTTTTTTTTCTTCTTTCACGGGGAAATTTAACTTGTATAATTCCAGATCCTTATTAATATATTGTGAACAGCTCTCATATTTCTATAGAACGCTTGTTAATTGTTCCAGATGGCACTCACTGATTATGCAAAATTATTACTGTGTTTTTTTTTCTTCTTGTTTTATTCCTCTGGAGATATATTGGGCCAAATTAATTTTTTTTGTTTGTTATAATAGATTGCTTATCGCACCGTTTGTATCGACGTTGAATTTAATCTCCTGTTACGTTTATCCGAGGCTCGCATTCTCTGTTACATATTCAGTGCTAACAAAAAAAAAAGATTAAACCTATTCCCCCACCACCTTCCTTCTTTGTAGAGAAATACAAAGACGAGGCTGTTCCGAAGAGTTCAAACGTTTTTGTCTGGATAGAAGTTAAATTGGGTTTAATTTACTGCACAAATGGAAAAGAAAGGCAGTGCAGAAGAACGCTTTTATATTAGAGAAAACGGTCTCGATTGTGAGGCAAAGCCTCGGCCATGTTATACAGTGTTAACATAGTGCTCTCATAAAGAGGTTTGGTGTTTAGGGCGCTTGCATTTGGAAGTTATTCATAGTAGTGGCTGTTATGAGTTAATGTACGTTGCACCGTGGGTTTTTTTTTTTAGAATTGACAACTCCAACAACTTTTTTGTGTTCTATTTTAAATTCTCCGTGGATAATTTTAATTATATTTTGCTTTGTGGGATTCAAAGGACAACAATTGTGTCCTTTGACCCCCCCCCAGGGTGAGGACCTTAACCCGCTAGGTCCTCACCTCTCGGTTCATCTTCTTAGTCCTGTACTCACCTTTACAAGTTCCAATCGCCGGTGCGCAGTTAACCGCCTCTCTCTCTTCGCCTGGGGCTTCACCAATAGGAAGACACGCTTTTTAAATAAGAACTTGTAGAGGTAAGTACAGGACTTCCAAGAACCCAAGGACAAAAGGCATAGGTAAGTAATTATGTTAACAGCAAAAGGAAAGAAACATGAACACACATTAAGTTTGCTAGCCTAAATGAACATGCACCTTAAGTATATAAGTATATATACGTGGGCCATTTTAAATACATATGTATTGATTCTTGTAAATAGCATAGCTACATAGGATTTTATTTACTTTATTTGCCCTTTGCGCTGTGTCCTGAGGTTGTTGATCTCTTTCTATGTTAATATTAATATTATAATATTAGTTATGGAAGTAAGGAACAAAGACTTCTGGGTATTTACCATGTTTTTATGGAAGCTTTTAAGGAAGCTATATCTGTAAAAAGACTTTTTAAAGATATAGTTTTCTTAAAAGCTTCAATGGAAACATGGTTAATACCCAGAAGTCTTTGTTCCTTATTATATATTGCTGAAAAGGTTGTTATAAAGCCTTTATTCTCTCCCTATCCTATTTAATTTATTGGTGACGTCAAGTTATGGAAGGTGATGCATCATGGGACATTACTATTTCTTAAATACTTAAAACTATTTCTACCTAACCAAGATATGTCTATTCATGTAACTTTGTTTCCTAAATGTTAAATATGCAATAATTATTTATTCATAATAACATTTTATGGGTAGGATTTTTATCCTGTCTGTATTGTACCATCATGGCAAGTAGATATATCACAAAATAATCTGTCAATGTTTCAAAAAAAAAAAAAGATTAGATGCAGCTACTTGTAGGATACATTACCTTTAGTGGTATCTCTGTTATTCCCTACCCCGGGGTGCTGGATTGCTACATTACCCTTACATTTTCACTGACATATACAGGTAAAAGACAGGGGAAATGTGGTCTCCATACAAGTGCATTTTATTAACAAGGGCGCACTCCTACCTTTAAAATGACTCCAGAATCATGCTTCTAGCTGCAGTCTATTTAAAGTTACAGCAGAAGCAGAATAAAGGGTGTTTTTGTTCTTGCTAGTACTGTGAGCTGTGACATCACCAGCACCACTGATCTGCCCCCAAGTCTCAGTCTGGAGCATGCCCACTACTAGCAACAAGCCTGAAAAATCCAATCCCCAAGGTGTCCATAGGTAGAGGAAAGGGCTGAGAATGGTTGAAGGTCTGTTAAGGTAGCCATACACTGTCCAATGTTATCGGATTTTCGATTGGCCAAAACAAAACCGAAAACCCCCACCTTGTTCTTGTGATCTTACATTGATTTGTATATTTCAGCTTGAAAACTACGAAGGTTCTGGTAGATAGGGTTGATTGAAAAATGTTCAAATTGATCAGACTATCAATGCCGTGGGGGTGGAGCTTCTTTCACAGCTCATCATTTGATTGTCATAGACTCAGTCGGGACAGACAAGAAAGTGTAACTTTACAAGCCTATAACTTTAAAGTCATGTCCACCCTCAAATCAAAAACCTGGTTGACTTGTGCTTGTGGTTGACTTGTCAATTATCTGCCGGCAGCTGCTATTTTTTACCAGTTTTTTACATGCATTTGTAGCCTTCTATTTAATAACTTTTATTCTTTTTAGGCAAAGGTATCTGCCTCCTCCCTCTGCTCAATGAGCTTTTTATTAGCTTGAGCATGTGCAGAGGAGTCATCAGGTGAAACAGTCAATGATTGGCAGTGATGTCGGGTGTCACAGCCTTGATTGACTGCATGGAGGGAGGGGCCAGCTTACTTATTAACCTTAAATATCTGGTTAGTAATACATGTATTAACATGAAAAATATATCATTTGTTTGTGGGCAGGTTACTGACAGTTGACCAGTTTTTTTTGTGCCCAGCTATAGGGATGTCCATCATGCAACCTTTCAGATTTGGCATCTCTGATTTACATTTTATTCCCTACGACAGCCCCCCCCCTTGTTTTTTTCTTTTTGCAATGCATACTTGTAGCTCCAACGTAGTAAAATTAGGACACAATTTTCCTACTGTAATTTCCAGTCAGCTGCATTTGAAGCGGCTTTAAGGATCACATGCGGGTTACTTCATTGATCTAATGGAACATATACTCTTGGGGGTTTGGCAGAAGACATGGTAAGTTCTGGAAATTCTGGATATTATTTACTCCTATTATTTCATATATCCCCATTGCCAAACCTTGCACCTGAATAACTTCACCAGCTGGATCCTGTTTTCATATTAAGCATGTGATATACACACAGGTGAACAGGAAGGGTCAAGTCCCATAAAAGAAGACAGATGTAATCGCCCTACCATTGATTAATCATAACTAATTACTCTGAGACGAGGTCTGTATTAATAGCTGAATATTGTAACCTTTCTGCAGAGCGGTGCAAATACTTTCCTGTGTTCTCCAGGGCTCTGCAAGTGCATCGCTAATAAAGAGAAAAATCTTTGATTTGCATTAACGAACGGGACTAATTGTTGTCTTGTTAATTGGCTTCAGGGACTGAGCATTATCTTAATTACAAGGCTCAATTATCCTAATAGCTGCAATGCCAGACAATTGAACATTTGAGCATGTTGAGCTATTATTTTATTGAGGCCAGTGCTACCAGAATTTGTTAATTAGCAAGATTAATTATGGACGGTTTCATTTACTAATTAAATGCTGGTTGTGTGTAGATTGTTAGCTCCATGGGGCAGTTATCGTCCTCTTTTTCTGTTTTGCTTAGTTTGCAAAGGGTTAAAATCACATCCTTACAACTTCACAGCAATTTTTTTTATTAGATTAAACTGCAGTAATCAGTATGATGTCATAGGATGTGATCTCACAGGAAATGTCAATTACAGGCCTTGCCTCTAGGTTCCACATGTTAGCTGCACGACACTGGCTGGGGCAAGTTCCATGTGGAAAGAAATTTGCAGATGAATTCTCATTAGAGTAGCAGCCAATTATCAGGTTATTCATATATCGATTTACCCCTCTTGTATTTTTATGTTCAGTCATCAGGTGGCAGACACACTTTATAAGCCTGGGAGGATTCTAGAGACTGGTGTAACTCTTAGCAAATGATAATTTATTATATATTTGCCTTCATGCAGTTCTTATTGCATCAGATTGTTGGTAAAATTTCTACTAGAATTGTAGATGCGATGTAGAAACATATTATACTAAAGGTCTTCTATATACCTTTATATATCTTTATTACTAGCTTGAGCCAAACAATTTAAATAAACTTCTTTGCAGTTTACCTGTGTAGTCGCATAGCAGATGTAGTACGGTAATTCTCCAATATTCCAGTTGTGAAAATACAGCCCCCTGCAGAACCGGCAGGAGCAAGCAGAGACTTGTAGGCCAAAAGACAGCAAGGATGGCAAATATGTATTATAGAGCAGACATCTGCACGGCTTCCGATACTGTATATTTGAATCCCAGTTCCCATCATTCTAAAGCTGGGTACACACAGTACAGATCAGTGAAAGATGACTGAATCTGCAAGATCCGGTCTGTCATCTTTTAAAGGTCTGCATACACACAGTCCCGAGCGTTCTCCCTAAGACTGTGTGTTTCCATTGGCCGTGCTAGACTCCTCTATAGGTTGAAACGGGAAACAAGGGTATCGGGGCTTTATCATTTCTGTGTGTACCCAGCTTTATTCTCTATGAGCTGTATGAGTACTTGTTTATTTTGATAAAAACTTTACTATCTGCTTATAAAACAGAACCACATTTTCCATTCAAGCTCATCTCTCTGGTGTTTATTTACTATGAGGTGCACAGTTTTTCCTGTGCTGTTAATTTGCAGTAACCAATCGGATGTTATTAAATGTTTTCTAACTAGAAACCTGATTAGTTGCTGTAAAATTAACAGCACAGGCAAATTTTTGCACCTCTTATTAAATAAGCCAGTTTATATTTGGCTCTGAGTGTTCAGTACTCACAACAAGAGCAAGCCTGCAGATAGGACATTGTATCGGTCTCACTAGCAAAGTGTTAATAAGCCCTAATTTATATACTAATCAGTGTATGGTAACTGGAATGATTTTCACATTAATGCAATATTTTAGTGTGCGTTTTACTGCGTCAGGCAGAATTCCACCCTCCACAACATGCAGATTTTTGTAATTGGCACATTCCAGTATTGAACTGTTAGTCAGGCCAAACCTCTTTATATTAAGGCATTTTCAAGGTTATTCAATACAAGTTCTTATCTGTAAAAATGCTGCTAATTTTTCCCCAACCAATCAAGCTATTATTTAACATTTGACTGGATGGGGCAAAATAAGCACCATTTTTAACACCTTTTATTGAATCTTCCTATTTGTATTGTATTTTCTTTTTCGGGTTACTACCAGCCGTAATGCATGGTGCAGTTTTGTCTGTCTCACACAAACTCCCAGCAGCCCTGCACAGCTGCACTGCCAGATGTAGGATGGTAGGTTGCAAAATCTACCTATATCCTCTGCACATCAGATGAACAATTACAGATCTGTCATTACTTTTGCTTTTATAAAATTTCATCTTTAGAGGAGTTTGGTAAATTATTTTCTATTTTTTCCCTAGTATATGTTGACTGAAAACTTTCAGAATCTGCCAGGCTAGTTGGACATCCAGCTTGTATTCTATTGCTTTACACATATCGGTTCCCCATCTCCCCCTCTATTCTCTCTCATTCCTATCTTTCTATCTCCTTTATATTTCACTCTCTCTCTCTTGGCGTGCTTTTCCCCCACCTCCTCCCTCTTCTCTAATCCTTTGTTTTGAACTGAAACAACATAAATCATATAAGCAAAAAAAACAAAAAGAAGTTAATCCATTTACATTTATAAATCTTGTAATAATTTCAGACTCCTTACATTCATTCCAGGAACATTAAACAGGATCAGTAGAAAATGTTTTAAAAAAATAAATAAAATTAAACCGAAAGTGTAATCCACTACCCTTTTCTTGCCATCTTCGGTGGCAATTTGTAACGTACGGGTGAAAAATCATAATGTTGTGGGCAACAGATATAGAAATTTTCGTGATATTTGTCTTTTCCTTTAAGAAGAAAAGAAATACCAAATGATGTTAATATCTTTAGCTTCTGTACAGAGTGTAATGATTTTTTTTAATGACCATAGCTTACCATTACGCCTGAAATTCACATTTTTACTGCAGATATCAAGCCAAGTAGCCAAAATGATTTTGATAGAAGTCCCAAGGCCAATTTGCCTCTTGTAGTTTTGTTTGTTTATTACCTAAAATGGATCACCTGACCAATTACAAAGGAAGTAGTAGCCCTATCATAATGGCAGAGGCGTTTGCCATTAAAAGCCTTGTTTATTTCCCAATGACGCTGTGCCACGCTTAATTACAAGTGAAAAAAGATATTTTTTGCACGTTTTTAAAATGTTGAAAAATACAAATAAATTGTTAAAATGTTTGTGATCTACAACTCTTATTAAAGTCTAAGGAACACATGAAAATTTTTAATAAATTAGTATCGTTACTTTGTCTTTATAAATAATACCCCGTTAAAGCAAATGATGTAGCGCTGATGCAAACTGACTTTTAACAGGCATCGTACGAGAAGGTTTTTTTTTTTTTTTTTTAATGTAGATGGAAATGCTATTAATCTCATGAAATATTTGTTTGTGCATAAATTCTTGCCTGCGCCGGTATGTAAAGCAGCAAACATACATTTAGACTTTTGACAGCCGTGGCGAAATGCTTCTGATTTAAGGTTATCACATTAATAACACATTCATTCTTCAAGCCATTTTAAGCATGATCTCTATGATAAAGGGCATCTACTTAATTACAGACCTGCTTAATTACAGCTGTGTGAAAACTCGTTTGTTTAGGAGGATGCTAATTACACTGCTGAGCCCTTGGCATGAGCTTGCGTTCTGTACTCCATACAGTGGCAGAAAGCCCAGATGAAGTGGCTTCAGTTTTAATGACTGCAGGTGACACAAAGAAAGCTTGCTAAGGGGGGGTGGCGTGCCCTAACTTTTATGGTTGATGGGTTTAGATGAGAGAGCTGCTGGGGACCTTCCCTTGGAGAACGAGAAACCAAGCTGCGCAGTGGGAAGTACAGGAATTTTGTAGCTTTCCTTTTGAAGGGACCTGTGAGCTGTTACAATGGTATATGTTTTAGACGGGTATCTATACCCATTAAAGGGACCTGTGTGTCTGTGCCTGCATATGATCTTTAATTTGATATCTTTATATAATATTTTATGTTAACAGGAATAGTTATAAAGAGTTCTGGCTTTGCACTGTGTTCCACCTTAAAATTCTACCAGAGACAAGTTTTTGTAATCCTGCTGGTAAACAGCTACATAGTGCCAGTACTGGGTAAATGCCATATGTCCAGCCAATGCTTGTTTGGGTATTCCCGCACTCTATCCATTGTCAGTTAATTTTGTCTAACAGTCTGCCCAAGACCATATTGTTTATCTTAGCTTCTTGCCCACGGGTGCCGGTAGCATACCCTCACATGTGTGCACTGCTGCACTGTAGAGAACAGAGATGTTAAGGACTGTAGCATTGTTCTTAACAACAAATCCCTGCATGCCCAGCTATAATCTGCTGTTTGGACTTTGCTGTGTTACAATATTGCTCACAATTTTTGTTTAATTGTTTTATTTTATATATTGCTGTTTCTGTAATTTGCAGTGATGTCTTGTGTCCACAGTCTAATGTTAATGTACCTCTGTTTCAGCCATGGACGGTGTACCATTCATGATCTCTGAGAAATTTGCATGTGCATCTGAGGCGGTGAGTTTTGTATATACAGTATAAATACAGGGGGGAAACTGTGAACCCCTATTGTAAAATATAATATTGGAAGTCACTATTTATAAACATATAAGGCCACAAGGGACTTCTAATATTCCTATATTTTAGAGTAGGGGGTACATCATTTCCTATAATGCTAAAGTTTCAGCAAGCCATCACATAGTTAATAAGCACAGTTTATAAGGATTTAATTTACAGCATATTCATAGCTCTTGTTTACTATATGTCCATATCCCCAGCTAGATTAACCCCCTTACCCTACTAACTAGTGATGTCTCCCTAACAGCTGATCTAGAGGAAGGCAAAATAAAAAAAAAATCCCTTTTCTGAAGGCACTTTCAACTGGATATCAGGGGCGAAACTGGCAGGGGGAGCAATGGCGGGGGTGGGGGGTTCTGCGGGCCTCCTCCCAGAAACCCACTGTGGATGAAGCACGGCTAGGGGCCCTATCACAGTTTCCCTCTGCCCCAGAAAGTTAAAAAAAAACATTAACGACTTTTATGTGATGTTGAAATAATATGATCAGCTCTGTCTTTCCCTGCTATGAACAATGAGGCATTCCTTAAACTTTCCCTAGAATCCTTTAAATATTTAGGCTGTGGCCACATTGGAACCGATGGTAATGTGCATGTGAAAAGCATTTGTTGCGCTTTGTGCAATTTTGTATTATAGGAGCGTATGCAATTCGCAAAAAGCGGTAATTGCGTGTCCGCTCCCGAAAACGGAACACAGCACATACAGTGTAGTCACCCACACTGTAATGCAACCATAAGCATGTGAGAAATGCGCTAGTGTGGCCTAACCCTGATTCAGCATTTCTAGGTTGGAAAGTTTGTTTCTTCCATTTTGTATCTTTGGGATGTGATCCAACCTGTGATCCTTTTTTCTTTACTTCGTTTCTGCCCAACCTGCTTTTTTCCTGCTTTTTCATGTTAAGTTTGGGCACAAACTTCAGCTTCGCAAGGTTTATAAATCTGAAAGCTGTCCCCAAATGTACTTAACAGCCTTCATTCCCTCACTGACTTGCACGGAAGACAAGCAGAAAGGGCTCGATCGTCATCCGTTCCTTTGATTGGCTAAAACATAATGTCTTAGCCAATTACAGGAGCAGATGCCGGTCCAGCAAGCACGGAAGACAGGCAGAAGGCAGTGAGGGAACAAATGTCTGGCAAGTACATTTGGGAACAGCTTTCAGATATATAAACCTTGTGAGGTCGAGGTTTGTGCCCATTTCCTGACACAAATTAAAAAATTTGGGGGGGTTGGACATCCCTTTTAATTTCTCTTTTGTCCCATATTTAACCCCTTTTATGTTTCATACCCTTTCCTCTTCATTTAATACATCTACCTCTATACTTACCCCATCTCTGTTTAAAGAGATGTAGTTACTTCTTTGGATCCTCATCTTACTTACAGTATACCAGATAGAAATGTGCACATTTGAATGGAGCAGGGTTGATTCCTTTGCTTTTGCTGCCCTCCTGTGTCTCAACTGTAAAACAACCGTTAGACACAAACTGGGCTTTTGTTTATTGTCTATGATACATTTCACGTTACCATTTAATTGTCAACCCTAAACTGCTGGGTGCTAGTGTAATGTCAGCCACTTTTGATAGCAAATTAACATGAAGCTGAAATTCTTAACCCAGGGGCGTTTACTGTAGCCACATAAAGAAATAATGCAGAGGTGGGAGAATGTTACCACACAAACACTGGTCCTTCTCTCATTGAAATGTATTAAATCTTTTTTTAGATGCAGCAAGTTGACCTTTTGGGAATTACCATCAAGTCTCTGGCAGAAATTGAGAAGGAGGTAAGTGTTCCAGCTTCATGGGATGAGGATTTCAAATAGACCTGGGTTTAAAGGGGAAATTAGAGACAGTATAAGCTCGTTAGACATTTTGTTCTGCCTTTTCTCAAACCATTAAGTACTTACTAAATGTAAGCAATGTACACACATGAGGTAAAGAACATTACCCCCCTACAGACAGACCCAGAGTGGAGTCCCCCCTTCTGCACAATGTCATATAGCGACCCTAAGTCCTATAGCTTGTTGTTATCTAATGTTTGTATGAAATCCCTCTCTGGTTTGCAGCCTAACAGCCAGACCCGCTTCAATATACAATACAAAAATCACTCAATCTCACTGATGCATCACTTGCTGCAGTTGCTTGAATTTCTATTACCAAATCACCACAATTCCCATATTAAAGGGAACCTCTAGTCTCGTAAGAAAATGTATAATCATATGCAGCACCCACAATCTTAGTTTTTACAGACACCAATCCCTCCCACACCTTTGGGTAGTAAATGCTTCCAGGTAGTAAACATTGGTCAAAGCAGTCACATGCTACCAAAGCAGCCTCTCTGCTTTCTGCTGTGCAAGCTCATAACCAGCTCACAACAAATACTGGAGGCTGAAGCTGCCAGTGAGGGATTGGGGTTTGCAAGTATCATTGGGACCGTCTGTATAACTTAAACTAGGAGGGTTCTTCATATGAATCTAATATTTTAATATGAGGCTTTAAAGTAGGTGGCCCTTTGTATATACCCTTTCAGTACCAAAAAAATTTCAACCACAAAACTGCAAACAATTACAAATGAAATTTGATCACCACACTGAAAAAAGTATAATTGCCAGATCAAGAAAAATTATTTGGTCAGAAATTAATTAAATGAGGACTAAACCCCAAAATATTAGTTTCATTACAACCCTAAACTTTACAAAAGTTCCTATTTTCAAGGGAAGGCAGTGAACTAAGATAAGTAACTTTAAGGAAGTGTATGGCAGCAATCTATCTTGTGCAGCTTTTTATTACCCTTTAAACAAAAATCTAATCACTTGTCATTTATTTGCCCCTAACACAACTGCTATTTTTAGCTCATTATTACGTTCATTTCTAACCAGATAATCAGTAATAAGTATCGCCCTTTGCTCTAGACAGGTTGCTGCCTCCTCCCCCTGCTCAATGAGCTTTTTGGAACTTAGGCATGTGCAGAGGAGGCAGCAGGGGAAAGAGCAGACTGTCATTTATTGGCTGTGATGTCAGCAGTCCAAGTCTTCAGCCAGAATGATGGCAATAAATCCTTAATATCTGGTTAGTAATACATCTAATAATGTGCTGAATTGGGGGCAGGTAATTCACAAGTAACCAGTTTTTTGTTTCAATGGATATTAATACAGTTTGGTTAGAACTGGGATACATGGTTTTAGTAACTCATCTGCTATTTTGGTATCACTTAGATTTACATTGCAGGGACTTACCTAACAGGAAATTGTATTAGAACTGTTGTAGTTTTGCCAGCTGAATTCCAAGATGGAGTTATTAGAGTTTAGTACAGATGCCACATTGGTTTGTGGTGAGGATAACTTTATCCATATTTCCATTTCATGTTTAGGAAAAGTTTGCAGGGTACAACTTCTTTTTCCCAAATGCAGCTCCCAACCCTAATAGTTGGTGTGTCCCCCTACTTTTCTCTCTAATTCAGTCAGTTATCATATTTTTGCACTGTTACTGGATTTTCCCTTCTGTTGTTTCTTAATATGTTTCTCTCTCTCTGTCTTTGTAACTCTTCCCCGATATCTTCTCCTCCTTTCAGTTCCCCAATGATGAGAGATTCATCTTGATTATAATTGCTGTTAGCCACGCATATTTAATTTGTGTCTTTTTAAGCGCTAATTAGCAAATACTCGACATCTTTATGTGCTGTGCTAGGATCCAGGCAACGCATCCTGATTCAGCTCCAGGAGGTTTTGTCTGACAAATAGTCCTCTTCCGCTTGGCCACCTTAACACATTGTGAGCTGGAAGTATTTTAGTGTATAGGTGACATCATTTTCATATTAAAAGTAGTCTAAATTATTTATCTATAATTGCTAAAAGATTTGATTTACCTAACTTGCACCATTTAATGTGTTTGAAATCAATGACCTCAGATTTATTAGGGCACAGGAAGATTTTAGCTCTAGACAATTAGTGGCATCAGTACAGCCCTATACAGAGGGAATTGCACCAGGGTTTATAGATTCTCAAATGCACCATTCTGGGAATCCCTCTTGTAATTTTACTTTTTAAAGAATATACCCTAGTGTTTCGGAAGTAATAAGAAGGATTTGAGATACAGTAGGCCGTATTGGAAACAGTAGCTGCGATTATCTGGGGTAGGATGTTCATATTACTATGGGTGTTCAGAAAATAGATTGGGGTTTTCTTCGGCACAGCAGACAGATTGCATATGTATTAAGAAGTATGAGAAAGACATTACCGGTTGGTCTCCTACATTCAAAGTGTAGCAAATTCTCCTGGTCTGGTTATTAAACAGATGGGGGTTGAGCTTTTCTGGGTCTCCTTAGCTCCACATCCTTAAAACCACTTTTAGAGGAAGATTGTACAGTGCATAAATTTACCGAAGGCATTTCTCCTGGTAAAATCTTGTTTCACTTCTGAATAAGGTACAAACATATGTAAGAGAGGTTACTGTTAAATCCTCAAAGTTGAAATCGATTGTCTTCTGAGGACAATGTTACCTTCTATTTGGGCTTCCACTGACTCCCTAATGCCATAAATTACTTTGTTAAAGAAAAAAGAAATGTATGTCCACCCCTAATAAATGTTATTCAGGGACCCCCAAAAGCTAGGTTACGTTTTGCTTAAAACTTAATAATGTTCCCAGAAGAAGAAATTATACTTACAAGCACCACGATCCACAGCTGCTGCTCTCTGCCTCTTCCGGCAGTCAGTCCCGGGTGTACCAGTGACATCAGCCAATGGCTCACTGCCATTCCCTGACGAGCCTCTACTGCTGCTGCTCGTGTAGTGGCGGTGGATTGTGGAATTGTAAATATGATTACTCGGTCTGGGAACATCAGTGTGCGAAAATTAGTTTTATTCATTATCCTCCTCCTGCAGCTCTGTACTATGTTAAGTATAAGTTAAGAGTTTGGTTAGATTGAGAATATATATCTATCAAATTGCTTTCATTCTGGAATAGTGGGCAGCACGGTGGCTCAGTGGTTAGCACTGATGACATGAAGCGCTGAGGTCCAGAGTTCGATTCCACCCTTTGACACATCTGCAAGGAGTTTGTATGTTCTCCCCGTGCTTGTGTGGGTTTGTATGTTCTCTCTGGGCACTCTGGTTTCCCCCATTCATAAAGACATACTAATTGGTTGTATGTGTACATAATGATATTAGATTGTAAGCTCTTCGGGGCAGGGCCTGATGTAAGTTGAGTAATTGTAAAGCGCTGCGGAATATGTTGCGCTATTTAAGAAATAAAATACAATAGTACAGTACATATCCTTTTATAAAAGTACATCTAGAGATGGCAAACAAAGATTAGGGTAAGAAGAAAACAAGACGAGATTACGAACATCTCATATCTGCAGTAAAGTATTGCAGTAATAGGATTATGCTGTGAGACTGTTTTTCATCACTAAGGTCTGAACTTCTTGTTAAAGTATGATGTAATAGTAAGCATGTGTCTGGAAGTACCTGGCCTTCTGTTTATGCTCTGGGTCTGGTCTCTATACTTTACTAGAGATCTCACCAGTGAGACATAAAAGTTTTGGCATCAGAATGTCTGTGGTCAAAAGAAAATTCTGTGCCAAGACCACAAAATTAGACTTTAACACCTGGATTTGGCCTTTAAAACTTCAGTGGATTCATAAACAAATTTTAACCAGCAACATTTTGTAAACAAAGACTAACTTTTGCCCCTTACATTCCTATTTGCTACCAATATCATCATTATCTTAAGTGAAAAAAAATATGTATGGTATTGAGAGACAATTTAACACAGGTATATGGATGGATACGGATATACCCTTTCTCATGGCACATGGTTCAACAATAAACATGCCTTTGCCTTTGATAGTAAAGACTGTGTCTCTCTCTACCGTACATATGTAAATGGTATTCAGTGTGGCTAGGCCACACTGAAACGCAAACGCAATAGCATGCGATTTCATGTGCGATTTTCGTTGTGTTTGCGATTTCTTCAATAAGTATAGGAAAACGCATGCGATTGCGATTAAAAATGCAGAACGCAAAACGCAATCGCACCGAAAAACGCGCGTTTTTTTTTCGTTGCCGCGTTTTCAATAATTTTGGAAAATCGCAAGCGCAATCGCAAACGCAAAAAAACGCAGCAGTGTGGCCTAGCCCTAAATGAATACGCTTTACTATAGCTGGCATTAGAACCTCGTATTGGCCCTATTTCTGGGGATAATTAGTTTGGCTTTGATGGCCAAACAGCTGTTCTCAGTTAGTCATTCCATAGGAATCAGATGTTATCCAAATTTCCACTGGACACCACATGCTAATGAAGTTATCACAGGAAAAAATCTAATTATCTTCTGATGAGAAGAGACCCGTGTCCCAGGCCTACCATGGAATGAATGGCCCACCTGCCAGTAGATCAGGCCAGTGTGCGAGTGGCTGTCTGCAAGGTTAAGATGTCAGGGTTATTGTTATCATTGTCAAACTTGTGGCCAGCTTTTTGTATTGTTTGGGTGTAAGCTAAATTTAGTTTGTCAACTTGGTTCTAATTGGATGAGTATTTTGATTGTTAAGCTTACGGTGATTCTTCACCAGGAGCTATAAAGCAATCCAAGTTTATATTAAGTATTTTACGGTTTGTCAGTTTTCACACATTGGGACTCGGTAATTGTCCTCTAAAGTTCTCATTACAGAATTTTAATTCAGAAGCAGAATTCTCTGTGGAAGGCAAACAGCAGATAACAAAAGGATTTAGAGAGTTTAGAGTCACCTGGGGCTTTAAAAGTTGGGGGAAAAAAAGTTTGTTAAAGTTTAACAAAGATGAAATGACTTATCAGATGTATTGTACTTAGGTCCCGTCTACTCAGGAGCCAAGTACTTTTTGTCTGGTAATTATGTGTTGCTGCTACGTTGGGTTAGGAAGTAGGTTTTATACTGGTGGGGGTACAGTGAGTAGATCTGAATCTGGTTAGGTATTAATGTGCTTCTATTTAATGTTGTCTGTTTAATATACAGAGTATTGCAGACGCTGTTCATTGTTCGGTCAACTGCAGATACTCTGCATGCTCGGCTTCTAGCCAGTATGAAACTTGCTGGTCATAAAAGCTGCAGATAAAGCCTAACTGTCCACAAGATAAGCCTACCAGGTAATGGTCTTGGTGTGCCTGCTGTTTGACAGCAAATGTCTGTTTTCTGTTCCACGTTGGTGGGTTCATTTCCTGGGGTAATCTCGCCCTAAGAATAGTGGATGAGGGAACAGATGGAAGATTAGATTGACACCTAGATCATCATTATCCTAGATCTGCAGATATAGAAAGGTACAGAATTTCTGTTCTTGTCAGGCTTCTCTTTAGAAGGGTAGAGCTTCCTGGAAAATGGGCAGTAATCCTGAAATTAATAAATACTCATTGTTTTAAGCAATTATTGAATAAGAAGTCAATCTGCCACAGCCAATCAGATGTTATCAAATGTTTTCTAACTGTAGTAGACCAGTGACAAGCTAACATCTGATTGGTTGCAGCAAATAAGCAGCTCAGGCAAAGTTTTCTACCTTTTATTATTATTATTATTATTGATTTATAGAGCGCCAACATCTTCCGTGGCGCTTTACAATTACATAGTCATACATTACATACAGGGTAAAACATGTTATACAAAGTCATACTTATTACATACTTATTTTTATTGAATAAGCCCCACTGGGGAAGCTTCACTGATGAAAAGTTGAGGTGATTTACAGCTTAAAAGGCCTATACATGTACCAATCCTGGCTGTACAATATTGCAAAATCATATGATCATCGGATTACCAGCGCTATTGGGCAAGCGGAATTTTTGCCCCTTTACGATCGGGATTGGAATGTGTTGAAATGCATTAAGGTAGCCATATATGACGTTGCCCAGTTATCGGATTGTGTATGGTAGACCTTCTTATGATTTTGCCCTGGCTTTCGGGGGAAATTGAACAACTAAAACTGATTATACAATGCTGGGATTGTTGCGTGTATGCAGCCTTAAAGGGCTTGTAAATGTAGACTCTGGATAGACAAGGAAGTGTGTAACAGTCACATGATGTGCTGTTTGAGAAGCCCCACCCCCCAAAAAACAATAAAAAACAATTAAAAGACCTGCAACAATTCTCTGTCCATTTCTCTACCTATAAATTTTTTCAGGCTTGTGGCTAGCTGTAAAAATGATAGACGTTTTAGGGTGGGACTTATTATGCAGCAGATGATGCTCTGTTACAGCAGTAAGATACAGCTGGGCATGCTCAGTGCCTGTGGCATGGGGGCAGTGCAATGGTGCTGGTGATGTGCTAGCCGGAAACACAAGCAGAGCTTGGATAATACAGTTGTCCTTTAAAAAAAAAATGCAGCCAATCAGCTGCTCTCCTCATAGTAAAATGACATTAAATGCAGACTGATTGTGGATGGTACATTTTGCCATTTTTACAGCGTAACTCCAGTATTAAGATGATTGCCATATTACCCTATCACCTTCCCTTCATTCAGTTCTCATTTTCTCTACCGTTTCCCAATTCCCTTTCTGTTTCCAGTTTTATGATGCGTTTTGTTTTTCCGAAGCTTTTTCCCCTAAGTAAACTCATAAATATACCAAGAAGGGCTCATTATATATTTAGGGTCTTGTAGTTAAATGTCATTGCTGGCAGACTATAATAAATTCAATTTCTGTTTTAAAAAAAATAGATACAGTTAAAAAGGAACACGTGTCTTTCATTTTAAAGTCACGCAGCCTGCCATGCTTAACACTGCCACAGGAGGGCACATTAAGTCATTCTTGTTTTCTTTTTTTTTTTTTTTAACTTCATTTTTATTGAGCAGTAAAAGCGTAGTACACACTGTTACAGCAATGAATCGAGAGTAGTATGTATGTATGTATGTATGTATATGTTTATTTATATAGCGCCACTTGCTTACAATCTAGTTAGGTGGGTAACATACAGATACAATGGAATGGGTATAAGTGCTGGAGTGAGACGTATGCAGTGCAAATAAAACAATCCAATACTATGCTGGTTACCAGGTAGGATGTAAGGCTAGATTTAAACCTGCTAATAGAGGTTTCTTGACGTAGAGGGATGGGAGCTACAAGAGAGAAAGGTTTAAGGCGAGAGGAAGCAGTCCGAGTGGGGCGTTTGTACAGGAGCTGGTTCTGTGATGAGCGGAGGGTACGGGCAGGAACATATGGGGAGACTAGAGAGGAAATATAAAGAGGAGCAGCAGAGCGAAGGGATTTAAATAGTAATTATAGAAAAGAAAAAAGTGATCTACAGCACTCAACAGGTTTCAAACAGTAGATAATATAATCCTTTATTTTAGTATGTAAACACATACATATCTGGGATAATTAGTGTGCAAAGAGACATTATTAAAAAAGTTAAAAAACATATTATATACAAATAGCAGTATACTGGGCTAGCAGCTAAACCTATATAAAGTGCTGGTGCATGCAATACAGACAATAGTAATAAAGCAATACAGTGAGTGGCATAAATGGCCATCAGCTATACATTTAAACTGACAAACAGTACTCATCTGTCCCTGAATGTAGCTCAGCACTTATCAGTGAGTAGGTCCCATGGGAAAAGGGTATCCAGGCTGCCGTCCTTATATAACTGCTGTTTAGATCCTTTGAGAAAGCCAGAGGAGTCGGGGGAAACGTGTAAGGGGGACCTACCGTTTCCGTAACGCGTAAGGGGGACCTACCGTTTATTCTGTTTAGCACCTTCCCAGCATTGAGTGTATGCTGAGTTTGACTAGTGCCATACCATCAATTGTTTTTCTCGAAGGGATTTAAATGTTAGGAGAAAAAATTTGTATACAATGCGCTGTTTAACGGGGAGCCAGGTTGTTGTCCGGTACAGAGGAGAGGTACAGCTGTAAGATAATGGGCCATGGGGGGCCTGCAACTGGAGGGACCATGGGGTCCATGAGTGGGAGGGACCATGGGGGCTGCAAAGGGGAGGAGGAGACACAGGGCAGATTGACTGACAGTTTCAGAGCAGAAAGCAGGAAATGCAGGGGACCTGGTGATGCTGCTGCCATATCACACACAAAAATGTAAATATCTTCAAAACTATGCAAAATAAACAATAGAAATTAATTGCAAAAATTCTCAGAGGAGCAGTTACTATTAATTTACCTCAATTTACCTTAAGTCATTTTTGGACCACAGTTCCCCTTTAAGTGTAGAAAGGACTTGTTATGCCATAGTGGGGTTTCAGGAGGAATTCCATCATAGGCCACGATTAGGTTTGCGGCTCTCCAAGTTTTAAGAGCCATAGTGTGTATTACTGTTCCTCGTCCGATGAGATGTTTTGGCGGATTTTGTAGGAATGCCAATGGTGGACCAGTTAAATATTGGGCCAGCATTTTTTCAGAGCCTGTAGAGAGAGTTTCGGAGTTTATCCACGGTTGAAGATATTTGAGTTGGCTTGCAATATAATAGAGATATAGGTTGGACAGTGCAAGACCGCCATAGTATGCTTTAGGACATTGTAGAGTCATTAGTTTTGTTTAGCTCTCCCGTTGCCCCATAAAAAGGTTGTTATGAGACCGTTTAATTTCCGAAAAAAAGTATTGAGGGATCCAGGCTAGAGCGTACTGAAGAGTGTATTACAGTTTAGGTAATAAATTGATTTAAATAAGGTTGACTCTTCCCATAAGATTGAGTGGTAGCTGTTTCCGTACTGTAATCTTATTTTGAGTAATTTCCAGCAGAAGGTGGATATTTAATTTATAGAAGAAGGCTGGCATGGTAGTAATGTTGATTCCCAGTTATTTAAAATGGTCTGCTCGTGGGATAGGGTATGGCAGTGTAGTAAAGTCCGCTGTAGGGTTGTCCATGGAGTATAAAACGGACTTGTTCCAATTTATTTTTAATCCGGAATATGGGGCGAATGTATCCAAAATTTGAATTAATGAGGTGAGTGGTTTGCCCGGTTTATCGAGAAGTTGGTTTCTATCTGATTTACTGAAGAACAGGAGGTAAATGCACTCTCTCTTACCTCCCGTTCTTCAGTAAATCTTACAGGAGAGGAGGAGACACTTACCCGTGGACCCACCCCAGCGCCGACTTCACTGACAGTCTCCTCGTCTGGGAATTCGGCGCTGGAGCGGGTCTGCGGGTAAGTGTCTCCTCCTCTCCTGTAAGATTTAATGAAGAACAGGGAGGTAAGAGAGAGTGCATTTGCCTCCTGTTCTTCAGTAAATCAGATAGAAACCAACTTTTTTGAAGGACATACCCTTTAATTGAGGTGTCTGATCTGATTTTGAACCCTAGAGCCTCAATTGCCAGGGCGAATAGGAGTGGTGAGAGGGGGCATCCCTGTCTGGTGCCATGGGATGAGGAGAATTTTTGTGAGGTGGCCCTGTTGATTGCCATAGTTGCTTGAGGTTCTTTGTACATCATTTGTAGCCATGATATACATTTATCGCCAAATCCATATCTATAGAGGCAGGCCCATAGGAAATCCCATTCTAGTGTGTCAAAAGCTTTTTGCATATCCAAGGAGATCTTTATACGCTGTCCGGTATTGTCATTGTTTATTTGTGATTGTATCAATGTACGTCTCAGGTTTATGGAGGTTGACTTGCCGGGGAGAAAGCCCGTCTAATCTGGGTGGATCAAATCCAGCATTACTTTTTGTATCCTGTTAGCCAATACTTTTGCGAGAAGTCTGATGGTTCTTTTCCTTTGAGGAGTAATATTATGGTTGCCTCATAGAATGATGGTGGCAGATAAGATGGGTTGTATGCAGTTTAAAGGGCATTGAGAAGTTGGGGGGCCAGTTCCATTTCATATTTTTTATACACTTCAATCAGTATTCCGTCTGGTCCAGGGGCTTTGCCGTTATGGAGGTTCGCAATGGCGGTTTGTAGCTCTGTTATTGTTATATCTGCTTCCAGGGAGTCAAATTGTGTTGGTGTTAACGTAGAGAAATTAATATGTGCAAGATAATCAAATTTATCTGTAAAGCATCGGACCGTTATGTGTATAGATCTTAGTAGTAAGTAGTGAAGGCCTGTAGTATTTCTGGTATCGATGTTTCTAGGCCTAGGTTTGGGTCTTGTATTCGAAGTTCTGGGAAGAGTGTCAACCAAAAGGGTTTTAGTTTCCAGGGTTTGCAAGGTGTATAATTGTCTTGAACGAGTTGGATTATTATTGGGGAGTGGTCTGAGATCCCTCTTGGTAGATGAGTTGAGGCAATATGAGTAGCAGTGAGAGCATTCGCAAATATATAATCTATCCTGGATAGAGTATGATGTGTGGCTGAGTGGCAAGTGAATTCGCGTTTGTGTGGGTTATGTTCTTGCCATACATCAATCCAGCCTATTTCAGACATAAAAGTAGAGGGATTATTATGCTGTTGTAGGGGAGGTCGCAAGTATAGTCTATCCTGTGTTAAGTCCATTAGCAAATTAAAGTCTCCCATACAAATTATTCGGGAGTATGGGTAGGTGTATGAGAAGTCGATTAATCTTTAAAGAGTAGCCAGTGCTGCTGAGGGGGGATTTTATAGGGCAAGTGTTACATATTGGGTCTGGTTTAGATCCAGTGCTGTACATATATATCTGCTTTGATCGTCGATGAGTGTTTTGCTGATGTGGTATCTGGCTGTGTTTCTGAATAGTAATGAGACGCCTCTCAAGTATGAGGTGTGGCAGCAATGCGCCGCCCATCCTATCCATCTTTTCCGTATGTGTTTGATGGTGTCCTTCGTCAGGTGAGTCTCTTGTAGGCAGATGATGTCTGGCACGTGTTGTTGTAATAGTGTGAACACTGACGTTCTTTTTAGTTTATCATTGAGCCCTCTTACATTCCAAGTTAAAAACTTTGTCATTTGTATTGTGTGTGGAACTGTCTGGTCAGAGTCTTCCCGGTGTGGTAGCACCTTGGGTGGAGGCAGGGGTAGATGCACTACTGAGAAAACAGAAGTTTAACACCAGTGAATAGTAAACCTTGTATACATTTTTTGTAAACAAGAGCAGACATTTAAAAACAGAGAACATTTGAGTGCTTATTCTTTGGTTCTGAGTTAGCACATTGTAACATTCGGGTACAAGGGGACGTACTATCATATCAATATTAGAGTACATTGGGACTATAGGTCCCGGGCCTGTTAATAGGTAGGTTACTGTTACCAAGTGTGGGTTGGGAAGAACCGTAACATGTTGGGCCATGTTGTGTATCTGTATATTAACACTTAGGTAATTATAAGTTAGGGGAAAGAAAGGGGAGAGGGCAGAGGGGTTAAGTAAGTGGGGTCTACATGTACTTAAAGGGCAACTATAGTGAAAAAAAAACTTTGTCTGTATACAATGTATAGATCACTTAGTATAAGCTGCCTTACTTTCATGTTTCTGTGTGGCTTCATTTCTTCACACTGGCAGAAGTTTGTACCAAGCTGTGTAGTCCCCCTCCCCTCTCTGTCTACTCCCCCTCAAGCAGTGACGGGCTGTATACAGAGTCCGAGCATTGTCAGTTGAAAGGACTTTAAATGAAGTGCTGACATCCTGTTGACCCCTCCCTTCCAGAGCTAGACTGCAAGCAATCAAAGTGTGGAATAAAGTAGCAATATGCTGAAGGGAGGGGCAGAGGGGGAGAGAGGACAAGTGGTGCTGAGATTCTTTACAAGTAAGTTACTGAACTCTGCCTGTTCTCTAACTTTGCTAATTGTTATTTACTTTTTACCTAAAGTTCATATCTCTCCCCCTGCTTAGCTGAGATCATAATCACTGAAGAGAGAGTCAGTGTAACAGCAGCTTGTAGTGAGACCTTCACAAACACAGTGACACTGCTTGTTGTCCTGTTACATTTCAGTTGCTTTAGTCTATATATTTTATAGATTGCACTGTGTGTCTTGTTTGGTATATAGTCTGTATTACTGTATTATATATACTGTATTAGTGTTCCATTTGAGTCACTGGTTTTGTATGTATGTAAGATTTTTTTGGGGGGGAGGGGCTGTTTTATAGTGTGTTATGCTCATATTGCTGGGTTAATGGTTTATTGATTGTGTTTAGCACTACAGCATTTGACTATATGTTGCACATGGTACATATAGTGTGGGTGAGAGAGTGTGTGACAGTACTGCAGGGGAGCTTTGGATTGTGTGGGTGTGTGCCTTTGAGTGACAGATGAGGTGTAGCAGCTCCTACAAATCACAGCATATTCAAAGGCTTATATCTCGGGGACTATGTAGAATTTAAAGAAACTAAAGGTACCCTGGTGGATGGGATGACTTATAGGATATATTAGAAGGAATTAAAAAAAAACAATTTTCTCACTATAATTGCCCTTTAACTGTCTGGAATTGCTGTCCCTGTTGGATCAGACCATTTAGGCTCACAGTAAGTCAGTGGTGAATGTTAGGGGTATATACCCCACTCATTCACCAGTGTCCTCTCCTGAAGGGGTTTAGCGAGTGTGTCGTGGTATGTTAAGGAGGTTATCGGTGGGTGTTATAGTGATGTAAATAGAGGGACATATATTTTTGTTGTTCAGGGTTACATATAACCCAATTAACTACCACTGCTGTCTGTAGTAGTTAAGATACATTAATTCACATAACATTCATATTTAGTGGTTATTCAGTAGGCATTTTCCCATTTATCATTAAACATATTATCTGGCGTTGTATAACTTTTTAGTAGTTCTAGTCAAAACTGTGGCTTCACATATTTATGTAGATAGAAAGGAGAGAAAAGAGGGTTAAGCTGTTGAGCGAGAGAAGGATGAAGTTATATAATCCAGAAGGCACTTGAGGTGTAATCACCCCGATTAATTTAAATACACATTTGTAGCAAACTTTGTACATGTTGGTTTAAGTATACCCATATAGCTAGCTTTGTTACTAGGTTAAAATCTCAGTAGCTATATAAAGTGCAACAGCAGTCTCGTTAAAGAAAACATTTATATCAAGAGGTATAGTATCACTTAGCGTGGTTCAACTGTTTATGCTTTCCCTGCACGTGGTCCCAGTAAGGGGATATCATTTTGGAGCAGAGGTTTATGTGATGGCTCCGTTGACGAATAGTCCGGTGAGCCTAGGGCCATGTCTTCACAAAACACAGGTCCCAGGCGTATCGCTGGTCTGTGAGGCCCCATGTGGCAAATATAATACTGTTGGTTGTCTCCGGCAGGGGGGTAGAGGATAATTCTTGTGCTAGTGTCTGTTGCTCGGAGGTTAAACGTTATTACATATTAGTTTGCTTAGGCTGGTGTTGGGGTATATAATAGAACAGTACTTACATGGGGATGGTTATACACATGTTACTTACATATTGGAGGGTGCTTTATTGGAGCATCCATGGTGGTCGTTGTTGTGGGTAGGTTGATAGTAATGGGTAAGCGGGTCGGCTTGTAGGTCGTTGTCAGCCTTTTGTAGGTGATGAGGCTTGGGGCCTTTAGGTACTGACTGTCTTGCATCAGTGGGGGTGATAGGTATGGATCCAGGTCATCACCGTTTCCGGGGTTTCAAAGAAGCGGGTGTTTGTGCCATCGACGATTCTGAGTTTAGCTGGGTATAACATAGAGAACTTGAGGCCTTTATGCTGAAGCTGTTTCTTCCATGAATGATGCTCAACGTTTTGGAAAGTCAATTGAAAAGTCTGCAAATATGTGGATAGACGTGTTTTCAGATTTGAGTTCCTCTTTGAGGCGTGATAGGCGCAATATGGAGTCCCGGTCTTTGGAGTTGAGCAAACAGGCAATGAGGGGTCACGGTCTGGAGCCCGGTGTTGGTGCAACAGGCGGGACTCTGTGGGCCCTTTCGACAGCGAAGGTGGGTGCATTTTCCAGATCTGGGAATTAAGAGCATAGCCATCCTTCTATAAAGAACTCAGGTGTGCGTCCCTCCGTGCCCTCTGGTATGCCTAGAAATCGCAGGTTCTGTCGTCTAAGGCGGTTTTCCAAGTCGTCTGACTTGGATTGTAGTGTCTTCATGCTCTGCTGTAGTTGTTGCACTGTAGCCTGTAGTGGGTTTAGAGTGTGCTCTACCTGAGAGATCCTACCCTCGGCCTCTCCCACTCGGTGTCGAATTTTAAGTATGTCCTGGCGGAGAAGGCCTGTGTCAATTTTGACTTCTTCTATAGCGAATGCTAGCGAGGCCCTACTCTCCTGGATTGCCGTAAGAAGCTGGGCATGCATCTGGGTTGTAGTGAGTTTGCTGGGTGCATCAACAGTTTCTGGTATGGGTGATGCGGTTCCCTCTGTGGGTAGGCCTGTTGGAGGGTCTGAGGTGGCGCCGCCATCTTGGGAGATATTGCACGCAAACTTGAAAAAACTGCTTCTTTGCATTTAGGTGCTGTCACATCTCCCTTTCCTTTTGGCTTCATCTTGCATGGTTGTTGAGTGTTTTTGGGGGGTAATATGGTAACAGGAATCAGTTATTAAACATCAGGATTATATGGGGCCCTGGAGCTCTGCTTACACCCCGGAAACCAGCTTAGCTCTGCCCCCATTCTTGTTTTCTTATTTAACTTATTTAAATTTAAACCATTAATAGAATCAATAGCAAATGTTATTTTTACCTGAATAATGTTAAGCTAAAGCATTTTTTTCTCTCTCTCTACAGTATGACTATAGTTTTAGGACGGAGCAGAGTGCTGCAGCTCGACTTCCCCCAAGTCCTGCTCGCTGCCAGCAAATGCCCCCTCCCTGAGAAACAAGAAAAAGGAGCAGAAAAGATCCAAGGTGGAACGCACAAATACTACTGAGCAGAACTGATTGCTGCTGATCGAGACTTTAACCCCTTCCTCATCAAAACTGCTGGCAAAAAAGTGGGGGAGGGGTGTACTTTTCTAACAGCATCTGTTTTTGTACCGGTATTTTGTAAATACAAAAACTAATGGGGATTGTTGGGACATTTAAACCACTTCTGAGCCCCCCCTTGGCTTGAAATGTCAGTGTTAATCAGTATGGGAGATTGGAGGAATTATTATCAGGAAGCAGTAGATGGCATGCCTTTTGTTTCCTGGTTGAGGAATAAGAAAACCTCAAACTCAAAGCTTCATCCATTTTGTGAAGAATTAAATATTAACCGTATGCCAGAGACGTGACCAGAACACAGCATCCCTGCTAGAACTCTCGTCTGTAGCTTATCTGCTGATGTGAAGCACTGCTTGGTATGACCAAGATTTATGCAAATATCTCGTTTGTTTTGGGCACTTTCTTCCAGTTCATGTAAGCCAGTTCAATATAGGTTTGCTGGAAGGTACCAGGTTATTGAGGGGCACATATTTGACATGTTGGTGTATATTGCCTTGGATATTTTGAATTTTTAATATTTTTTTTCTACTCCATTTAATTCCTCTCCTACATTCAATAAACCCTACTATTGCTTTTTCTAACTCCCACCAACTTCTCCTTCTGCTAGGTATAACCTATCACTCTTACTCTTTCTGTTACCTTGTAATTATACTACCTCTGTCTTTCTATTGCTCTGTACAGCCCATCCCTTTAACTTCTCCCACTGCTTTGTAATTCCCATTCCCTTTAAATCCTCCTATTGCTATGTTACAGTGGTTCTCAAACCTTTACCTGCCATTCAATAGTATTTTACACATTTTACAGTAAACTCTAAAGTGTGTGTTGTAATCGAATTGGAATATAGTTCATTCAATTACAATATATACATGGCAGAAATATTTTCATTGCTCCATACAACTCTTTAGATCTCCTGGTGTCTATTCACCATTTTTGTGTCACTCTGTGTGTCTCTGAATATAAATCTTTGATAAAGCGCTGTAAATGGAGTGAAGCCATGGTTCTCTAGTCTCACCCTTACAGGCCTTCAAGACAGGATGTACAGGGTCTTAACTGTGAACATGGACAAAATGAATTAAGAGGGAATCACTTTGAATTGTGAAAATGTGGTCTTGTTGTTGGCACTTTTTATTTTAAATGGATCCCAACCTGTAAAATACTCAGTGTAATAGTTCATTCATATTCACTATTATTTCATAAAGAAATGATCAGATCTCGGTCATATTTTACTAGGGTGCAATCATCTGTTATAAGTACAGTTTTTTTTTCTTATTAACACATGAAATCTTTTGTTAAGATGGCAGCTTTTCATGGGCACGACAACTGGCATGCTGGGAGGTTGTTCCCTGTGTAGGGGTGATCTTGTCAAGCCTACAATCGATCCCCCAGTTTCTATTCCAATATTTCTTGAGACTATTCATTCAGGCAATAGTCTTTACTATGTGCTGTTTTGTCCCACAAGGTGGAAATAATGCAGGCAAGATCTGAATAGCTTTTTAAGTTTGACATCCAAGGTAACACACTCATGTGCTCCTTGGTCTTGTGAAAATGGTTTTCTGCATGTTAATTCACTGGTTTAAAGTGACATTAAGACAGGCGTTGACAATAAATGATTAATTATGTGACAAATAGATATTTAACAATAACTAGGTATGCATTTTAAGTGCAACATTAATAGATGAACACAAAATTAAGGGATTTTGTCACTTTATGCTGTTTTTTTTTATCATAGGCAGATTTTCCTGTAGGAACCCTGTCTCTTTAAAACTAATAGAAAATCCAGTTTCCCTTTTCTCCTCTTTCCCAAGAGGTCTGAAATGTTCTATTGATATCATAACTGTAATGAGGTTGGTCTTTTTATTCAATAGACCCCCCCTTGAATTGTCTCATTGACCATTACCCTTCTGCAGGTTTAATTTTACCCTTAGATCAGACCTACTGTGGGTTGCCCATGTCTAGGCCAGCGGCCCACTCCTCCTCCAATGCTGGCTCCCTCTAACACTACTCTAAGCTGGCAACACCTGCTTGCACTGTAACCCCCTAGCTACTGTGTAAAATGACCATGCCATAGCAGTGGCAGGAGGGCCAAGCTCACACACATAACATTTACCCCACACACACACACCTGTTTAATACATACTAATACCTCTTAACAGCCCAGTAGTCTGTATACAGTAGAATCTTCCACCGTATAAAAGGCACTTTACTGCAACATGATAAGCATTGATGCACAGTCTTTTCCTTTGTTCCTATTGTTTTAATTCAACTCATCTGAGTGTCTTGCAAACAATATGGCCTATATATTGGAAATTCACAATCCATGGTCGGTTTATCATTTTTCAAATCATTAGAATTGAAGGGGGTGGGGGTTGGAGGGGCTGTTTGTGAATTTATAGGCATGTATGAATTGAACCTGAGCTAATGGATTAGTAGCTGGGCGTGTGAGGGACATTTTCACAAAGCAGATGTTCTGTTGAGTGTAGAATTGTGTTTATATGATACACACAGGATACATTTCACAAGTAACCAATTCCGTGTAATTATCCTTTCAAATTAAAAACAAAAAGGGTTTATGAGCTGGAATTCTGAGGAGTGTAATACAATATTGTGAGAGAGCTGGACTCTAATTAAATATTAACTGGACTTTTAAAAACACAAAAGCCAGAAAATGAAACCTGTAGAGATTACAAATTTGGATTTTTTTTTTATTACCTGCTTTATGCTTTGGTTTTATTGACAGAAACTTCCAACCTGTGTGTGTAAGTAAAACAGACCACAACCGATGATCATTATATATGTGTGTGTGTGTGTGTATATATATATATATATATATATATATATATATATATACACAGACCAGCATTGTCCTCAATCAGCAATCTGACATCTTGTCACTGCACCAAGGATATTCTTTGCTTCACAACAAATGATTGTCACCCAGAGTGTGACCATTTTATCAAAACATCTTAGGAAAAGGCATGCAGGCAGCAATTCAATTAAAAATGGCTGCCTTACCCTGTACAATGGGGGTGTGATCTAAAATCCACTGGTCCAAGAGCCTAAACTTAGATGCCTGTCATATGCAAATACATTTGCAAAGCTTTGAGTCTTCTTCAGATCCATCTGCACATTTGAGTCCTTTCATTTTCTATATAATTAATTATTCTGATCACAAAAGTTTTTTGTTTTTTTTAAAAAAAGAATATTTGACATAACCCAGTAACCATGCTTTTTTGTGTTTAGCTAAGTTGTTGTGTAATTTGGTGGACATTCTAGGTATGTGTGTTTGGGGGAGTGGGGACGCACAGGTTAGTCACTAACTATAATAATGGACTATGCAGTTCAGTGTTGGAGATGAGATGTGCAGATCTCTAAATTATAACATTTTGAAAAAAATATATTTTATATTTATTTTTTCCCCTGTATTTTATAAAAGGATTTTTTTTCTCTTGTGAGTTTACTAGTGTGTAATCTTAAAATATATTGTTACTTAATAAAAGTTTGTCTTTAACCTTTCATCTTTGTGTTGTGTTATCAGATCGAGTGTGCCTGTACTGCACTGCAACATAATTGGCTAAAGAACTGCTCTAACAAGCTCCTTCTGTAGCTCAGAACTAGGCATATGCTGTAAACAGTCAAAAAAATGTCAGTGACCAAAACAGTGGGAGTGCCTGTGATATTTAAATGACTTACATTTCTTACCAGCTACAGCAAAAAGAAAGGTGAGATAGTGATAAATGTTTTAAGTCAATATTATATGTCTTCTGATTCAATGTCATCTTGGAAGCTTTAGATATAGTCCATTAATTAAATGCTTCTTATGGAAGCCACATCTTTTCACTAAGGACCATTTTTGTTTGTTCAAAATCTTCAAACCACTAGACTTTATTATTAAGGCTGAATGACAATGGTAAGGGGTCCTGCACACCTTTTTTTTAACAATGGCATGTACTTTACTGTAGTACATATTTACTGGGTGCATCCAGAACTTTTGCTAGCAGTATAGATTCCAAGAAACCAGCACAAAAATTTCTGCCTTCCTCAGACAAATTATAACAACCTTGTTGTAATTTGTCTGTCTGATGAAGGCACAAATTTTTGTGCCGAAACGTCACAATAAACTTTTGTCACTTGTCAAGACTGGTGTGCCCAGCTTTTCGTGTTTATTGATAAGGCTGGGTACACACCAGACAATATTTTCGACTATCCGATATTACTGTGTATCGGTCAGTCTGGCGAAAATATTTTATGGTGTGTGCCAATAAATCACGGACGACCACACAATTGGTCGCACTGACTGACGGATGTGGCTAATTTTGCTGCAACCGACAGCAATTTGTCCCGTGTGTACCCAGTCTAAGAGTTGAGAAAGTAGAGGTTATCTTGAGACATGTGACTGGTAGTCTCCTTTCATATGAAAAGAAATGCTACATGTATTGTTTCTCTATCGGCAACCGTCGGGTAACAATTTTTCGACTGTGAAATTTTGTGTTAAATTTGGAGACTTCGACTTTGCAATATGTTTTCAGTTTAGTGATGTCATTTTGTTTGAAGTTTCGACAATCGAATTTCATAATTGAAACCAGTATTTAGGGCACAAAACTATTTTCATGCTGAAATTAAGGGACATCTCTAATCATCAGTACTCGGCCACCATTTAACTTTCTTTTCTAAAAGAGGATAAGGGCTTGCCCTCAGTCCCGTTAAAATAATATTAAAGGAGAACAATAGCAATAGCTATTCAGTTCTGTTACCCCTCTTTCTTCTTCCTGGCTCTTCCAGTTCAGTCATAGGTTTTGAGAGTTGACATCGCAGCCAATGATTTAATGCTATTCCCCTATCTGCCTTCTCTGAGCATGTGTGAGCTTGTAAAAGATCTTGGAGAGGAGGTAGAAACCTTTTAAGAGGAAGAGGGAAGGGGAAAGAATGTTTAGCTGCAAAACAAGTTAGTCCTACATCTGCTCTAACTATTGGGGTTCATGGGGTGATTTATCTAAGTATCATTTTTCATTTAAACATACCTCAATTGTTGGATCCACTAGATTTGATGCTTTAAAGTTACTTAACACAAGGACGTTGCCTTTAAGCTTGCCTTACAACATAAAAAAGGTAAGTTACTAAAATATATATTCCGTTATGGACGTCTGTAATAGCTTTGGGAAACTGACAAAATAACATTATTTTCAAAACTAGGAGTAATGATGAAATGTTACATTGGAGCGCATCTTAACTTACCCATGATACAGTTACCACCTTTATCATTAAGATTTAAACATGGAGGTTAGGGTACCCTATGCTACAGAAAAAAGTTAATTTTGGGATGGAGATACCCTTTAAGTCTAAGACTACCCCTGCTTTATAATAATGCCCCTAGGTCTCTATAAGATATGGATGTCACAGGCAAGTTATTAACCCCTCCAGTGGAGGATCACAATTTTCCAGAGCGTTCACATAGGTGAGACCCTGTTTAGAAACTATATAATCGGTTTAGTTCAAAGCTAATCCTAGATATTTTTACTGAAGACTAATATATTTTTGTAAGTCTGTAGGAGGATAGCTATTGCTTACTTACACAGAGAATGTAATCTATATGTTAAAGCTTGAACAGATCTTCTATATCTAATGTCCCATATCTTTCCACCTGTGTCAACATCCGCTTTGCTGACATAACTAGACATGCAAGAACTAACCAATGGTTTTGATTTGTTAGAGATAACGTGAGATTCCATTTGATATTGAAAGTCTTGGTTTTGTACACGTAGAAAGCTGCATCCTAGTAATGTATTGGTTTCTCTCTCCTTCTCTAAACAGAGCAAAGCCTTTTGAGGTTGTTCAGATTAATTGTGTGGTTACTGGCCATCTCCTTCTCTCTCTCTTTCTGTTTTTGTAACCTCTGGTTTCTCCAAATGAAAACCACTTGTGCAGCGGAAGAGAAGGGGAGGGCAGACTTGTCCCTGACCCCTTTAAGTTTCACCTGATGAAATATCATGGACGCCCACCACATCATTAACCCGCCCTGCACTGATATGTTTCATTTGTAAGGGGAAAGCCAGAGGAAATACACACTTAACAGAAGAGACTTGTAACTATCCTACTGTAAAGTCCCACTCACTTATCATCGGTTGACCTTCATTTACTAGACAGGTGCCTACAGCTTGGAACATTTTGTGAGGAGGCACATCTAAACCAAGAAGATTTCGATACACCAGAGACTGTTTATAAATCCACAACTAAGGAATGAAATATTGCAACTAAGCGCCGTATTTATAAAGGCGTGGTATTGATATTTTTGGGATAATGTGCCTTTAACAAACATTAACGCAATCGTAAATTTATGATTGCGACCGTAATTGGACACTTGCCAAAAAAATACCATTGCAGTAGTCTTACTACTGCATGGTATTGTAGAACACGATTGTACTTTTATCCAGATTTTCATTATACAGTATTTACAAAGCACTGCATGTTAGTATAGCTTATTCAATGCTTGGGGACAATTGGATTAACCTACTGGCGGTGTTGGGGCACTTCATTTCTAAGCAATCTATTGTGAGTTTTCAATGTATTCTGATATATTTTTAGCTTTTCTGTCAAATGTGTGTTGGGCATGTCCACCCCCAAAACTAAAACTTTACCCACCATTGGCCCCACTGTGTAGTGTTAAAAAAATCCTTACCTTCTCTGCTCCAAATGGTTCTTCTGCAGTGACTGTTCAAAGTTGAAAAAGTGAAGAGTAGGAGCTGTCAGTGAGTCACTGTCAGTGAGTCATCCGGTCCCTGCTTCCTCTCTGTCTGAGAGGTTTCTGGCACACGCAGGGGAGCCCCTCCCTCCCTTCATGGCTGCCTTTTCCATAGCTTAAAACCCTTTTTCTGAAGTGTAGGGAAACATAGCCCACCCCAACCGCCGTGTTAGTTTACTTAAAAAAACTGCAGAACTGTACTTACATCGCTTTGTTCCCCGGCGTTCTCTATTACTGGCAGACGGGTATATGACTTGCTGCCGGTCCAGCCCCCTGTTTGAATTTCACAGGATCAGAGCGCCGGGGGATCGAAGGACAGTAAGTAGCATTCTGCTTCATTTTGAACTAAACAAACATTGAGGTTGGGGGTGGGCTAGGGTGTTCTACACTACAGAAGAAAAAAAAATTCAGGGTGGCGATACCCTTTAATAGCTTTATAAATAGCAGAGAGTTTTATAATAAAGCCTTGCAGACTCCATCAGAAAGAACAAATAAATTATATTTATCCAAAACTGAATAATAAATTTCCTTCCATTTCCTAAGGTCAATTGCAAAATGAAAACTAGGAAAATTTTGTTTTTCATTCCTCCATTCCACCCAATGCTGCATCTGAAGCATCCCCCAGACAGGGCAGATTTATACCTCCAGGAGCCTGTGGGCACAAAAAGCCTGATGCCCTTAACACAGTCCACACCCCCAAACCACACCATTTTCTCTTTTTTTGGGAAGAAAATAGACTATTTAGGGGGTAGGGGGAGATTGACAGATGCCCCTTCAACCACCCCTTGGTGCAGCCTTTTGTGCCTGATGTTAAATCCGGGCCTGCCTACAGAAACTGCCACAAACAATTGGCATAAATGTGTAGGTGCACTGTGGTTGTAATACTATGGCATGATTGTGTTGTATTAAAACCCGAGGATGGTGCTAGGGGTAGCCAAATAATTCTCAATATATAAAACCTACACAAAGGAGACAGACCTTTGCAATAGAACCCCTTACAAGCATGAGTGTAGTAATAAATCACCTTTTTGCATGACCAAGAGGATCGCTGATTTAATTGTAGGTACAAGTGCTTGTAAGGGGTTCTATTGCAAAGGAGGTCTGTCTCCTTTGTGTAGGTTTTAGATATTGATAAATGTAGCTTACTAAAAGTTGTAATGTGAGGTGATGTCAGGGACACAGTACTGGAACAGGAAGCTACTGGTTAAGAGCAACCCCCGCATTACAGGTACTAATATATATCTTATACCCTGGGTTATACCCAGGCCATGATTATTTCACCTGACACACTAACTAGCAGGTTTGCACTGATTGCAAAGTGTTTGCAATTAAACATGAATTCTACCCGAGCCATGCTGACAGTGTTTCTAATAGGTGTCTTATTTTTTGCTGATCTGGAAACCCAACATGCCATGTGCATGCGCCAGATCTCTGTATTCTGCAGGGGTTGACAGGCAGGACCACTGCTGCCACTGAGTTAGTGGTTACCATTGAAATGTTGGGTGAGTAACAGTTATGCTATAACCAGGATTTCCCAATATTGGCCGGCTCCGAGCAGGTGGTGGGGGTAGGGGTGGGGCCAGATTTTAGTACTAACTGCGGGACTCTGCATTTTGTCCCTGCAGTCTGGGCAATCACATCCAAATATGGACACCTGGTATTGCTATTGCCCTATTTGGACAGGATTACCCTGATTGCATTGACAAAATCCCGAGTCCCACAGTCAGGGCTGAAATCCCATCCTACAGAGGGAACTGGCTGCCCCACTCCAAGAACGCCCATTCCCTGACCCTTACTTCCCCTCCTGTTGTCGCCCCGCACACTAACTGCCTCTGCCACTCCTACTATGAGAATCATATTCTGAAGAAAATGCTTTCCCAAAACTTTGCACTTGTTCGTGCTCACACTGCAGATGGCCCATACCTCCAACATCCCCTTTAAATAGTACAATTATAGAAACAAAATAGTTGCAGTGTTGCAGGTAGAGAATTATGTAGCTAATGGTTTCCATAGACGCTACAATCTGATTGTACAATCCGCAGGTCGTACGATTGGATTGATGGTCGGGCAAAAAAATTTCAACTGGTCCGATGTGGAAATTATAGGAAGATCGTTGAAAGATCTTTCAACAATCTTCCATACACGATCCGATGGCCGTACGATATTGAGATATCCCGACATTACCAACAAGTCCCTACCTATATGTGCTGCACAGCCCAAGAAATCACATCAGAAAGTTAGGGGGTGGGAGGTTTTGAATCTGTGTTCACAAATAGTAGTTCCTCTTTCTAATCTGTGGTTGGCACATGCTCAGTGCAAAGAAACCAGTAAGAGATCAAGTTATACTATGACTGGAGGGGGCGGGTGGGGGTTGGTGTACAGCACAGCTTACAGCAGGGATTGTGTAAGATTTTTGTCTGGAGGGACGGTCACGTGGTTTCAGAGCAGGAAGTGCAGGGGATCTCGTGATGCTGCTACCATATCACACATTAACATGTAAATATCTTAAAAAACTATGTAAAAAAAAAACAAACAATAAAAGTAAATTGCAAAAACACCCAGGAAAGCAATTCCTGTCAATTTACCTAAAGTCATTTTTGGACCACAGTTACCCTTTAAAGACGCTGCATTACTAAGTTGAACGGGAAGTCCAGTAAGTAAGGTCCCAGCGGCCAATGTTGAAATAGGTCATAGCTACTACTTGCGATACCCGCAAGCATATTGAGAAAAGGATTCTAACGTAGCATCCTGTTCCCATGCCCTTGTCTGACAGATATGTCTCTACTGAGTATGTGTTGAAGGGGAGGCTAAGATAGGGGATTAGGAGCTATTAGCACAACCCCCAAAGTGTAAATATGAATCCTTGGTGAGTTTAACAGACACATCCAGAGAGACCCGCATTAGAACGAACAAGGATAGATCCGTCCCCAGACAGTGATTTCTCAGAGATAAACTAAGCAAAAGTCTTTAAGTCTGTTCACATGGCTTCATTTTGTGGCTTGCTTAACTGAATGATGGGAGCAGTGGAAACCGACCATATGCAACCTTAACCCTGTAGCTGCCAGAGGAGAAGAGTTGAATTGTAACTCAAATTCCTGTGCTGATAAAAATACATTTTTGGGTAGAGATTTGAGAAGCCAAATATTATTAACCGTTTAAAACATGTTGAATATTAATTGACAAATAGACCTTCAGCCAACTTATGGGGCCATTTCTTTTTATAAAACTTGCCATGAGTTAGAAATTTGCTTCTAAGGGCTAGGCCACACAGCCACATTTTCTCACATGCTAACAATTAGGGTTGCCATCTATAAGGGCATGAGAACAGTGCATGTCAATGTGACAGCGTGCCTGCCCTGCGATCTATTTTCGTAAGTGTAAGCGATCACCATTTTTATGCTGATGGCATGCGCTCTGATTGCGGTTTGTTGTGCAGATTGCAGCGCAAACAGACGGTAACGCACGCTGATGCGCCATCTGGCATAGTGTTGCCTCTGCCTTAATCACTGAAAACAAGATTAACATGGTACATTTCACACATTAGCTCATAGCATTTCTCAAAATCACCAGAAGAGGGAGCAGCTTCTCTTCCCAATTCATTTTTGAAATTTGTCAAAATAACTTGTCAATGGCTCTATGAATTTCATTAAAGTAGGTGTTTTGTGGTTAGTGCTGCATTGAATGTACATGTAAACCCAGCAATGATAGGAAATAATGATTATAATATTATAATAATGGTCTTGTCGCTGTAGTAAGGGAGAGATGATGAAAAACCACAGCTGGTAAGTTTACTAAAATATAAATAATTCACTGTGCAGGTAACATTCCCATTGAATAAAATCGACTGTCAGACATTGGCCATGACTGACAGTACCTTCCCAGGAAGAGAAGGAGGAAGCAAGGGATCGGTTGTGTTAAAGTAGTTCTATCTCAGGGTGGGAGCGTCAGATGAAGGTAAGATTAAAACGCGAGTACTTATTGAGTTTTACCCATTGGGGTTGAGCCAGGAAGGGGGTGGTTTGCCCATGTAACTTGAAAACAGTTATTTTCTAGATGGATATGCCTTTTAAAGAATAGAAAATATGGTTTCCCCTGTGTGTTGCTGCAATTAATTTATAATCAACAGTCAATTATTTTTTTTTGTGAAAATTTAACACATCTCAATCCATACATAACTATGAATTAGAATTTAAATGGGAACTGTGGTCTTCATACAAGTGGCCTTTATTAAAGAGAGCACTCTCCTTCTTTTAAAATTATCCCAGGATCATGCTTCAAGCTGCAGTCTACCCAAAGTTACAGCAGTATAAAGGTTTTTTTCCCCTGCTAGTACTGTAAGCTGTCACATCACAAGTGCCACTGCTCTGCCTCGAGTATCAGGTTGGAACATGCTCACTGCAGTGACAGAGCATCATTAGCTGCAATATAAGCCCAGCCCACAAACTTCTTAATCAATTTTAAAGTTAGCCACAAGCCTGAACAGATTTGACTTGCTTCAGATAATATGGATTTTTGGGGGGTGGGAATTTTTACACAGCACATCACGTGCCTGTCACAGACTCAGACAGGACAGACAAGGTGTAACTTACATTCATGCCTATAACTTAAGTTCCAGAGAAGTGCTGGAGGGTATGTGATCTCAGCCTAGTGAATCCTTTACATAGGTTCTAAGTTACAACCTAACCTCAAACATTTCTTTCAAACATTTCACTAACATTGAAATTACTCCTAAACTTTGCAGGCAATCAAGGTCCCAATATATAAAATTAACGTTTTTTGCACCTCAAAAAACTCATTTATCTTCACTCAAAAAGACTGTTCTCTGGCAGGCAAAATGTGATTTGGATTTCCTCGTATTTTTTCTCTTTGTGTAGAGGGTTGCTCAAAACTCAAACTAACTTTTGTCTCCAAACTAAAATTTAACCCACTACTGGCCCTACTGTGTAGTTTAAAAAATCCTTGCCTTACAACTCTTTATGGTTCTCCTGTAGTGCTTGTTTAAAGTCCAGGAAACTGAAGAGTAGGAGCTGTCTTCCTGCCAAAAGGTTTCTGCCTCTTCTGTAGCCTCCGGGAGGTAGTGTGACATGTGCAGGGGAGCCCTTTCCCACCCTCCAGATCCCTCCATTGCTGCCTCTCAGCCAATCACAGAAACGGCTGCCGGTCCAGCCCCTGCTTGCAAGTTCTGGCAAGCAGAGAGCCAGATCAGAGCGCCAGAGGAGTGAGGGGCTGTAAGTACAGTTCTGAATCTTATTTTAGTAATCTGATATAGCGGTTGGGGGTGGGTAGGGGTAGCCTACAGCATATCAAAAGGTTTTTTTAATAGGGTGGGCATGCTTTTTAAGCGTGGACTATCCATTATTCCCCTTTAAATGGTACACTGATGAGGAATGCATTACATAAAGCTGTGCTAAAGTTCACTTCATTATCTTCCACCTGTAGCTCTGTACCATGTTGGTTTTAGAAATGTACCTACTGTACCTGGTCTTATAATAAAAATGTCATATGCAACACCAGGTACTTACAGATCTCAAATCCCTTTCTGGCCAGTTCAGCCTCCTCTGCTGCTGGTTTCCAGCTTGCACAGACCCAGGAGAGACTGACGGTGATGGCTCACCCTTGACTGAAGTTTGCTACCAGGAAGCATCGGGAAGAGTGAGAGAGCTGTGAGAGGGATTGAGGTCTGTAAGTATCCTTTGGTGGGGAGAAGCGTGTGTGATATAACTACATTTTTCTTATGTGGCCAGATGTTCTTTTTAAGGGGTCAATACACATCCCTATCAGCCATTTTACAGTTCCTGGATTGCCATGTTGATGTCTATGACAGAGTCTGAGTAGCATAACGTACAGGCGTTAACTTTCTTTTCAGCTGCCTTGTGCTCTGGGTTTGGATAATAAGAACCAACAGGTTGATTTGATAGAGATAAATAAGGAAGAGAAAGTTGTGGTCTGTGTCTTAGAAAAACCCCAACGGTTAAAGGAACTGTAAACTCAACATTTCAAGTCTTTGCCCTCCATTTGTATTATTCACAGGGAGGTGAGAACGCTTATTCTCACCTCCCTGTGAATAATATTTTGCTCAGGGGACCTGGAAGTTACCTTCGCTCCGCTCGCAGACGCTTCTACACAGTACAGCTGTTGTGTCCCGATCGCACGCCCTATCTCTTGTATTGGCGCGCATGCGCCTAAGAGAGCGTGCATGGTCGGGACAGCAGTTGTTAGAGCAGGAGCGGAGCGAAGGTAAGTTCCAGTGTCCCCCAAGCAAAATATTATTCACAGGGAGGTGAGAATAAGCGTTCTCCCCTCCCTGTGAATAATACAAATGGAGGGCAAAGACTGCAAAGGTTTGGTATATGGGTTTACAGTTCCTTTAACGGGATTCAAAATTATCTTTCAGCAAATTCTCAGAAGGGAAGATTTTTATTATGTATTTCAATACATTCCAAAGTCATTCAGACCTTTGTGTGGTTGTTAAGTATAACAACCAAATTGTAATGAACTGTTTGTGTAAATTTGTGTAAAACATAATAATGAAGGTTTGAATAAAGACATACATCCATCTAGTCCAACCTTTATACCTTACCCACAATGTCTAACTGTTAGTTACATAGTAACAGAGTATTGGAGGTTGTATAAAGACATACGTCCATCTAGTCCAACCTTTTTACCTTACCCACAATGTCTGTCTAACAGTTACATAGTAACATAGTATTGGAGGTTGTATTAAGACATACGTCCATCAACAAACTTTATACCCTACCCACAATTTCTGTCTAACAGTTACATAGTAACATAGTATTGAAGGTTTTACAAACACATATATCCATCTAGTCCAACCTTTATACCTTACCCACAATGTCTGTCTAACAGTTACATAGACAAGGCAGCTAAATAGCTTAAGGAGAGGTGGGCTAAAAGGAGCAAAAAGCCCTCCACTGAGAATAAAAATGGAGCAGAACCTTCTTATAAAAAAAGTATCTTGCAGTCTCATGCTATATGAATTGCATTGCCCACAAAATCTAAGAAACAAGAAGTCATTTCTTACTCCCAGGTTCCCCAGAGTAAGGGGCGGAGATATGCAAAAATTTCTCTTTTATGACCTATGGCTAATGCATGTGTCAAGAACCACTGGCTTATTAATATGCAATATAGCCTATGGTATAGAGCCAGTTACATAGTAACAAAGTATTGGAGGTTGTATAAAGACATACACCTAGCTAGTCCAACCTTTATACCCTACCCATAATGTTACATATTAACATAGTCCAGACTGTATACCCTAATCATTAACCCTATGCAACGTCGATCCAAAGGAAGGCAAAAAAGAAAATCAACCAGACCTACAGTAAATGTATTAATACCAGTAATTCTCAATATTATATAATATCCCCGCACCAACCAGAATTACAGAATATGAATTAATACCAGTAATTCTCATTGTTATATAGTATCCCTGTACCAACCAGAACTACAGTATATGTATTAATACCAGTAATTCTCAATATTATATAGTATCCCTGTACCAACCAGAACTACAGTATATGTATTAATACCAGTAATTCTCGATATTATATAGTGTCCCTGTACCAACCAGAACTACAGTATATGTATTAATACCAGTAATTCTCAATATTATATAGTATCCCTGTACCAACCAGAACTACAGTATATGTATTAATACCAGTAATTCTCAATATTATATAGTATCCCCCTACCAACCAGAATTACAGTATATGTATTAATACCAGTAATTCTCGATATTATATAGTATCCCTGTACCAACCAGAACTACAGTATATGTATTAATACCAGTAATTCTCAATATTATAAAGTATCCCTGTACCAACCAGAACTACAGTATATGTATTTATACCAGTAATTCTCAATATTTTTTAGTTTTAGAAATGTATCCAGCTTACTTATTCCAGTAAAGATTTAGCCAAGGGAAGTAGTACAGGTGACTATTAAGGAAACACTATTTTATTTTTGCTGTACCATCTCTGTTGAGAGGATATTATATTTAAACACCAATCTTACTGCTGACCTGGATATCATTTCATTTAATTCATTCTCCATCTCTTTATCTTTAAACTGCCCTGGAAAGAATCACCCCTTATGTTAAATCTTTGTGGATGTGAGTTTTTCTTCCTACAACTGGACACACTGACCTTCGTCTGCTTTTATGAGTGCTATGCACAGCTCAAAATGATCTGATCCCTGAGGAGCCCTCAGCTAATCTGATAGAGTAAACTAGAGGTCAGAGGTTGCCAATAATTCCTGTCAGTGGAGAATTCAGCAGAGGCCAATTTCTTTTCTAACTCCACAGGTTCCTCCAGAGGGCACTTCCCGCTCCCTCCCCTTCTTCGCCCCAATGTCAGGAATCTAACAGAAGTCCAATCTGGGTTTAGAGGAGCTGACTTTAGATATTAACTCCTTCATTTCTTGATTAACTCTGAAAAATAGTCAAGCTGTCAGGATATGTGCCTTGTGATGTAATGTACAGGGGAAATGACTTTTTTTCTTTTTTTTAGGAATAATTAACATGGTGGAAATACAGTTTAAAAGGCTATACTTAAATCTTAAAAGGGAGGCAAATGTTTGAAAATTAACATAAAAATTAGTACTTTTCAGAGAGGTAGAAGATATACATCCTACCTCCTGTTCTTACCTTTTACCTGAGATTGTTCACTGCCAAGGATGGCCATAGCACTGCTAACAGCTAGCTCATCTGTCTTTGAAATCTCTTCCTTTTCGGACATAGAGAATATGGGCACGCGTCAGGGATGCAGAATGGGCCATTGTGTCTCCTTTTTTGTGTTGGTTATCAGTTTAGTGCATCTTTAAAGGACATAAAAATAGATTTTACCTGACATCCCAGAAACACCCAATCAAAATGGAGCATCACTGTTTTTTTCTGCAGTTACCAGTGGCGTAACTAGGAATCACTGCGTCCCCCGGTAAAACAATGATTGGGCCCCTATCTTTGCTTTATCCACTGTGGATTTCTGGGAGGCGTCTATATGTGTCATAGGAAAAATAAGATGGGCACCCTTGGCTCCTTGATACCCCTGCAGTTGCTCCCCTGGTAGTTATTCCCCTGGCAGTTACTTTCACTTTCAGATTAACCCATTCCTAACCTGAGTATAAGTAGATACAATGTAGGTAAATGGACAACTATTCATGCACACTGAGTATGTCTGTCCCCCTGGGAGGGGGGAGGTGGTCAGCAAGCAAAGATTGTACATGCAGGTACATCTTTGGTTAGGAATTTCTTAGAAAGACAAAGAGATGCATTTTAGCAGGTTTTAGCTTCTGATTTTTGTTATAAATAAGAATAACTTGTGTTTTAGACAGCAGTTCTCCTTTAGAACACTACTCCTTTTGGTTAAGTATCAAAAACTAACTCTTTACTTGATCCCACTTCCCCATGAATCAAATCATGACAGTTCTACTTGCGTCCCCTTAATTACCTGAATATGTTGTAAGTATTTTGGGACTTCTAGACCAGGATGGTCAACTAAAGCCCTCCTTTTTTTTTAATTAAGCCCACCCAATTTGAGTCTGCAAATCCTGTATATCTAACCTCTTCTGCTATTGTGGTATCACCATTCATATTACTATTTCTAGATGGTGATTGTTGAGAGGGCACATTTAAGATATCAATGTTGTACAACATTTGTAGTCATGCTGAATGCGTTTGATGGAGCAGTGCATCTTTATCTGTGCCTTCTAATTGGCTTCTTTTCAACTTCTCATTAATTAGATCCTTTATAATGAGGTGAAAATTAAGGAAGGTAATATGACAAGCTAGTCATTACGGGTTTGCCTGGTAATTTATGTTTATGTCCATGTATGTCAGGTAATGGTTTAATAACTGGGTACTTGTTTAAGATTTTATTCTATGTGGACCAAAGGAGAGTTACAACCTCATCCCTTTAAATTTAGACTTTCAGCAATTTCACATACTGCATAGTAATTACTTAGATACATGTAGCATGTCCGATTTGATATCAATGAAGTCTGTAAAGGCGTCTATTCTAATTCTAAATAAAACCACGCAATAACGCTTCATGTACGCAAGTGAATATAAAATCCTTCCAGAAGCATAAACATATATTTTTAGACAAACTATAGGGAAAAATATATATCCTGAAATTAATTTTTGATTGCATTATTAATGGATCAAGACATGGAGTTTTAGGTTTCATTTCTCATTTTGCAAATAAGGGGAGGAGACATTTTTGGATAATTTTCATGTTTCCATGGTAGCCCTTAAGGAAATCCAGTGCCTCATAGAAGCAACATTAAAGGCAGAAATACTGCCTCCTCCCATCTCTCCTGGCAGAAGCAGAGCATGTGCAATGAGCAAATACTTCATCAGGAAACTACTGATTAAACCATGACTCTGCTCTTCCAATTACCTTCAATTACTGGCATTGCAATCTACAAAGGGGAGGGGCATTGCTTATGCAAATGAGTAGGGTTGAGTGAGTAAATCATTATGGTGGCACCCCTGTCCCTAGATTGTGGCAATGTTAGAAGCACATTATATTACAATACCATTAGAGTTGACCACCACAAATACTCCTACCATGTCACAGCCCTACGGTGATTAATCTTGTTAGCCTAGTGTATGCAGAATATAAAATCATTTTTTTAAATTAACAGTAACTATTTTGTTGCCCGTCATTGGCAACTAAAGGGTTAAAAGCATCCCCCGCCCCTACCTCCAATTTGGCTTTAAACTCAGCAGCTTCCAGAGGCCAACACAATAGGGAACAAGCACAAATTGTGCTGAAATTACAAACAGATTTTAATATTTATCTTCACGGTGATTACTCCCTGATATTATCCCATTAGCCAAATCAAAAGCTTATATTTATTATAATTTGAATGTACAGCACATATAATATTTGTATACACACACATATAGAAATGTTAACAGTGAAACGCAATAACATATAATGTTCCATATAAATGAATTTCACATTCTGTATCTGTCTTGGCAAATTAGCTTTTTTTTACCTTCTCTTATTGTCTAATCTCTCCACAATGACCTCCAACCATGTGAAACCAGTTAAACTAATTGAATCGAGGTGACTCGAGGTGCTGGGAGAGACTTTTCATGTTATTCTATTTTTTTTTTGCGCACAGATAAAACACGTTAAGTATTTTACAGCCCGGATCAATTAAAAAGAAATCATTGAAACTTCAGATTCTCCATTCGTAGATCTCTAGTTATTGTAATTAACATCTCGCCGCCTCTGGGGTTGCTGGGAATTCTTGTTTGCAATGGTTGTAATAAAACAAATTTGTTCGGATATAATGGGAAAACTATTGCCCCCTTTGTAATGTTTATAATCAATAAACCTACTTTTAACAGATAAAAATAACTGTTAATTATGAAGGCAAATCCATGATGTTTCTTTAATATTTTCTGGTATAACACTGCTCTGATTGTTGCTCTGTTAAAGGTATTCTATGTAGATTAAAGAGCTCACAAATAGGTAAACATAGACATACTGGCCTATTAAAATCAATGGGCACTGCAATTACTGAACAAAGGGTTATTCTAGCCCACTTACAGATGAATGAAAGATCTAAGCATGCTTCTTGAAATAACATATAAATATTTGAGATGAACAAAACTGGAGAGTTTCGTTACAATTGGATCACATTTTTTCGAATTTCCAATAGCATTTTCTATAGAAAACTCCAATTTTTTTGATAGACATTTTTGATTGGACTTTTCAATTTTCTATTTTTTGATTTTATTTTTTTCTATGAAAAGTTTAACATTTTTGGAAAAATAAGTCGGATCTGCGGATACAGTATTTGAAACCATAAATTCTGAATCGAAACCAGGATTGCTTGGCTTATGACTAAGGACGTTGGTCCGAAACACGTCAAGCGGATACTTTTGAATCAATAAAGAATCTTTTATTGCATGAAAAGAGGGCTCTGGAGTTTTGTGTCCGGGTTTAGTGCAGCTGCATCCTTCCTACAATTCCTGTATATACACGTGGCTCACGACGGGCCCGTGGCGGCTTGCACCTGGGCCATTTTGAACGCGCGGTGAGTTATTAGACTTCATGTGGTTTTTCTGCAGCTGAGTTTGGATGTGTGGACTACGGCTTTCTTCCTTCAGCGAATGGTTCGGGGCGGGAGTGCACCCGGACCACAGTGTGTAATAAGTGAGTGTTAATAAGACGTGCTTCGCTCTACTGTCAATACTCACCTAGTTCTAGGATCTGTTATATATAAAGAGGGTTGTAGCACCTATATATCTATGCTTGTTTACAGGATTGTTTGTTAACTGGGATTCATCACAAATAAATCTGTGTGTATGTATAAAGAATTGAAACACAGCAAAAATGGCAGATGTATATATTGATTATTTTCATATATCCTCTCTTTATAATGACAATTCCATGAAAATGCTCTTGTAAATGTAAAAAATGATATAGAGGGTATTGGTTTATTGTAAAAACACCGAACCACTGAGTTTTTTTCTTTTTTTTAATTCTGCATTTTTTTCTGTTAAATTTCTTAGAACATTTGTCTGTACATATAATGTCCTATGATAGACATTTTCTAATGCACCTAGTAGTTATGCTCATTTATATTTTAGAATTTAGCAAAAAATGGATAATTGCGGATTTGTTTTTAAAAGAGGGATATATAAATGTTTATGCAAAGGTTTGTATACTTTAAAGGAGAACTAAAGTGCAGTTTAAAAAAAAAAAATTTTAAATGAAAAATACCTGCGTCAGGGAGGTAGGATCCGGTATTCCCTACCTCCCAATATGTTTTCTGTGAGGAACACCAGCATGAAGAAAACTTCTTTCTCAGTGCTGCAACACTATCTTTAATACATGAAAGTTTGGGACACAAATCAGACAGATAAAAACTGTACATGTAAGTGTTCCTCAATGAAATTATAGTGGGGGTAGGAATAATCAAACCTACCTTCCTGCCCCAGGTACCTTTCTTTTTTTGATGTCACATTTTTCAGTGTAGTTGTGTAGTCTATTAGAAAGTTATGTGAAAGTGCAAAGTGACAGAAAAGCCGGTACATTATGGATTGATGTTAATGTTTTATCCTTTACTGTTGTCTCTTTAGGACAACATGATGAATGAAACAAGGAAAATACCTCATTAACCAGTAAGTATTAGATTCATTTAATTTTTCCTGGTTATTTAAAGCTTTTCCTGATTGTAAATCATTGTTTATAGTGATTACAGTACAATAGATGAATAATCATCTGTATAAGGTGACTAATCATATGAAACTTTAAAAAGTTATTGTAAATGTTATTTTGAACACAAATTAGTAAAACATACAGACCAGAATAAAAAGGTATTCATCTTTTTTAAGGTGGGTAAACTGTATTACAACTACTTGACGTGTGATTCTAGTTCTCGGGTAAATCTTAGAGAAGGTGAATGGGGACGATGTCCATAAATTAAGCAAAAGCTGGTTTTGAGAGTAAATTTAAAAAAAATCTATTTCTACCATAAATGCCACTGCTACAAAATGAATAAATTGCCCTTTCTGAAGCTACAAAAATGTATTTATAGATAATTTGCTCAGGATTTAGACCACATGTTAAAAAAAAAAAAAAAAAAAGATTTTAACAAGTTTAGAAAACAGATATTTTGAACAATTATTTCAACAAAAACAAGTCAAACAGAATTGAAACCCCTATACAGGTCAGGCCCATTTCATAAAATAAGAGGTGACAGGAAATAATACCAATGAAATAAGAAGATGAGCTTTGCACGTGAACTTGTTATCTTAAAACCAGTGCTGTTATGTTAAGGAAAAAAAATTACAAAGAACATGCAAACTCCACCTAAAACGAGGCTGTGGAAAACCCACCCACATCTAGAGAAAGTAAAAGACATGTAACACAACATTTACAGCTGTGTACTGGATTGCAAAGAGATCGAATCCCAGCCTGGTAATTTTATACAGGAGTGTTGGTAGACATTTTTGCAAAATGAATTGTAGGGTGAATTAAATACAGTGATTTCCCCATATCTGTTTGTTTCCGTGTCTTTAACAGCGATTTATCCATAACATTATACTCGACTTTTCATTGTAAGTCATAGCTGCAATATTATACACATTTATTATAAAATGTTTATCCAAGTTGTTAAGTAATCATATAGAGGAAGCTTTATATTTTCTAATGATAAAATGTAAAACATTTTAAAATGAGCACTACTTAATAATGTTATAATGTCATAAAGCAAAGTTACCCCAGCCTTGAAGATTAACATTATATTTCCTATGTTTGTGCTAGTTTAACTAGGATAGACATTTCCCCATCATCCATGTAGTTTGTAAACAATTAGAATTTTAATTTGGTTTTTAAAAGGATTACCTGTATTTTAGATCAACCTGTGTGTGGGCTACAAAAGGCTTCTACATATTAATTAGCAAATATTTTATTTTCTGGTATTTCCACAATTGCAGGGACCTCACCCTGCCTGTTCAATCCAAATATAGTAAATGTAGAATTCCGAGCATCAATCTTAATAATTACAAATCTATTTTATTTGATCAATAATAGAATGAAAATAGGTTTGTAATTATTAAGATGCTCGGAATTCAATATTTTCTACACATGTTAATTAGTTAATCTGTATATTTCAATATTTAATTTGTGGTAGATACAATTAATATTTAAAAACTGCAAGAGTTTACAAAAGAAATCATCCAAACTTTGATTTTTTTACTGTAAAAGCTCAGTGGTAATTAAGACACGCTAATATTTGTTTTGTTGTTTAAATAAAATTATAGCCTTTATTAAAAAAATTCCCCCTGGTATTACAAAATAAACATTTATTATGAATATTGAATAAAATCTCAATCATAAAAACCGAATCCTAGTTTTTAAAAAATATAAACTGCCACTAGTTATTTTTGCTAGCGAATGCTTTTCCATTTGAAAAAGTTTATATAGTGCTTATATGTATTAATACACAAATATTTCTTTAAAATACAGTCTATAATCACATTACTATATAACTTGCTAAACAGAGAGAAATTAACAATTTGTTTAAAACAAATTAATTAACTAATTTATTAATTAGTACTCTTGAAGTAGAAACTGATTTGTGGCTTCTTTTTTTTTTTAATGCTAATGTTATAGTGCGGAGAATGAAAACTCAAAGTTAAGATACTGCTTAGGGTAAATAATTGACTTATAAAGGCTTGTTATACCCCAAATCTAGATGTCTGTAGTAACAACTACATGGACATATAAACATAAGCAAACAAAATGTTGCACTCTAATTATTGGTGAAAGTGCTAAAATTTTGTGAGAGCTGCAGAATGAAGTCTGTGACACCTTAGAGATATGATGATTCCCTCTATAAATGTCCTATTAATATTGTTAGTTGGGTTTCTCTTGCTCTTTAAGTTGCTTTCTATCTTGGCAAGAGTGGCCATTTTGTTCTCTTATGAATTTATGTTAAAGAAAATAGGGAAGATGATATTCTACGCACATTGATTAAGGTTGTCTAAATCCATATTTCTCATTCACTACCTGCAATCTAAAATGTGGATTTAAATATGTCTTCAAGCAAGAGCTGATTTAATTGTAGGTATTACATTAAATTTTATTTGCATTTTCAAAATCTAGTATAAAAGTAAACATACTTTTCTAGTGAGGTGGAATCATCCATAATCTTTATAGATTAGAATAAAACACCAATACCCAGAGATTGGTAGAAAAGGTAATTATTATTTTTTAGCCTCTGTTTGGAATTTTATACTGATTAAGACAATCAACATTGTGGAATAAAATGGGATACGACATATGACTGATCATTGTTTATAGGTAGATACTGAAACAGTATAAGCAAAAGCCTTGGTTTTACATTTTAAGGAATTAATGTATTTGTTAATGGAAATGACAACAAGAAACCTAAAATTATTTACCTATAAATGTTACAATAACCTTATAGCACCTTAAGACTGACAACGGATGGACGTATGTCTTTATTCAACCTCAAATACTATACTATACTATACTAACGTATTCTACTAGTCTAAGACACTGCATGCTTGCTTAGCTTTACCAAGCAATTCATTCTAAAGAGATCATCTCTCTGAAGTGGCAGAGCTCTGTTTTTTCCTAACTAAATGTAATCTTTGTTACATTACAAATCTTTTTTTCCTTTAATACACCCACTAAACGTTTTTAACAGGTGCACATCCGCCACCCTTAGGTAGGTGGTACCTGTTCCCCCTCTTGACGTTTATTAGCAGCCTCTGCTATTTTACCCAGGCACCTGCATGTAATAAAAGCCATTACGTATGGGAGGCCGTGAGGAAATTAAGTGACCTTTCCCAAGGGCAACATATTTCCTTAAGATGTTTATTACAGATGAAGAGGTCCCGAGGTAGAACATTAACAACTTGTAGAGTGATAAAAGGATTTTTTATCATTTCTGTCTGACAGAGAAAGGAAGAAACGGTGCAGCTGATCAATTAACAAAATAGAGAAAAGTTTTTTTCCTACTTCTCTTGCACAACTCTGTGGACAGACTGATGTTCGATACTTGGACTGAAAATAAATACAGAAGAAAAACTTTTAAGATGAGTTGTCAATGTCTGAAAAAGGGAGTTGTTAATTAATAGTTTTAATAGATATAATAAAAGAGATTAGTGTTTGTACTAGTGAGAACACGGAGTACACTGAGATGGTAGTACTTGTTACACATCAGGGTAAATTTAAATGTAGACCCTCATACAAAAACCTCTGCTCACCATCCCCACCTCTAAAAACTCCTAAAATGCAATACTTTCTCATCTGTCAGATGTTCCTGAAGGTCTTTAGTCCGGTGTTTGGCACCAACTTTTTTTGGCCCTGTTCTTTATTTGAAATCACGGTCAATGACTGACTGGATCGCGCAAAGGTAAAGTTCCTTCTATCTTCGTTCCTGGTTCCACAGGCATTGATAGAAGTACGGAAGTAAGTCATAGCTCCTAAACCTTCCGGTCTTCAATCAGTGCATTAAAGGAATACTTCACTTTTGCAGTGAACTATTCTTTTAAACTGTAAATAGCCCTGAATGATTTATTTGCCTGCTTTCTCCTTTTAGAGTGGGCCACAGACCCAAATACAAAGTTGCACGTGCCCTGTAAATTTTTGTAACTCCACCCCTTTTACGTCCTTGCCAGAGATTCCAAGAAACTACAGTGACCTCACTGTGAGGAAGACTCGGCAATCAAAAAAACATTTTGTTACCTTTTAGGATAGAAATCTGGCAATGCAATAAACCACCTGCAAAATGCAACTGGTGATGTAAGTCCTGTTTAAGTCAATAAACACTTTGCCATCCAGAATGTGTTACTAGCAGCAGAGAAGCTTGGGGAAAATGAGAAATCCTTGTATCCACATCATTTTTCATATTAAAAAGTTAAAAATAATACATTAAACTGGGAATCAATTAAATGTAAAATATTATTTCTTCCCAAAAAATAAAGCTATTAGCTCAATCATTTTTAAAAAAAAATTTACATTATAAATAGTGATAGACCTTGTTTGCTAAATTTCCCATCGCCCACATTAAAATGAAAGGTAAGACACAGGTTACTGTTTGTTTTTCCAAGTGTTCTGTCTTCTGATTCAGTATTGTTCTGAGGCTTTAGTTGTCCTTTAAGAACTATTAGTTTATTACTCATATCACCCGATTAACCCCTCCCTCAATGTCTCCCCATTTTACCTAGACTATAAGTTCTTCGAGACAGGGGCCTCTTTCTAAATTTCCTTTTTAGATATGAGCAAAAGTTTTTTGTTCCACCAGCTATTCCGTGAAATGAGTAGAAATTCCACAGAATCGAAAATTTTAATGAATCTCATTTGGAGTGGAATTTTCAGCGTTGCATGTTGAATTTTCAGCACAGCATGGTGGATAAGAGCCGCATGGTAGATTTTCATCACTACATGATGGATTAAAAGTGCCGCATGGTGAACTTTCAACATTGCATAGTGAATTTTCAGCAACGCATTTCGAACTACCTACTACGTTCACATTTTGCTGAAATTCTGCACCACATGGTGAATTTTCAGCATTGCATGAATATAGCCTGGTGAATTTCCAGCTCTGCATGGCGAATTTTCAGCAACACATTTCAAATTTCCGGCATCATATGATGAAATTTCACAAAATTCCTTCTTTGGAAATCCCGAAAGTTCCGCCGAATCCCGGAATTTTTGAAACCCATAGTTCCACCTCGAAACCAGGACTCATCACTAGTCTTTGGTTTCTAACAATTTTATGATATCTGTATAATTATATATGAATTTATACATTTTATATATATTCTATATCATTTTTCCCTTATGTATGGTACAGCGCTGCATCCCAAGTGGTGCAATATAGTTATACATACTGCACATGCAATAAATACATCTACTTTCCTTGTAAGAAATTTAGCCTTTTGCTCCTCTCTGCGATTTAGGAATTTTTATCCCCTGAAATGTTCTCTTACATTCTTTATTGATCCTGACAGTTAAACCACAGAATCCCCAAGCTGGTGGGAGACAGATTTTCCGTCTGGTTTTGCTTTGAAGAAGATAAAAAAATAAAAGATATATCCGTAGGGTGAATTTTATGAACTTGAATTTAGAAAATGCACAGAATCTGTTGTTCACTTCATCTAGTAACTTCCTAAAGCCCCTCTCTGTTTCCCTAAATAAAATATCCCCATATGGGAATTGTCTGAGAACGCAGTGAATAATCTCTTAGCCCCCAAACCTAAAAATCCGTTTAGATGAAAAACAAACACTGGAATTTTTTTTTTACAACAAATGTCAAAGAAATCTGGAATATAATGATGATGAGAGATATTCGTAATAACTGTACCGCAGAACAACAGTATACAGCGCTGTCCATGTAGCCTATTCTGTAGATTAGTACAGACATTACGGATGTGCACTAGTCTGTATAGAGTGTGGACATCCTATTTAAAGGGGAAGTTAAGTGTAAAAGAATCACACTAATTTATTATTTTTCAATCATTTTTCTTTATCACACATGCCTAGGTATTCTACATATGGTCTCCATTTTGAAAACCGTTCTTTTAGCAAACAGACAATTGAAATTTATTTTTAAAAAACAGATTTTGCAGTGCATTGTGTAATTTAAATACACATACACAGTCGTTGTGGAAAATGTGTGTAGATTTACTTCAAATGTTTAATGCTAACAATCAGGTGCAAATCTTTAAGAGGGTGATGGAGGAAAATTCTTTAAAGGAACTCCTCTCCTCCTCAAATTAAATTTTTATTCAAATAGACCACCCATGCTTAAGGCTGGGTACACACGGATAGATGCTTTCGGCTGAACGAGCGACTGTCCGATAGTGGCGTGTGCCAAAAATATCTTACTGTGTGTATGGGGCGGCTGCGACCGAGCTCGACTGTCCTGGTTGGACGAACCGGTAATCAGACCTGTTGCTAAATCACGGTAAATTAATCCCTATGCCGCGACCGACAGTCATTTGTCCTGACTGAGCTCTCGCTAGTACCGAACACTGGGTCGGGTCAACTTATTTCCATGTGTCTACCCAGCCTAAAATCCCCAAACCACATTAAAGGACAAGTGTAGTAACCTTACCCTTGCTCCTTTTCTTCCACCTAATATTAGTACCCTGGGGTGAGGCCCTAGACTGCTAAGTACTCACCCCAGGATACTTATCGAACAGCTGTTATACTAACATGAACTTTTCCTTGCCGCACCGGCCCTCTTTCAGCTTGTTTTTGCAGTCCGCGATGTAGCCAAGAGTAAGACATGCTCTGCAAAGCCAAATTGCGGACTGTCACTGAGGGGCAGAATGGAATGATTTCATGTAAGTATAACAGCTAATCAGAAAGTATCCAGGGGTAAGGACTTAGGTCCTCAGTGTAGGAAAGGTGTTTTTAATTGTCCTTTAATTTTAAATCTCTTACCGCATACCTTTTTATTTAGCCCAATATTTTTGCTCCCTGTCTAGTTGCCTCCAGTTTTTTCCAAGTATCAGCCCTCTGCTGTTCCCTGTGCCACTTCCTCTGAACTCGAGCGAGCTGGTAAAGAACCTGTACAGCTTTAAGAGGAGCAGGAACCTTTATGAAAGCAACGTTGCCAGGAGGAAGAATGCCAGGATGAGTACAAGGTAAGGGGTTCTAGTAAGAAATAATGAGGTTTTGGGCGGGTCCTGCTTAGATACAAATTTTAACTGGAAGGTGGACGTGCCCTTTAAACATTGAAGATTTGATTTGTTTTGTTGTTGTTAGAGAAACATTACTTAATAGTTAGAGATCAATTGTTTCACTGTCCAAGTGAAAAAATCTCTATAAACTCCGGAACTTTATTAAAGAACATACAGGTAGCTCGCACTAGTATTCATTATAAAGTGCATGAGTCTACCAATTGACGGAAAAAAATAAGATGTACATCAGGATTATTTTCCTGATGTACAGAAATAATAAGACTAAAATTTGCCCAGAACTGAAATAAAAATATGCTCTGGACTAGAGGTGGCCAACTGGTCTCAGACTGGGGGTTGCACTGCTGCCAATACTCAGCCTCTGGCTCACCTAATGGTCCTACAGACTGCAATTTTTCCCGGTCTGTTGGCCATGAGTAGACACTAGTGGTGGAAATGGTCTGAGCTTCATTACAGCTTTGGGGGGCTATGCAGATCTTCTTTATTAAGCTAGAGTATAAATGGCAACTAACAGTGGAACCTGCAACTTGACAGCAGCCAGAATGGTTATAAAACAGAAATGGAGATGTCTAGAATGGCCAAGTCGATCCCTTCCAACAGCTGAAAAACCTCTGCATGAATATGTGGCAAAATGATTCTCCCAGAGTCTGCAAAAATGTTTGAGAGGCAGAAGGAAGGGGAGAGCATACTTTTGCTGCACAACAAATTATCCCTATGTCTGTCAGCTTTCTAACTGTTGTAGTTTTGGGTTTTGTGAGGGGATTTACCTATATAGAATGTTTCATTGAGGGGTGAATTTGCCCTTTAAGGAAGAGACGCTTTGATAAAGAGTTCAAAATACCCAAGAGAAAAGATGTTAAGCCCTTTTGGAGGGGGCACCTTGAGCATATTGCAATGTGAACTTAGAAAATTGTCTTATTTATTAAGCATGTTGCTTAGTTATAGTTTGGTCACAAGTTGATGGCATCTTTCTCAATAAAAAACAGAAAGGAAAAAAGGAGAATTATAACAGTTTCCACTTTTCCCCTCCCAAGAAAAGTTCTCAAGACAAGGGCCTAAACCACTCACCCCTGGGTTTAGCAGCAGCTAGCCGCTTGACTTTCCTGAAGTTCTAAAGGAGTAAACATTCCCTTTAAATAAAGATCAGATATTAAAAGGGAGATCCTTACAACTGTGTGTTTAATTGAATTTTCATGTGACTGTATGCCTTACTCACCTCCTTCTGAAAACCTTGTTTGACTTCACGTACTTCTTGATAATGTTTGCACATGCTGTTGGCTACAGTTTAAATGAATCCCTTATCAGAGACGGCCTTCTGATGACACGCACATGTGCTGGAGAATATATGCACCATTCACCATTCAGAAATTTATTTCAAAAGAAAGGGTTTTCAGCAATAGGGGTGATAGATGAAAGGAATGAAAAGGAAGAATATGAGCCTGTACTCCATTTATTGTCACTTGATGGTTATTTTTTGGCAAAACAAAAAAACTGAACAAAAAACAGTTGAGTAAAAATGGAATATACAGATGATTTCAAATAAGCAGCCACATGAATACAGCTGTGAGTCCTAAGTGCATTAAAATTCTTTATTGCATTCTGCCTTTCTTCATCTGTATAGGTCCTGGCCAATGGGAAGAAATTGCTTCCTTCAGAGTGCAACTTCCAATAGGTCTTGCTGAGATTTCAAGAAAGTGAAGCGGCTGCCTGTCTGTAAACCCAGGGGTGAGTAACTAGTGGTTTAGGCCCTCATCTTGGGTATTTTTGGGGGCAGGGGGTGGGAACTTGTATAGTTCTCCTTTAATTTCTACTTTTTGCTTTTCAGGTTGTTATTGAAACAATAACAAACTGAAGTTATTAATGTTATCAACTTGTTACCAAACTATAACTAAGCAACATGCATATTTAAAACTTCCAATGTATTGTGTATTTTGGAAGTGTATAAGCAATATTCTCAAGGTGCCCTCCAGAAGGCTTAATCCTTTTCCCCTAGCTGTCAACATTTGTCATGTGTTACAAGATTCCTTCTTGTATACCAGATTCCAAAACTGCACCGCATGCTCCAAATAAGGCCTTACCAATGCTTTGTAAGGAGGGAGAATAATATTTTTCTCCCTTGAATTCATACCTCTCTTTATAAAAGTCAATATGCTGGCTCTGGCTGTTGCCGCCTAGCACTGCTTGCTACCTTTACGTATGTTATCCACCAAAACTCCAAGATGCAAATCCTTGTGCTGCTCATACTATAAATGGCTCTGTGTTAAGTGAGTCCCTGTTGGAAAGGCATCACCTTACATTTATCAACATTGAATCTCATCTTCCACTTAGCAGCCCAATGTGGCAATCTATGTAATGATTGCACATCCTCTATAATTGCCAGGCTATGAACAAATACCAGTTTTGGATATTAAAATTTGTTCCAGTTGAAAGGCACATTTATATACTTGAGGAGAAGATAAGAACAATGGGCTGGATAAAACTGAAAGTATGGCAACATTTATTAGCAATCTGTATTGCAAAAAACAAAACAATTGTTACCCCCAGGGGTAAACTACACTTGCGTTATAGTAAGATAACAAAGTGATACTTTTGCAAATTCAAGATGGAATTATTAAGAACTATTTCAACACAGATTTGGAAAGGAGAATGGATGGCAAAGGTAGATATGAGGCATCATCACATTCTCATACATAAAGCACAAACCTGAGGTCCACTTAAAGGATTAACACCTACAAACGCCTCCCATTCGGTCTTGCATCCTGACCAAAAACATTCAATGTTAGAACATGGATAGATAATAAACCTGGAGAAATCCATTCTTCAACACAGGCAAGAGATCACTTTTCTGGGAACTCCACCAGATTTTTCTTCCAGAGGAACATCGGGTAGAATTGTTCAAATACTGAAACATCCAGTAACCACAGTCCCTATATGTCAAAAGAGTTCTAGGGGAAATTGGTTGCTTCATTAGCAGCAGTAAGTTGGGCCCAAAATAACCTATGACCTTTTCAACTGGACTTTCTTAGCCAATGGAGACCACAATAAAATATGTCTCAATTAATAAAAATATCAAACACATTAAAAACGCTAACATGGTGGGTGAACCTCAACAATTACAAACCAATTAGCCTGAATTACTGTCAATACCAGTCCGACAGTCTTGCTAACAGTCAACACAAGGAGTATGGAACAAAGCATTGAGAAAGAAACCTCAAAATATGAGGGAGATGGAATTGATGCTTATGGCATTGAAATCATTCAAACTTCTTAACCTACACCAAGCTGTTCAAATACAATCATACAACATGGCAGTAGTATACAATATAAATAAAGGGATAGCACAAGAAGTTTCAATCTCTGTAAAAGAATGGATAAAAATTATGGTCAGAGAACAATCTGAAAGGCCTCAGAGCTGCACATATTCCAGGTATCTGGAATGCCAAAGTGGACCAACTCAGAAAAATGAATGGCAAATCCGGGGAAAAATACAAGTCAGTATTCTGTACTATATCCAAAGTATGGGGATACCTGGAGAAAGGGGTGGGGACACATGTATATAAGGTTGCACTAAGTGTGTTGTAATTATGCACCTGAGGAAGGGGACACTCCCCGAAATGTTGTGCACGCATGTTACCAATAAAACAGTAAAATGAACAAAGCCTTCTAGAGTGCGTTCTTCAAACAAACATAAGCTACTGGAAAAGTAACTGCTAGTGGTTAGCAGTAAAGCGGAATAGCACCAATAAGATGACCTAAGGAGTGTTGGGAATATTACCAAAATTGTATACCTGGAGAAAGACCTAAAGGCAAGCAGACACAATGTTCAGGTACAGAACTTTTTTTTGCATGTGGAATCCAGACACCAAGGTGATGGCAACCAATGCCATCTCGATAATATTTTCTCCAGTTCCTCTGATACCTTGGATACTCAGGAACATAGAGGAAGACAGGACAACGGTGATAATGATAACACCGTGGTGGCCTAAAGGCTGTAGTTTGCATGAATTGAGTTTACCTCAACATCCACCTATCAAACTACCTAAAAATTCACACTTTCTGTGTCAGAGGGAACTTATCCATCCCCAATGAAATGAACTAAATTTAGTGGCATGGAAAGCAGAGGACTTTCCTCATGGGTAATCAATACATTATTGTCAGCCAAATAGAAAACAATATCCGTGTTATAGTATCATATCTGGGAAAACATTCAAACAGTGGTGCAACAGTAACAATATAATAAGTTATGGTGGAAACCATCATTTCTCTAAATGGTCTACAAAAACAGCTTTACATGTCCACATGGAGAAGACAAGTATCCGTTATATCTACTATAACAGGAGAAAATTGGGCCTTTGACCATCTAATAATTAGATTTTTCAAAGAGATTTTTCAAACCTCAAGAATTTGACTCTTAAAAAAAGCAGTAACAGTTAACTTTAAAAAGATGTTCACTTTCTTACAGGCTGCAGCCTCATAGGTGATTCAAGGGCTTATTTTAAAGGATAGACTACAGGCTTTCCTTAAACCCTTAAACTGTTTGGAGGCCACAGTTGCCTTTCATTGTAGCAATAAGGAGCTGCCTGTAGGAAGGTCTGACAGATAATAACTGTCATTGGTTGAGCTTTTCTCTCTCTGCTATACCAACTTGTGCATACAAATAATAAGCTCCATGAAAAGCAGAGTTTCTGGGTTTCACCTTCCACTGCCCCGGGCCAGCAATACTCAATCCAAATTGTAAATGAAGAAATAAGTGGACCCCAGGCAATCCTATAACAAAGATTATAAATTTACCAGACCCACCGCTTCTCCCCCAATAGGTACAACGACATGTTCATTACAGTCCAAAGTGAGGCGGCAGAATTGAAACAGTACGTAAGGTGGCCATACACGTATCTGGGCCAATAAATCACCATGAAAATGATACGATTCTGAAGGTCCGATTTGGTTGTCTGATACTACACGCAAAATGTTATCACCTTGTCACCCTGGATACCTAAAAACATTTATTTCCCCTTTAAAACCACGACCGTGGAAAAGAGACCGTATTGGTTATTGACGGTCTCAAAGTGTGTTAGCGCCAGAGTTTTTAAAGTTTAAATATTTGTAGACCGAAATGAAAATATGAAAATATTCTATGGTTTTGAGTCCTTGCCCTTAAAATCATCAGCCCGTAGGTAGGAAAGATCCAAAGAAAGGAAAAAAAGGTAAATCATTAATGAAACATTATGATGAGTTGCAAAATTGCTTAGATTATTTTTGTCTTCAGCTGAACCATATTTCAGGTGGATCCGCCCCAGAACAGGCCCCGGGGTGCAAATTAAGGGCTCGTTTTGTCTCATAGAAATGACTGGTATATTGCTTCTTAAAATTAGCAGTGCAATATAAGAAATTACAATAATAATAAATGCCGTGTCAGAACCAGCAAAGCTGAAACCTATTCCAGCGTTTTTGTCTCAAGATCAATTGCCTGACAGCTGGGTGGAGCAGCCAAAACCAGTCAAGTTCCAAATTGGGCAGGTTCCCCTTTCAAAGGCTTTTTAGATCTTTCTAAGGAATGTTGTTTGACACCCCTACCCTAGGCTTTCATTCCTCAGCTCAGACTTTTCTTGTTTTTGTTTTTGTCTAGCAACTCCAGTTGTCATGGTCTTACTAATGTCCACCAGATGGCGACATTGAGTTGGATTAAAAAAAACAATAATTTTTTTACTTTCAACGGGGCTGGTTTAAGAGAATTTCAGTTCTCTGTAGGATCCAGTACATGCACCCAGCCTTAAATAAAAGTGCACTTTACACCCATAATGAGATCTCTTCTTTGGATTGTGTAGTTTAAATTTTCTTTTTATCTTTATGCAATTTAGCCTAAATTGATTTCTATTAAAGAATGTATTGTACAACTACCCAATTCATATCCGTCTGGATATATATTAACCTTTAAAAAAGGGGATCACAGCAGGAAGAACAAAGCAGAGACAATAGTGTTGCAGTCGGCATGCAAAGATTTGATTGGTTAACCAATGTGCATTTCTAATAAAGGGATCACTGGTAACCTAAACTGCAGTTTGAAATGTTCTTTTATTTAAAATAAGAATGTACTGCTAGACTGAAATATAATAAAAGCCAGAAAATTGACGTCTATGTTAACACACTAGACGCCTAGAAGAAATTAGTCAATTTCTCCTTTCTAAAATTCACTGGAGAAATTGATATTGATATTTTGCTCAATGAGCTTGTTATAAGCATGAGCAGAGGAGAGAGCAGGTAAAACAGCAGTCAATCATTGGTTGTGATGTCAGTTGTTAGTCTTGATTGACTGCGTGGAGGGAGGGGCCAGCTTGCTCTACTAGAACGTCAAAAATTATCCTCAAATATCTGGTTAGTAATACAAGTGCAAAATATATCAGTTGGGTTTAGGTTACTAACAATTTTTTTTTGTTTTAAGGATGGACTTGCTCTATAAAGGGCAACTATAGTGTTGTTTCTCTGTGCCCACACATACTTCCCTTCTGGCCCACGGCCTAAATAATGAGAATACATGTTTTTTTCCATTCAATCGATCCCAGTCTGGGGGGGGGGGGGGGGGGGGCACATAGCTAGGACAATACAGTTGTCTTTTAATTATTTACATTATTTACATAATTTACATTATTTACATAATTTACATTAAATTACATAATTTACATTACATTTTAATTATTTACATAATTTACATTACTCATACCCCCGTAATTCTACATATTCTCAAATTGAATTATTCTTTAAAACCCTCAAAATCGATTGCTGTGCACTGTAGAGGTCTGTAGTAAGCTCCCGTTTTCGTTTTAAATGCTATAATAGTAATGTATGAATTTTTGTTTGATTATCACACAGTGGGTTGAGTCAAGAGGAAGTACACCATTAAAGGTGAAGTTCGGTGCAAATACTTTTAAGGGGGAAAAAACTGCTTTTGACCACCCAGAATGACCTTAACCTGCCCATTCAGCATTTTGTCTGTGCATAAATAAATGCTTCCAAAGCACTGACTTCCTGTTTGCAGGACCCCTAATAGAGACCGTTATGGTCCTGCCCTGGACCCAGCGCCTGGGTTGATTCAGTTGGTCAGTAGGGATCTGAGCATGTTTGACCCATCCAAAAGCCAATCAGTAGAAGTTACTGTTAGGAACATTCCATAGTAGTATACATTCTGGCAAGAAGAAGGACCTTTACAGAACCAGAAATGGCAGCTCCCTACTGACAACAGCAGGTAATAGCAAAGGGCATATGTAGAATAACTAGGTATGTGTAATATAAACTAATTTAAAATAATAATATTTTCCACTGAACTTTCCTTTTAAGGTTTCCCCCCAAATTAGACATACTAATGGGTTTTGTGTGTGAAAAAAAGTGTTTAGATTGTAAGCTCTTGGGAACAAGGCCTGGAAGAGTGATGTGAAATGAATGAATGGCCTTAGTAGGGTAGAACAGTCAGAGGCAGTAAGTTGGAGGCTGTTCAAGGTTTATCTAGGCAGGGACACCGACAAGGACTTCTGAAATGAAAAGTCAACAGTCCTGCCAAAAAAATTGGCAATTTATAACAGATGGTTTAGCAACCATAAAAATAAATGATGGGGATTTGTTCCACAGCAAGTAAAAGAAACACAACTGGATCCGATTTTTAGTTTTGCTTAAAATTTTAATTGTGTGATTACTAACCAGTTCCCTTTAACTCCTCCCTCCCAAGATATTAGCTAGGAGGCATGTTCAGTGTACTTTGCTTGGAGATAACCAATGGTCTACTTTGTATCCCTCAGTGCTAAAGGTGGGGAGAATGACAGTAAATAGATTTCACATGGGTGTATGTTTATTTAGTTCTTAGTTAGAAAGGCAAGTGATACCTCTTATTACTCTAAAGTTTCTAGCCTATAAATCAAGAAAATGTGTTTTAGATACAATGCTGGAGAAACAAATTGATCAACATCTAGAGGGTTTACAACTGGAACTTGTTTGGTTTCCCAGCATAAAACGTATGTAACAGCCACTGCAACTCATTCTCATAATCCCCCCTTCTCAAAACCCTCCTTTAGGTCTTAGTCCTGGGTGGAATCTTCATCTCCATAGGATGATGTTATAACCTGGTGGATAGAGGCTCTGTTTGCTTTCATGGAGACATTGACAAGAACACAGCACTAAAACTAGGAGACGTGTAGAGAGAAACAAGGTACATACATTCTTCCAAAATATCATTCCATGTGTGTACCTTAATGTATTAAGCATAAGGGTCAGGTGATATGCTTACATTCACCGCATTGACTGCAAATATTTGTGTAGAATGGTAATCTTTAACTAGTGTCTAATTCAACAAACAATGGCAACAATAACATAAGTTTTTCAAAGATTGTATATTCTGCACAACTATGCTATAGCACTGGAACATTTTCTAGTACAACAGACCCAAACCGGGGTCCAACACACTACGAACACTACATCCATAAATGTAGTATTTATCATGCAGGTATCATAATAACTTTTAGAGAACGGATATTACCCATCCTTCAAACAAGCCCAAAATTGGACTCCGGGTATAAGAAATCTTCATTTGCTCATCATGTGGACGCAGTCTTTTTCAGAATCAACCAATGCAAACAAACATGTCCTTGAGATGTGTTACAGGAAATCTTGAACCATGATATTACTATTAATGTGTATTAACCAATCAAATTAAATATAATCTAAACTTCAACTAGCCAGTCAAGGAACTACATTCCACTTTACCCTTTGAAGTAATCACTTGTATAGGCATTTATTTTTATTCATGTGAAACAGACTTCTACTGACAGATGCCACAATCTCCCCTGGGGGATGCAATTTCTTTTAAAGGGTAACTGGTCTGCCTTATTAAACTGCTCTGTCATAGCTTTCAAAGAAGCCTAGGGTGATGTCTCTAACATCTCTGGATCTTAAGTTGAGCTTGTAAAATTACACTTCCCTGACTGCCCTATCTCTGTGTCTTTGTGACAGTTACGTATTATAAGCTGTGTCATAAGCCCCACTTCCAAAAATCAATATTTTCTGAAGCTAGTTACTGACCTGCAACCATTCTCTGTCCATTCCTCTACCTATGGACACCTTAGGGAGGGAAAAAATGTTCTGCTATGTCTATAAAACAAATCCAACCAGGTTTCTAGAGCTTCTTGAAGGAGAAGACGAAGTGTCCACTAATGTGCATAAACATTATAATGGATGAGATCAGCTGCTTCCCTATATCCCCTACAACAGGTACAAGAAGAGACAGTTGATGTTTAAGGCCCAGGCCCTATTTTCATCCGCTTATTGCAATGAAATTTGAATTATCCTGGAAATTGTGGGAACCATGTGCATTGCGATACGTTGCATTATCCCAGTGCAACAAATCACTTGGACACACACGGTCACAAGTGGATATGACCATAATGGCCAAGTTAAAAGGTATGTCCACTCAAAAAGAAACCTTTGTTCTAAAATATAGATAACCCCCCCCAACCCCCACTTTCGCAATATTTACAGTTTTCAAAGATGCTCCTGAACTTCCTTACCTGTCCCAGTTCCTCGCCGTCTAGGCGCCGCCCCCTACTCCTGTTTCAAGCTCGTTTTGAGCAAAAACAGGAGCAGGAGACTTCTGCCCTGACAGCTGCTTTACTTCCTGGTTGTGACTGTCAGGCGATTGGGCATCACATCATGCCTTAACTGACATGCCCTTTAAATTTTTACCCATAATCCCTTGAGGAATGCAAACACACAGAATAGCTGATACAAATGGACACAAATGCATGGCAAAACACTTAGAAATGTATGCTTAAAGGAATAGTGTACTGCAAAAGTGAACTATTCCTTTAATACATTGATTACCTTCCATTCTTCAATCAATGCCTATGGAGCCATAGAAAAACTTACCTTTCACGCAATCTTCCGATGTCACACTGACAGGTCCCAACCTCTCCCTGGTTCTGATTAACTATAGCATGCATGCATGATAGTGCACACTATAGTTAATCAGAACCAGGAAGCGGTCAGGACCTGTCAGTGTGACAGTGGAGAATCGCGTGAAAGTTTTTTCTATCTTCGTTCCTGGCTCCACAGGCATTGATTGAAGAACGGAAGGTAAGGAATAGCTCCTTAACCCCCTGGTCTTCAATCAATGCATTAAATCAATAGTTTACTTTTGCAGTGAACTATTCCCTTAATAGTTATTAATAAAAAAATCTGGTCACAGCAATACAAATATAAATATACATAAATACATACATATCTACTATGCACCCGGGCAAGCAAATAAAAACCCTCAGACTTTTACGTTTTCGAGGTTTCTTGTAACCCAGAGTTACATATCCGCTAAGCACCAGGCACTTCCTAGCAGAATCGCCTTGGATTAATCCTAGTTCCAATCCCCTAAGACTTGCGTGTATTTCTGTGCCAAGAAAGTTTCAGTGTGTTAGTCAGGACATTAAGGTTAGATTCTGCTTTCAATAAGAAAGAAAACTGTGTCAGAGCCAGAGATTCCCGCGCTGAAATGTGTAACCACAGGCCGTCCAGAAAAGATATGAGCTGACTTGTAATGAAAACAAATTGCTGCCTTACGTCTGTGTTTGGCTGGAAACAGAAAATACTGTTGATTCACAGGTTGTTGGATCAATTACACTCTCCTGCTTCATGGAAAACCAAGAAGTGTTTTGGGCATCGGAAGGGCAGGGATCAATGTATTAGGCCTCCAGTCATCAACTTACCAGATTTCACTTGAACCACAAAAAACTACAGAAGTCTTTCAAGAATGCTGGGAAATGTAGTCCTGGGGGTTTCAATACATGGTAGATCAACAGACAATTTGGAAACATATTAGAGAAAAACTAAAGAAGTAGTAAAGGCTAAATCTCAGCATCTTTGCATGTAATTTACACAGTGGTTGTGTTACACATTATACACAGGACAATGTTATTGTATTCAATTGAACTAGTGTATGTGTTTTATATAATCCTCTAGTAGAAGCAGCACATGACATGACTGGAGTTCCTTAGTTGTGTCCTTCTATATTAAAGGGTAACTCTAGTCTCCATACAAGTGGCATTTATTAAAAAAGAGCACATTCCTACCTTTAAAACTACTCCAGGATCATCTAATGAAAACTTACAGCATTATAAATGTTGTTTCCAACTAGCACTGTGAGCTGTGACATCACCACCCCCCTTTGCTCTCCCCCCCCTGCCACATGCACTGAGCATGCCCAGTTGTATCCTACTGCTGTATCTGTCTTTAAATACCTTCAGAAAAGATTGTTTTTTTGGATTAATGGGGCTTCTTTGACAGCACATCATGTGACTGTCACACACTACCTTGTTCATCTTGACTGTCTGTAACTTTAAAAGCCTACAACATAAGAACCAGAGAAGCTAGGGACATCATCCCAGTCTTCTTTGAAATGTATAAGAGGGCTATTTTAAATAGAGAGCACTTGTAAGGACACCACAGTTACCCTCCTAGAAAGGAGTTAAATCATAGATCAAACCATATCAATTTAAATGATGAACGTGATTGTTAGAAGTTGAGGGATGTATGGGTTGATTTTTCTACATAAAACAACAGGATTTGTCCAGCACTGTGGCTGGAAAAATGGAAAAGATGAGAATTAGAATGGAATACAGGCTGATAGGAAGAATAGAAGAAAGAAAGCACAATGAAATAAGGAGAAGGAGGAGCCTGAATGGAAGCAACTAAGTGAAAGCAAGGGCAACTAAATTAATAAGGTAATTGGGGGAGTTTGAATATGAAGAGAGACTGGAAATGTTACAATTATGTATGATATGATTACTGTGTATAAATACATTAACGGGCCATACAATAAACTATCTGGGGCATTGTTCACCAATAGAGCATGTCAGAGGACACGTGGACATCCCTTAAGACTTGAAGAAAAAAGGTTTAGGCTTCAAGTTCGGAAATGGTTTTTCACTGTGAGAGCGGTAAAGCTATGGAACTGTCTTCCAGTGGACGTGGTTATGGCAGGTTCATTGGTCAGTTTAAAAAAAAAGCTGGATGAGTTTCTGCAAACAAGGAATGTTGCAAGTTACTGGTATTGATACATAAAGTAGAGTTGATCCAGGGAAATTTCCAATTGTCAGGAAGGATTTTTTTTCTCCTGATAAATTTGGTGGGTTTTTTTGCCTTCCTCTGGATCAACAGTTAGGCAGGAAATGAGAATATTGCTAGATGGGTTGGACTGGATGGACATATGTCTTTATTCAACCTCAAATACTAGAAAAGGGGAATGAATGGAAAATTATAAGGGGTAAAAGGAAGTAGAGGGAGTGTCTCCCATAGCTATATATAATATCACATGGGGAATTTTACTCTCCAAAACTTTATATTTGGCAGCAGAACAATATAGATATCTTCTGATTAAGTATATAATATATTTGGGTATTGGAGAAGGACAGTTCTTGCTTTCGCTAATGCCAGTATTCACTGCTGTCATTGTACAGTGGAATGCATTTCTTTTCTTGCTGAATGGTGTTCAATCAAAATATATGTTCCAGAACCCCCTGCTAGTTCAGCATTGTAAAAACGATACATGTGAAAGCCAGTAGGAAATAGATGTTTAAGTATTGGTTATACACACACACAGCTTCTGTTCAGAGGTTTCTTAAAGGCTATGTCCACCCTAAAATTTAATATTTGATATGTTGTTCCCCCATGTCCCCCAGCCCCAACCGCGTAATTTTTAATTTCAGAAAGCCCCCCAAACTCTACTTACCTCCCCTCTTTCCTTCGCTGCGCTCCCGGCCCTCTGCTTGCGAGGAAATGCAAGCAGAGGGGCGGGACCGGCAGCCGCGTCTGTGATTGGCTGAGCGGCAGCCAATCACGGACGCGGCTGCCGGCAGCTCACTTCCGCGTAGGAAAGCGGAGGGGTAAGTAAAACATTGGGGAGCTTTCTAAAAATAAAAAGTATGCGGTTGGGGCTGGGGGACATGGGGAAAGGCTGTGTTAAAGGGAAATAACGCTAGGGGGAGGGATAGCAGAACAGGAGGGAGGGAGAGGGAGGGGGAGGGAGGGGGGAGAAGGGCTGCAGCACGCATGGCAGAAATCTCCGGGAGGCCAGGTAGCAGGCAGTGTCCTATATGGACCTGCTAGCCTCCTGGTGGTCAGTAGAGATGTCCGAACTTCGAAAAATCTGGTCCGCGCGAGGATCCGCGGATTTTCGAAAAAATTCGAAAATCCGCGAGCGGACCCGTTAAAACGTATTAAAATGAAAGTTCGGCAAAATCCGCATTAAAAGTGGTCTAAATAGCCTTGGTAACATACACTTAACCACTCAGGGACCTGAGTAATGGCCTTAGAAGCACGTATAAATGCCAACAATACCTAAAAAGTACAGTCTGCTAGCGTGACTTTAAAAAAACGGTATTTTTCGAAAATACGAGGATTCCCGTAAAAACGAAGATTTCCGTAAAAAAACGAGGCTTTCTGTAACTATGATAGCTGCCATTGGCTAATTTGGATCATGTGGCTTGCTCAGTCTTGAAAATTTACACGAATTACTCGTTTTTACGAGTATTCTCGTAATTACGAGAATACTCGTAATTACGTGAATCCTCGTAATTACGTGAATCCTCGTAATTACGAGGATCTTCGGTTTTTCCGGATCCCGTAAGTACCGTAGATCCTCGTAATTACGGAGATACTCGTATTTTCGAAAATTTTCGTAAAAAAAAAAAATCCGCAGTTCGGAAGTCCGGAAAGTCCGGAATAATCCGCCGTTCGCGGACGGGAGAAATCCGCGGCGGATCCGGGTTCGGGTCCGCGAACCGGCCATCTCTAGTGGTCAGTTTTTGGGACTTTGGGGGGGGACTACAGGAGAACCAGATGGAGCTGGGATGTGAGGTAAGGATTAAACTACACTACATGGTGGGGCCAGTAGTTGGGGGGATTATAGTTTTGGGGGTGGACATGCCCTTTAAGAACTTTAAGATATATGATATTAATAATATTCTAAACATGAGCGATATACAGTTCTCATATACTGTACCAGAAGCTGCTGTACCAGAAGCCATTGTCTTTACTATCACAGACCCCGTATGCAGTTTCTATCTGTATATTAAGGGATATAAGGGCCCCTGGCACGAGCCTGTACCAACTTCCTTTACTTCCTTGCATGAAATCATCCTCTGGCAATCTGTAAATGTATGCATTTTATTAAACATGGTTTATAAATCGCATCCTGTTGACTACCAGTAGCAAATAAAAATTATTGGGGAAGAATTTATATAATTAGTTTCCAACTTCGAGAATTATTTTTCCTTTGTACGTTCTTCATTTTAAAAAAATCAGTTGAACATTAACATGGACATATTCTTTAAAGTGCAACTGGAGTCTCAGAACATGTTAGGGTTAAATAATGGCCTGCAGTCTTACATTTAAAATGAGCCCTAGATCGCATCTCTGACTGCAGCCTGTGAGAAATTATATTGAGATGAATGTTCAAATTTCCTGCTTTCAGTAGGTTGAGTGACATCACCTGACCCTCTGAATCTTCTTCTTTCTTCGATGGAAGAAATCGCCCCTTTATTGTTAAAGTGTGTAACATCATTCTGGAACAATTCTTTTTTGCTTTTCAAAAACGAAATTCTAATTGTTTGCAAAAAGTATGTTCCATTTTCAGAATTTCGGATCTTTGGGTTGTAAAGTAAAGGGAACTGATGGAAATTTTCTGTCTTTTCCGTCCAACCTTCTGTCTTTAGCCAACATTGTGGCTGGTCGGCTTCGGCCCCTACAAACTGTCAATACTGAGATTTACCCATTTTTGACAATGTGTATGGCCACCTTTAGAAGCATGATGCAGGCTGCATTGATTTCAGTGTATATATACTTCATGTCTTAATGAACTGTTACATAGTCTTGAGCGATTTTCTTTCAAAGAGATTTTTTGTTTGTATGTTTTTAAGGGGTGTGTAATGAAAAAAAAGTGTTTAAAACAAAAAATGGTTTAAGAACTTAAGATTTAAGACTTCTTTTTCTCTTGTTTTGTATTGTGATTTAGTAGAGATGTTCGAAACTGTTGAGTTTCGTTCCATTTTCGAAATTTTCGGAAAGTTAGAGTTTCGAATTTTGAAAATCATCTACTTTCGATTTTCGAAAATTGTCTACTTTCGATTTTCGATGATTGTCTACTTTCGATTTTCGATAAAAATCAAAAAATCTGGGTTCCGTGAAATTCAGTAGTTCCTAAAGTTTCATTGGGACTTCAAAACCCTCAGATTCGATTTAAAACTGCCTTCTATTCGAACCCACATTACAACTCTACTATTTAATATGGACAGTTTTGTTGAGGACACGCAATGTGCATCCTGCCGCATGTATGGGATCTTGGAGCAGCCGTCCCAAGGGACCTATGTATGTGTCAGATGTGAGTGGGTTGCCCATTTGGAATCTGAGGTCCAGAATCTAAAGGGGAAACTTGCAGCATTGCATGGCTTGACAAATCTGGGGAAATTGCAGGTACTGGCAAGGGCCAGTAAACTGGAGGGTGGAAATGAGGCAGATAAGGTGGTAAAGGAAGATAGAATTGTAAGGGTCACTAGGAGAAGTAGGGGACGGAAGGGTAGGGTCGCTTCTTGCAAGTTGGTCGATCCCAACAGATTTACCGTGTTAGGTGAAAATGTGGAGGACGATGGCTCAGAAGTAGCATGTATGGAGGGGGTCGTTCCTTTGAGCACCCAGGGGATGGCCATCTCGAATACAAGGGGCTAGGAAGGATTAGCAGGTGGTAGTGGTAGGGGACTCCATTATTAGAAGGGTAGATCGCGTAATCTGTCGTCAAGACCCTCAATGCCAAAAAGTGTGTTGTCTGCCTCGTGCTAGGGTTCGACATGTGGTGGATTGTGTAGACAGATTATTGGGTGGGCTGGGAGTGACCCGGCGGTCTTGGTTCACATTGGTGCCAATGACAAAGTTAGAGGTGGAGGCGAGATCCTTAAAAATGATTTCCGAGAATTAGGGGCCAAGTTAAAAGCAAGGACCTCAAGGGTAGGGATTTCAGAAATACTACCGCAGCCACGTGCTACGCTAGGGAGACATAAGGAGTATATAGGGAGGGCTCAGGAGTATAAATGCATGGCTAAGAGGGTGGTTTAAGGACTTGGGGTTTGGGTTTTTAGAGAACTGGGCTGACTTTTCTGTTGGCTACAGGCTCTTTAGTAGTGACGTATGGCACCTCAATGATTTAATCTGTTTATAAATAACTTAGAAGGGGGCATTGAGAACAAGGTCCAGTGTTTGCTGATGACACTAAACTATGCAGAGCTTTGGAAACTTCAAATGATGTGCAAGTGTTGCAAGCTGACCTAGATAGATTATCAAAATGGGCAGCAGAATGGCAGATGAGATTCAATGTTGATAAATGTAAGGTGATGCATTTGGGATTTAATAATCCCTGTGCCACCTACACCATAAATAACTCTGTGTTAAGTGCATTTTTAATGGAAAAAGATTTGGGGGTTCTGGTAGATAACAGACTTGGATGTAGCAAACAATGCCAGCAATGGCTAAAGCTAGCAAGATATTGTCTTGTATAAAGAGGGGAATAGATTCAAGAGAGAAAGATATTATTCTCCCTCTTTACAAGGCACTGGTAAGGCCTCATTTGGAATATGCAGTGCAGTTTTGGAATCCCATATACAAAAGGGACATCTTGGAAATAGAAGCAGTTCAGAGAAGGGCAACGAAATTAATAAGGGGAATGGAGGGGCTTGAATATGCAGACAGATTAGACAAGTGCTGTTTACATTGGAGAAGCGACGTTTGCGTGGGGATATGATAACCTTATACAAATATATTAATGGGCCTTACAATGAACTCTCTGGTGCATTATTTACTAATAGGTCATATCAGAGGACTTGTGGACATCCTTTAAGGTTGGAAGAAAATAAGTTTCATCTTCAGGTTAGGAAAGGTTTCTTTTCAGTGAGAATGGTCTTTTCAGACTTCCTTTGGAGGCTGGAAGGAATTTCCCACCCTTTTTTGCAGTTTTTTTTTTTTTTTGCCTTCCTCTGGATCAACTGTTAGGTCGGGTTAAAATAGGTTGGACTTGATGGACGTATGTCTTTATTAAACCTCAATTACTATGTTATTATGTAATATGTGAAATAAGTGGTTAGGCTTAATCTTTCACAAGATCCACAAGATTACTTTTATTGTCTCCTATATATTGCATTCAATAAATCCTAAAAATTGTTTCAAATCTGCCAGTCTTTCACAGATTGCATTCCATCTGCACTGACTGGCTGGAATAAGAGCTAGAATGAGATCTCACTGAAATCCAGTGATGAAGTTAGACTGGAAAAAGTGATAACATCTTCTATTTACAAATGATAGGATAAAAATGAGCAAGGTAAATTAAATAAAGTTAGGAGAAAGATATACAGGGCCCTATTTATAAAAGATCGGTATCGTTATCGTAAAATAACGATCGTTATCGTAGAATAACGACCGGGTTTTTACCGATAACGACCGTTATTTACCGAAAACGACCGTTATTTACCGATACCGGTCGTTATTTACCGATAACGACCGGTATTTACCGATATCGGTAAATAACGGTTGTTATCGGTATTTAACGATATCGGTAAATAACGGTCGTTATCGGTAAATAACGGTCGTTATCTGTAAAAACCCGGTCATTATTTTACGATAACGATCGGTATTTTACGATAACGATCTTTTATAAATAGGGCCCACAGTGTGGTGAGTAAAAAAAGGGTGTTTGCACGTCCTTTAATGTGAAAACTAGGTTCCAAGTTGAACTTGGTTTCGAAGTTCCAGATCTCTTGAAGTGCAGATCTCTTGAATAATTCTAGAATAATCGAATTTTCGAAATCTAACATTCTAGGATTATCAAGTTTTCATTTTCAAATATTCACTACTTTCTGAATGTACAGGCCAATTTTGTAAATAAGCTAATACTTAAACCCTAGATTCTGAATACGGGAAATCTTGATTCTGAATATGGGATAAATAGGGAGTACACCAACCCTCAATTTTGAATATTCGAAAATTATCGAAAATGTGACGCATAAACTTAAAAATAGCTTGCGCATGAGAAAGTTTGTTTTGTTTATGCTGGTGTTCCCCAGACCATTTCCCAGGTCTCTAAACCATTCCCATTTCCCAAGTCCCTAAACCATACTGTTGCTAATTATACCTTAAATAAAATCTGAACATTCTGACTTTTTAACTCCCATTGACTTCTATGGGTCTGTTTTCAGATTTTCAAATTTTTTAGAAAATCGAAACATTTGTTTTCTGAATGCAACTGGACGTTTTTTTTAACACCCTGGTCTCCTAGTGAAGATCAGGAGAATGACCTTCCCATGATGGAGTTAAATGTCGTTATTGAAATCTAGATACAGATGTAAAATACCTTGTGTAACACTGAAGACTGCCAAAACCCAGCTCTGGAGTCACCTCATAATGATTTATATCAACAGCATTCTTTAATGATATATATTATACAAGCAAGGCATATTTTATGATAAGTATAGGCTCAGCAATTATTATTGAATTATCATTGTATCTGCAGGGTGTATCATGTAACTTTTCATCCTTTGCAAATCATGAGATTGAAATGAGCTCATCTGAAAGGCCAGGTTTATAAGAACATAAGAAAAACAATTATCTCTACTAATTAACTGACACTTATACAACAACAAATGTTCTTTAACGTATGGCTGATCTTTAACGTGAGCATTAGCGGCAATCAGTTTAAATTTCTCAATGTTAGGTGAGAAACAATTAATGTATTACCTTTCCTAGCATATAAGTAACACTAATCCACTTTAAATTCTTTTTTGGGATGTATCTCCTTTGATCTATCATCGCTTGGAAATTCTTCATAGCTACATTACGACTCCTGAAATACAAACTGGGTACTGCCCAGTGCTGACAGTAAAAAATATGAACGGAGGTGATTTAAATTGTCATTTGGAAAAAATGTGATATATGGGATAAACTTTAAGCTTTTTGTGTTCTTAAGCTTTACATTCTTTGTGTACCTGGAGCTGTGATCACTCTGTATCTCCCACACTGTATTCTGTGCAGTTGGGTTATTAAAGCAAAAAAAAAAAAAAACATTTGTAAGTGGAATACTGCTGGGTTCTTTATTGAGTAAACTTAAATGTAATTGTTTTAGAAGTGATAATTGGGAGCCATATCTCATTGCAGATATTACATTTATTTACATGGTGCATGATCCTTTCCAAACTCTGATGTAGGAGATGAGATCCAAAGTAGATAAATGTATTGGCTAGTACTTGTTAGGCTTACAGTAGTTGCAGCAAACAGTGTCAGTCTGCAGCTGAAAACTTTTTTTCTTGCAGAGCACTAGAGTATTCAAGAATATGTGCAAAAATAATTTTATAAATTGAGGGTGTTCAGAGGCATAAATGAAATATGATCTGCTATAAGGATTGGCCATACTGGTGTTTTTACAGTGAAGAAGCATTTGGAGGTATGATCACTTTATAACGTATGCCGTATACATTTACTATTACATCATTTCTCCAGATGTCTATTCACTAGAGGAGATTTAAAGGGACAGTTCAGTGGAAATTATCAATATTTGTTAAATTGTTAGTTTGTGTAATGCCTTCTTAGTTATTCTACATATTCTCTCCCATTTTGAAAAATCAGTTGATTTCATACCCTTTAATGATCCCTGCTGTTGACATTAGTGGGATGATATTTCCGGTTCTAACGGTCATTCTTCCCAGGATGCAACACTTCCTTGGAATGTTCCTAACAGTAATTTCTACTGATTGGCTGTTGGATGGGTCAAAGATGCTCAGATCTCTACTGAGCAACTGAATCAACCCAGGCGCTGGGTCAAGGGCAAGACCATTACGGTCTCAACTAGGGGCCCTGCAAACAGGAAGTCAGTATTTCGGTTGAAGTTATTTATACACAGACACAATGCTGAAAAAGCAGATTAAGGTCATTGGGATGAAAAAATACTGCTCTTTTTTCTGAAAAGCGTATTTGCACTGAACTTCCCCTTTTAAAGTGTGGGATTAGAAGCATGAGCGTTTATTGAAAATAAGATTGCAATTGAATTATGTGATTGTCTGCTGTATGGGTTGGGCATAAGCAGATCATAGGATATATTTGTTTACTAAGCCATCTTTAGAAGCCATTGCTGACAACTATAATCATTTTTTGTAATGCACATCAGCCACTTATTGATATTGACCTTTACATATATGTAAAGGTACCCCTTAGGTATCTTGGAATTCAGCTGTTATGGGTATATAGAGTGTTTTTTAGGCTTTTAATGTGTTTGATAAAAGTAATATTTTATAATAAAGTTTATTCTGTTTATTTTATAATCTATTTTTGTCTTGGTGCTTCCAAGGTATAGTGCTTTATTATTGGGACGCTTGTTGAGGGTGTCTATACACTGTTCTGTTTTATACTTTCAATAAGCTCCCTGCTTATCACGTTTATTTATTTGTGTCACTCAGGGACCCACAATCCTTTGCTTTCCTAATATGTTTTCATTCTTTTTTTAGGAAAATAAGATATAAAAGGGTTAAACTTCTGGATAAGAATATTGTGGCTTTTGAAAGTATCGTCATCTTGATAATATTATCCTTGATTTATTTTGCAGATTAATGACCCTGAACTTTTACCCTTCCACTAGTTTTTGATCAGAAGGACCTAATTTACCAAACCTTGTATGGAACAATTTCAGATCTAGAACTTTGGGATTTAAAGGAGAACTATTAGAAATACACAACATTTTACTGTAAGTACATGCTTTGTGCAAGTCCAGATGAAATGATAAGACTGTGATAATTTGGGGAAATTTCCTTCTATGATTATTCGGCTGAAAGCTTTAGTTATTGTTCTAGAGATAAAACAAAGTGTAGTGTAAAAACTAATCTGTATATGATCACTTTATATAATTATATTCATTGGCCATTCTATAAACTCTCTTGCGCATTGTTCACTAAGAGGTCATTTTAGATGACAGGTGGACATCCTTTCAGATTAGAAGAAAAGTTTCATCTCCAGCTTAGGAATGGTTTCTTTAAAGTGAAAACCATAGAACTTTCTTCCAGCAGAGGTGGTAATGGCAAGTTAAATAGCTTTAAAAGTGGGCTGGATAAGTTTCTAAAATTCAAAAATATTGAAAATTACTGGTATTAATTTTAATTACATTTCCGATTGCCATTTGGAGTCAGTTAGGAATTTCCCCCCCTTTTCAGCTGGGGTTTTGTTTTGACTTCCGCTGAATCAACTGTTACATAGGGTTAATGAGTAGGCTATAAAGTTTGGACTAGATGGACATAAGTCTTTATTCAACCTTCATCTGTGGTCAGTAGTGTGGTCAGTAGTGAGCTGCCATTTCGGGTCTTACAGCATTACTTCTTCCCAGGATGCATCCTTCCTTGAAATATTCTTAACAGTAATTTCTACTAATTGGCTGTTGGATAGGTCAAACATGCTCAGAGCTCTACAGAGTAAATAAATTGCCCAGCAACTGTGTCAAGGGCAAGACCATAAAAGGTCAGTATTTTGGAAGCATTTATATATGCACTTGCAATGCATGGACAAATTAAGGTTATTGAAATAACAATACTCATTGTATCTGCCCTGAACTTTACTGATCCTGCAAGCAATGTGAATCAAATGAAAACCACCATTAGGTGGCCATACACACAATAGTACTGATTGTACAAATGATTCAGTAAGAGTTGTAGTTCAAGCGATACAACAATTCAACATCCCTTTAATAGGCTTCAACCCCATGTATTTTTACCCATGGTTCCTTGACCAGAGTCAGTCAGCATTAAAGGGCATATCCACCCCCAAAACTAACTTTCTATATTTATTTGGCCCAAAATAAGTGCTCCAAAACAAACTTTACAGCATGTAAATCGGTCCAGTGGTTCAAAAGTTACAGACCTTTGTAGCTGGCTTAATCCTGCAGCATGGACCAATACAGCGATGAACAGAGACAGGTTACATTACCTTGCCTCTGTTCTTTTCATGTTCTTGAGCATGTCTGTTAACATCCAGCATTGAGAACAGAGGAAATTGCATCAGTAATAATCTGACCCCTGGATCCTGCCCTCTTTTCTCTCTCAACCAATCGCAGCTGTAAAGTTATGTGTATGGAAGAAATCCAGGATCAACATGCTGCAGCCAGTCGGCCTCTCTCTTCGTGAATGCTGAGTTCTGATTGGCTTCCGTCCGGCAAGGAAGAAAAAAATGATTTATTTTTTTTTCTAAGCTGCAGCTCGGGGTCACCTAAAGAGGAAGTGCAGCCTGATATATATCTCATTAAATATCGGGCAAAGCAAATGATTTTTAGGAAAATGAACATGGCGTTTGAGGTTGGTGCTATTATATAAAGATCATATAAAAAGTTTATTTTTTGGGTGGACATACCCTTTAAGAGCTAGGCCACAATAATGCGTTTTAAGCTCGTTTGCGCAAGCGTTTTGTCCACGTGATTTTGGTTAAAATGGAAATCGCGGGAACACAAAAACTCCCGCAATTTCTGGTGTGCACGCATTTATGCATGCATTTTGCGCGCACCTTTTTATATGCAAACGCGGAACACGCGACAACGCACAGAAATCGCACACACAATCGATAACGCTCGCAATTTCATGCGTTGTAGTGGGGCCTCAGCCTTAAAGGGCATCTATAAGAAAAAAAGGTTATTTTCAATTGACCATAACCGGAAACTATAATTCTTCCCAAACACCACTGTATAATTTTTTTGTTGATCTGCCCCCTATTTCTTTAGATATCCAATCTATAACTTCTTATATTTCAGCTGTCAATCAAGTTCCTTGCTCTCAAAAACTATTCTTCTGTGAGTAGTTTTACTGTAGCTGGAATGGTGACAGAGTTTTGGCAGTTGGAATGCTGTATGCTGTGTGCAGGCTTGACAGTTGGTTTGTGGGGAAAAAAGTCAGGTCGATGGAAGTGGGAGTGGTTAAAAGAGGGAGGGGGGATACTGCTCCTAAACAAAATGTGTGCTGGATTGAAGGCATGCAGCAAATCAGAGTAAGTGCTACTTACATGTATTCAATTATAGATTAATATGAGGCAAAGTCATTTTTTCAGTATAGTGTCGCTTTAAGTCCTTACTTGACTTATACGTTTTGAACCTCACTTATAAATCCTGCTTGCAGAGCGAGTATGCAAGCTTTGAGCGAGTGGGCATTCAGTTTTAAAGGGCTTTTAAGGGTGGCATTGGAGTGTTGACAGTGTTTGCAGTCAGTGTTAATGTATAAACCAATCAGTATTTTATTTCTGGGAGTGTGCCAAAGTAAATAAATTCACTTTTCCCCCTATTTATTATGGGGACAAGTTGGTGGGGGTTATTTAATAACACTTTAGGCCCTGGGTTTCTAAAATACATAGTTGATTGCATTTGCATTGTTACCTGTAAGGTGGCTGATAGGAGAGAGAGGAAATAAAACCTTACTTTCCCTTTCTTCTCTGCACTGATTGGAAGGGTGTGTAGTTAATTGGTTTAAATTGCTTGTGCACTGGTTGGTGTTTGTTTTTGAACACATGTAAAGCTGGGTACACACATTAACAGATCCGGTGGTATTGGCGCCTTATCGTTACTGTGTGTAGTGCACTTTCCGAATGATCTCGAGGACAAAGAACGTTCCAGTTGGTCTTGCAATCTTTTGAACAATACTGAAAATTTTCCTCAGCCTCTCTACCTATAGGGGAGTCTATGGTTGTGGGAAACAACCACAGTCCTGAACATTCTCCCTATGCTTTGTAATGCTGTGTACAGGGAGAACTCTCGGGACTGTGTGTGCCCTGATCTTTGAGAGATAACAGACAGGATCTTACAGATCCTTTCTGTCATCTTTCAAAGATCTGTGATGTACCCACTATAAATCCAGCTTGCAGAGCGAGTGTGCTATCTTTAAGTAAGTGGGCATTCTATTTTTAAGGGCTTCTGTTTTTAATGGTGGCATTGGAGCATAGACAAACAGAAGCATTTAAATTAAGAAAGGGTTTAAAACAAGATTTCTGTTTATTGGTTGTTGTGCATTAGTATTTAGGATGGACCATTTTACTGTTGTTACTCAATCGGCATACACAGCATATGCATGTATGGGATCTTGGAGCAGCCGTTCCAAGTGACCTTTGGTTGTGTCAGATGCAAGTGGGCTGCCCATTTAGAATCTGAGGTGCAGAATCTAAAGAGGACACTTGCAACATTGCAGGGATTCGTAAACCAGGAGGGAATACAAGTTATGGTTGGGGCCAGTAAATTGGCGGGGGGAAATGGGGCAGATAAGTGGTGAAGGAAGGCAGTTTTGGAAGGTTCGGCAGGGGTAGTTTCCAGCTAGTCCATACCAACAGATTTGACATCTTAGGTGAATAGGCGGAACAGGATCGCGCAGAAGTAGCATGTATGGAATGGGCTGATTTCTTGAGCACATAGGGGACAACCATCTCTAATACAAAGGGGGGAGGACTGTTTGGCAGATAGTAGTGGTTAGGGACTCCATTATTAGAAAGTTGGATAGGGGTATCTTCTGCCAAGACCCTACATGCTTGCCTACCTGGTTCTAGGGTTCGACATGTGGTGAATTGTGCAGACACAATTAAGTGGGGCTGGGACTGACTGAGCCTTCTTAGTTTACATTGGTGGCAATTACAAAGTTAGAGGAGTAAAGGTCCTTAAAAATGACTTAGGGGCCAAGTTTAAAGGACCAGCAGGGTAGTATCCTCAGAAATACTTCCACAGCCACATGCTTACGCTAGGGAGGCAACGGGAGCTTAGGAGTATTAATGCTTGGCTACAAGGTTGGTGTAAGGAGATGGGGTTTGTGTTTTTAGAGAACTGGGAAGATTTTCTGCCTGGTACAGGCTCTTTAGTAGGGATGGGCTGCACTTCAATAACAATGGTGCTGCTGTTTTGGGGGAGAAGATGGCTAGACAGTTGGAGGAGACTTCAAAATTAAGTATGGTAGGGAGAGTTTTTAGAGGAGTAAGGAATCAGGGTGCAAATAAGTTATTAGAGGGGGCATTGAAGATTGGGAGCATGTCAAATTGTGGAAATAAATTAATAAATGATAATCTAAAATGTATTACAAATGCAAGAAGTCTGGCTAGGAAACTAGAACTAATAGCTTTAAAAAAAAGTATAATGTGATCGGAATAGCAGAAAAATGGCTAAATGATTCACATAACTGTGCACAGTGGGCAGTAAATTTGGAAGGATACTCATTGTTTAGACATGATAGTCTTTCTTTATTTTCTTAATAAAGGATGAGGGTATGTTTGTATGTTAAAAAAGAATTAAAGACAAATTTAATAGATGAAATAGATGGGGGTATAAATGATAAGGCTGAAACAATATGGGTGGAGTTGTGCTTGAGAATCAAAAAGTGGGTAAATTAAATTTTAAGCCACCAATTACCAGTGAGAAGGTGGAAATTGATGTCCATATGCAGTTGGCAAAGACTGCAGGTATAGGGCTCATTCTGGTCATGGGGGATTTCAATTACCCTGGCATATGGAACTCCGGCACCTCATCAAATTGACTACAGGGATGGGAGTAATTTCAGTGTATATACAATTACCTTGACATTTTAAGTGGTAGAAAGCAATTATTGTTTGCCTTATGAAAAAAAGATTAATTACAGGGAAATCCCTATATATAATTATAAAGTTATTATTTAAACAGTTTTATAGATGTGCAGGTTCGAACCCTGCGGATGGTTGCTTGGAAATCTTGAGTTCTTCTTAAATCTTCAGTCCTGGGTTCATTGCAAAGGGAAGTCTCCAGATGACTTTATAATTTGTCCTCAGTATGTGCAGTATTTATAAAGACTAGGCTAGGGAGTAGGGGCTGTCCCAGAATTCCCATAAAAGTTTTTTATTTTAGTCCATTTGGCCTGTGAATGTGTTTGTGTGTTATAAGCCATCAGTTTTTGACATGTGACACATGGACACAAATATGCTCTGATGCCTTTTATATTCCTAGGGTAGGAACATAGGGGTTGATATTTTTACCTGATCATATCGGCACTACTGACATTATTGATCGGACATGATGGTCATTTTAAGCCAAATCCCATGGTCTTCAGTAGCCCATGCCAAAAATTGATTGGTAGTCTGTCTGATAGTATTATCAGTCCAGGATTGGCCTGTGTGTACCCTGCTTTATATAGAAAGTCCAGCACAAGTTAAGGGCTAGGCCACACTGAAGCACATTTACGCTGAAGCCCATCATGCTTTTAAAAGCGCACACTAGTGTGGCCCAGTTGATGTGGCCAAACTAGTACACTAGGGAGCACTGTGGTCCGCATTTTTGTGCACAATCGCATGCGCTCCAATTGCGAATCACTGGGTGATCGTAATCGTGAGCACACGTCAACGCCTGGCGGAAATGCATGCACAAATGTGAGCGTTCCTACTCGAACATGTGCGCGGTATAGTGTGGCCTCAGTCTAAAGGAACATTATTCTTTCCCTTTAAAGGGGAACTGTGGTCTCGAAATAAGTTAAGTTTATGAAAGGCCAGTTTCCTAGCTTTAAAATGAGCCCTCAACCACCTCTCTACGTGCTCCACAGCCCAAGGTATACAGAAATGACTGACCAGACAGTTAATGGGTGGGAGGATGACATGTGACATTCCTAAGGCGTGTGTGTGTGTGAGGGAGACAGGAAGCCCCCCCTCCTCTCTGCTTTGTGAAGTCCTGACAGAGAAGGTAAGAGAATCTACAGCCCTTCTCTTTCACTGTGTGAAAACAGCCTTTTTGCCTGAAAAGGCTGTTTCCACAGAGTTTTCTGTAGGGGGGATCTGAGTAACTCACGGCTTAGACACCTGCGAGTGGGCGGAGCTTGGGCACCCACGAGTGGGCGGGGCCACTGCACCTGCGAGTGGGTGTGGCCACATGGGGCTGTAAGATAATGAGCCATGGGGGCCTGCAACTGGAGGGACCATGGGGTCCATGAGTGAGAGGAACCAGGGGGGCTGCAAAGGGGAGGAGGAGACACAGGGCAGATTGACTGACATGGTTTCAGAGCAGGAAGCAGGAAGTGCAGGGGACCTGGTGATGCTGCTGCCATATCACACACAAAAATGTAAATATCTTCAAAACTATGCAAAATAAACAATCTGGGTCAATAGATGACATGGCAAAAAGTTTTTGTTGTAAATAATTAGCAGGTGTAAAACTATGGTCTGGGACATATATCTCGTATATTTAGAAGAAAAAATTGGGGGAAAGGGGCTAAAATGTCACCAGGTAGAAAAATGGGTGTCTGAACCTTAAAGACAAACCCAAACTTCCAGTTATAACTAAATAAATAAAATGTTACCCACCTGAATGTAAATAAATTATCATGAAAATTTCATCCTGGAAAGTGAATCCTATATAATAAAAGCCTAACTGCTGTGTTCGTGCTGCGGTCCATGTGTGTGTCACTGCAGTTCATATGGACTCACCACTAGAGAGAGTCTCTGCAGTTCCTACTGACTCACCACTAGAGGGAGAAACACAGGAAACACACACAGAGGCAGAACACAGCAATTACACAGACCGCAGGTAAGGTTGCTTGGGATAGAGGGGGGAACCTTGATTTGGGACAAAGGGGGAGACCCCTGGATTTGGGACAGAAGGGGGGCTGTATTTTGGACAGAGGGGGCCCTGTAGGAAGGGGGCTATGGCCTTGGAACACTAAGGGGGCACTCTGGGTTTCTAGCTCCCGTTATTGTAATGGGCTTTATGTCTAGTAATTTAATAATGCACCAGATAAATCCATATATATAAAAACATTAGTAGAATAAAAATCACTTATCATAACACATAGTACAAAAACTAGCTGGCCAGCTAAAAACTAATATTGTTAGATGTTATCTGGTCAAAAACTGCAGTTGACCAGTGTGGTCACATGTAACTCAGCAGGATGGAGAATGTAGGAAGTTTTAAAGGTTGAGTTGGGAAGAGTGCTGTGAAGGGAAGTGAGATGAGATCAGGACTTTGAATGGAGTTCAAATCCGAGCAATGGAGTGACTGACTGGGTCAGAGGTGAAGAATAAAGAGCATTCGATGGAAGGATTATTAAATGCTGCGAAATGTCCAGTTGAACCAGTTTCTACTTCCTATTCCTTCCATTTAGCAACTGTCAGTCATGATGTGACATCACAGCCAATTACTGGATGCTAATACCATAGTTGCCTCATCTGAGCATGCTCAATCTCATAACCAGCTCGCTTAATTGCTGAACAAATATAGCCGATAACACACACTACCCCTTAGTTCCCATGAATAATCTGAGGCATAAGCCTATGATTACAGAGGACAAGCTAGGATATATCAACATATTTTAAAATATGTCATTATGGGGTGTTGAGAGTTGTCCTTTAAAGTGGACGGGGCAAAGTTGCTGGGATGTGAACATCTGCATCTGACCAAATAACATCTGTTTGGTTGCTGTAGATAAATAGCACAAGAAAAAAATGAGCCTCTAGAGTTTTAACTGGTAACCCACCAGTATACTTGTATAGCAATTGTGTTACTATTGATGGGATTTGACTTCAGACTCTTCTTATAGTATCTGATACTTTGTTCTCTAAACTTCTTGGAAATACAAAGCCTGCGAGACAGGTTTCCTGAATCTATGGCGTCAGGTGTGGTGTGTATGTGGGAAGATTATGATTGTTAATGAAATATGCGTAGTCGGCCTAATTATTATATGTGAAGCTCTTCTCAGGAGCTGTAAATCTTTAGATGGCTACATGTTATTAGCACCTAATTACCAATGAACCTAGATCTGTCTTCTGTAATGAGGCCGATTCAGACATAGGAAATCTCCTATTGGTAGAAACCGCTCGTAAATCGAGTGAAAGTGTGTAGCCTTTTTCGGAAATTTACAAAATAGTGTTGGTAGAAGGAAATCATGTTGTAGTCCCAGGAATGGCACTTGCAGCCTTCCAGATGTTTTGAAAACTACAACTCCCCTACTGGGAGATGTGCTGGGAGGGCGCTGGTGTGTAGAAGACAAATACAAACATTTGTATACAAAATACAAACAAATACAAGTCATTGTGCAGTTCCATGAACTGTAATAAAAGCATTAACGGGAATTTCCAAAACAAATTTACAATCTGTTAGCATGACTTTAACCCATACTTTGCTGTGGCCACGCAAGTATCGGAAGAGACACTCGTGCAGCTGCCGCAAGCCTATTTCCCAGAAGCTGCACACTTGTGCGACTGTAGTAATGCAGACTGATACCTGGCATTAAATACTTGCGGGTGAGATTCACGAAGAGCCGATTAGCCTCTGGTAAATCTGCAACGAGTAGAGCTGCTCTGGGTGAATCTCCACGTAAGCCCCTCATGATCTCATTTATAATATACTATTAGGCTGGCACAAAAAGAGGTGCTGTGCTTTAAATTTTCAGCAACCAACAAGATGTTAGCTCTTTACTGGGCTACCATATTTAAATAACTTCTGATTGGTTGCTGCAGATCAATAGCACTGACATACTTTTGCACCTTTTATTGCATCAGCCATATTGATGCACAACTACAATTACCAATGTGTAACCCTAATATTTTATGTATGTGCATTGTTTTGGAGAGAAATGCATTTGAAAATAATATTTTCCTGTGCAAATGGGTAATTGGTTAATATTTTACTACAATTAATCTGCTACTTTAGAAGAAACATTGCCAAGTTTAAATTATGAAAACATAATATTGCCCAGAAGCCTTCATAAAGATGCACAAACTTGCCAGGGTACTACTGAAAGGCCAACCACTGTAATCTCTATACTGTCTCTATATCTGTTAGTAGCCTACTTCTATGTCAGATTGGCCTTTTTTTGCTTTTTGAGATGGTCAGATTTGAAAATGTCTCCACCTTACCTCAACCCTCTCCTGTTAAATGTCCACCTCACCTTAAACTCCACCTGTTAAATGTCCACCTCACCTTTATCCCCACCTGTTAAATGTCCACCTCACCTTAACCGCCACGTGTTAAATGTCTACCTCACCTTAACCACCACCTGTTAAATGTCCACCTCACCTTAACCCTCACCTGTTAAATGTCCACCTCACCTTAACCCTCACCTGTTAAATGTCCACCTCGCCTTTATCCCCACGTGTTAAATGTGCACCTCACCTTAACCCCCACTTGTGAAATGTCCACCTCACCTTTATCTCCACCTGTTAAATGTCCACCTCACCTTTATCCCCACCTGTTAAATGTCCACCTCACCTTAACCCCCACCTGTTAAATGTCCACCTCACCTTTATCCCCACGTGTTAAATGTCCACCTCACCTTAACCCCCACCTGTTAAATGTTCCACCTCACCTTTATCCCCACCGTTAAATGTCCACCTCACCTTTATCCCCACCTGTTAAATTTCCACCTCACCTTAACCCCCACCTATTAAATGTCCACCTCACCTTAACCCCCACCTGTTAAATGTCCACCTCACCTTTATCCCCACCTGTTAAATGTCCACCTCACCTTATCCCCCCCCCGTTAAATGTCCACCTCACCTTAACCCCCACCTGTTAAATGTCCACCTCACCTTTATCCCCACCTGTTAAATGTCCACCTCACCTTAACCCCCACCTGTTAAATGTCCACCTCACTTTAACCCCCACCTGTTAAATGTCTACCACACTATAACCCCCACCTGTTAAATGTCCACTGTACCTTAACCTCCAACTGTTAAATGTCCAACTCACCTTAACCCCCACCTGTTAAATATCCACTGTACCTTAACCCCCAACTGTTAAAGGAATAGTTCACTTCAAAAGTGAACTATTCCTTTAATGTATTGATTGAAGACCTGAGGTTAAGGAGCTATGCCTTACCATCCGTTCTTCAATCAATTGACCAGGAGCCATAGACGAAGATATTTACCTTACACTTGATTCTCCACAGCAGCATTAAGAATTCCCCACTACTTCCTGGTTAAGATTAACTATAACGCGTCGTGCTTGTGCGCTATAGTTAATCTGAACTATTTTGGACAGTGCTGCTGTGAAGAATTGCGTTTAAGGTAAATATATTCCATCTTCGTGGCTCCTGTTCAGTTGATTGAAGAACGGATGGTAAGACATAATTCCATAACCTCCCGGTCTTTAATACATTTAAGGAATTTCAAGTGACCTATTCCTTTAAGTGGAAAACCCTTTACCCCTTTTAATGATTTAGACATCTAGTGATTGTGTTCTGTTAGTTTGGGTGATTTGTCTGGGAACCACTTGTTGGTGTTTTTAAAACCGTATGCCAGAGGTGTGCCCATTCAATTTTGGTAATAAAAATATTGATGTTATATTGTTAAGCTGACTGTACATTTGTGGTGATGGCACAGTGTAGCAGCTGATCGCTACTTATCCTTTGTAACTTGATTGGAAAGTTCCCTGAACTTCAGTTGGAAAACTACTCAGGATAATGTGGCCATGGATGGGATAGTCTGAAAATGGTCCAATTCACTTGTGATCGATATTGACAGGCAGCCTATCATAGACAAGGCCATGCACGGGTCAGTATTTCTGATTAAACTGATTGGAAATATTAATCAGGTTTCACTCCAAAACTACATACCGTAATACTGTTGGGCAACTTTATACTCCGTTGATTATATTCCAATGATATTATAATGTACACTGTAAAGCAGGGATGTAATTCGAAAACTACAATTCCCCGGCTCTTTTCCATATCTCTGCTGTAGAGTGAAAAACAAATACCCTTCTTTTATAGGTAATTAAATGAATAATATTCTGATTAGTTTAACACCACATATGTCTAGTTTATGAGGAAGCCAATCTCCTCTGTCTGTGTTTATCTTTTTATAGTGCTAAACAGGTTGTGCAATGATTCACAATTCATTTAACCATTCACACTGGGCCGTGCCAAGGCATCAGTTAAAACAACCCTGCTGCCAATTTTTAGTTTAATCGTTTTAATTTTTGAAAATCCTTATCTGCGGTACAGGCTAATAAGTAACCATGTAGTATATATCTGATGTTTTGCCTTGGCCCCATAGTCTATAAAAACTGGGATGGCTTACCCACAGGGGAGCTCCTGGGAGAAACCTGTGAAAGATCGCCATCAAAGCAGAAGATCGCCATTGGATGCAGAAGATACATTGATTTTAGCCATTTTTGAGTCTTTGACAGACTTCTGTTCTGCCGAATGACCTGGAACACCCAACATTTGCCCTACATTTTCATTGTGGGTGGGGATTGGGACAGGTGTTGGCAGGGTAGAGAATATCTGGGTAGGGTTTGCGATAGGAACATTAAAACTAACATATTCATAAAAGCACACACATTGTAAGGTAAGGGGAAAGGAGCAGTCACTAAGCAGGGATGTTCCATATTCAGAAATCTCTTCTGTATGTTTAATTAATTATTCAAGCAGCGGTTGATGAGGTCTGAGTGCAGCCTGTATCAAACTAGGTCAACATGTAACTGACACAATAACTATGTGTAAACAACACCCAGTGTAAAATATCGCTATTAGGCCTGTGATCTGGCAACCCAACAAACTAACGATCTTGCGCTTATTTTAGTATATTAAAGAAAATTAACTACAGAGGTGGGAGAATGAAGGGTAACACCCCCCATTTATTAAACCCCTCCTTTAAACAGAATGTCCATGCTGTAAACCAGGGACATTTATTATGTAAATGGGATATTATTGATAACATTTGTTTTGCAGAGAGTTTTCTATTTATTTCACAACCTATTTAATATCTCACATGAAGTCTAATAAATTAGGTTGGGAAAAAAACATATTTGTGCGGATGTGTTGAAAAGGATTTTGCCTCCCAGGCTTTTTATAATATTCATTAGAAAGGCTTTTAATATAAATGCAATAATATATCTTTCACTGGCTCATTTAAGGGCTCTATTTACTGGTATAGTTCTTCCCTATATCCTCAGGGCGGTGTTGATGCTAGACCTGAAATCCCAGGACTTGTCTTTCATACTCCACATATCATTAACAACTCACTACAGGATTTTTATTCTTCACCAACTTTTGAAATCTATGAGATTAGTGGCAGAAGGTGTTTTTGGTAAGGCTCATCTGTTATAGACTTGTACAGCCATCCACTAGTTTTGTTAAGCTAGGAAGGCCTGGCAGCAGTATGGTGTCTGAGCAAGTCATTGGGAAGCCCAACGCTTTGGGTTAGCTCCAACAAACTTAAGTTGTATTTAAGCAAATTGCTTAAAGGACAGTTATACTCACCCCCCCCATGTTCCTTTCCCCCCACTCCTGCAAAGTACCCAGGGTGAGGACCTAAAGCGCTAAGTTCTCACCTCTGGGTACTTTACAAAAGTCCTGCACCACTTGTAATCTCCCTCGTCGCTCCGGTTCGATCCTCCCCACTGGCACTTTGAGTGACAGGTCATGAGGCAGCCAATGGGAAGACGCGCTCTGCAAGGAGGCGTGTCTTCCCATTGGCTGCCTCCCAGACTGTCACTGACCATGTCCAATGTGTGGGGATCGGACCAGAGCAATGAGGGAGATTACAAGTAAGTAGTACAGGACTTTTGTAAAGTACCCAGAGGTGAGGACTTAAGTTTTAGGTCCTCACCTTGGGTACTTTGCAGCATTCCTGCAAAGTACCCAAGGTGAGGACCAAAAATTAAGTCCTCACCTCTGGGTACTTTACAAAAGTCCTGTACTACTTACTTGTAATCTCCCTCGTCGCTCTGGTCCGATCCTCCCCACTGGCACGGTCAGTAAGTATGGTAAGTATAATTGTCCTTTTAAAGGACAACTATACTGTAAAAATTTACTTTTTGAAGTTAAAAGTACCCGAGATAAGAAGGTAGGGTTGATTATTTCCACCTCCCAATATTGTTTTGTTAAGGTGTTACAGCACATACAGTTTTCATCTGCCAGGTTATGCCCCTGTTCCTTCCTGTTTAAAAGATAGTGCTGAAGCATTCAGGAAGCCTAGCAGAAGTAGTTTTCTTTGTGCTGCCGCTCCTCATAGAGATTATATTGGGAGGTAGTAGCCTTTACATTAGGCTATATTGCATGTTATTATGCCAGCGGTTCTGGACACATGCAAAAGCCCAGGGACATAAAGGAGTATTTTGCATATCTCCGCCCCCTTCTCTGGGGAACCTAGGAGTAAGATATTACTTCTAGTTTCTTAGGCTTTGTGGGCAATGCTATTCATATAGCATGAGACTGCAAGATACCTTCTGTTATAAGAAGGCTCTGCTCCATTTGTATGCTCAGTGGAGCGCTTTTTGCTCCTTTTGGTCCACCTCTCCCTAAGCTTTCTAGCTGACTTGTCTAACATATCTATACAAATACTTCCCTGAAAATCCTTGTTTATATTTTAAATAGAAGGAAGATAAGAATCTTTATATCAGGTAATCTACAATATCTGACTGCACAATATTACTATGGTTTGAAGGAATTTTCAATTCATATTGACATAGTCACACATGTCCATAAAAAAGATGCTTTACTTTAAGAAGCTGCTACGCACAGGGCAAGTTTGGCTCAATATTTTTTCCCAAGGGATTAATATCGATTAGTAATCTGTTTTTAGTCTGTGTAGTATCTTGGTCCTGGCTTGATAAATCGCATGTCTATGTTGCAGGGCAACCTGTAATTGGTTATATTATTATTACTGTATTTATTTTATTATATATGATTTTATTAATTTTATGATATTATTAATTTCCTTTATGATAGTTTTTTTGTTGTTGTTGAATGGGCTGTTTGGTTCCATTGAAATATACAGCTAGATTCAATAAAAGTTCTTGTATCCACAATTGATGATGCTGGCTGCTAGTGTCCACACTTAGACACGATGTAAGAATGGACCATGATTGTGAAAGCGCAGGGGGTGTTTTTAGTGAGCTCAGTAAACACATCACATAAAAAGATGGGCCCATTTTTGTAGAAACTGATAAAGTTGCTTGGGTTCTTTCAAAACAGGTTTCTACTTGTGTGGAAAAATTGGCTGTGATACTGATATTTTTTTTGCTAACACTGGAAATAGTGAAATTACTGTAGGGATATACAAAACACAAGACTATTGCGGTTTATTACACAAAATGTTTCGGACTACATGCACACTAGTGCGCACACACTAGTGTGTAAAACCTTATATAGCTATAGGAAGTCACTAACTAATACCCCAAACCCTAATCCCACCCCTAGGAAATAAACCGCATGCATCATAGCAATAGACTTGTGTTTTGTATACTCCTTACCTATTTTTATTTTGTAATGGTTCTGTGGATCACTAAGGGGAATATATATTCTGTGTGAAGTAGGTCCTCACCCCTGGGTTTCCCGTAATCAGCTGGTTCACTTGACTTACCTAAAGTCTCCCTTGCCAGTATAGTCCAGCTCCACCTCTCAAGACCCATTTGAAGATGCGCTCTGCAAGAAGCCAGGTCCTATACAGAAGGTGTACAGACAGCCCACGAAGAAAAGGCTAGGTGCCTGCACATACGCAATATAGATTTTAGAATTTTGAAGGATCGCACACCTTGTAAATGTGAACAAACTTTTATTGAACAATCAACACAACACGCACAATGTTTCGGGGGGCTCCTCCCCCTTCCTCAGGTGCTGAAAAATGGATCCTCCCATCCCCTTAAATACCCATAATGCTTGGTGAACACACCCACTTCAAGGAAACAAGATACATAAAGTGCCATAGTGATAAAGTGCAATATTCTTGATACGATATTCTAAAAAAGTAACAAATAATTAGGATCAATATGGGCAGAAAAATTAATATACATTGTGATACAATACATTCTGATAATAAAATGAATCCAACACAATGTGATACAGTACATTATAATAATATAAAATACATAAAAATACCAATACCATACATTATGTGAAATATCAATAAAAGTGATACACCCTATAGGTGTAGAGTACTGTGTTAAAAGTAAGTAAATACAATGTATAAAAACTATCAAAACTCTGTGTACAAATACCAATATAGCTTGAAATATAAAAAGTATCTAATATGTAATAAAGATACTTTTTATATTTTAAGCTATATTGGTATTTAACACGGTACTCTACCATGATATTATTAACCCTTTAGGGGTAAGGGTTGGAAGAGTGTGGACCCGTTGCTCGTGGATGTGCTAATGACCATTTTTCTTAGAGGCCCGCACATACGCACCCTGGGTAATTTAATGTTCTGCAAGAGGTGGAGTATGAAAGTCGCCTGATGGGGCAAGATCTCTGTGTAGAGCTGCTTAATAAGTTACTCCCTGCATTTTAAACTTCACCACCTTGATATGTTTAAATCCATAGAATTAAAGGTATAAAAGGCAAAAAGGCAGTGATGACTGCTTAGGCTGCTTTATTCCATGTTAACTGACATGTTTTGTGCCACATGCACCCTTTTCTCAAGGTCCTTGTGGCCTGAAACATGTTGGTTAACATGAAATTAAGCAGCTTAAGGAGTTATCACTGCTTTTTTGCCATTTATACCTCTAATCTACCTTCTATGGATTTAAGCCGAGGCCACACTGAGCACGCGCGAGTGCGCAATTGATTCATGTGCATTGGTCCCCGATTGTGCTTTGATTCCTGTAATTTTCTGTATCAGAGTGCATGTGAATCGCACCAAAAATGGTCATCGTATGTGCTCCAATAATCTCATTAAATGTAATCATGTTTTCCCTCCATGCATTTTAGTCTACTTTGTTTCTTTAGGGACAGCATTTGTGATAAAGCATATGCAGAGTTTCAGTGGATAATTATTTTGATCTTTTTTTTTAGAAAAGAAACATAGTTTGGCCCCAGAAATATAAATGCTCCACAGGTACATAGGAAAGTTCAGGATTGCTCTTCAATCTTTAGGGGAAATCTCTTTCAAAATAGACCTAAAATTCATGGCAGAAGTTCAAAATCTACTCTCTCAAAATCAGATATTTCTCTCAAATTTCAGACATTGGGATAAACCTTGGCATTTTTAAAAGGTAATGCATTTTCCTGGTGAGTGGAGGAACTAATTCTATTTGCTTCATACATGAATCTAATAATTCTTTGGAGCAATCAAACATTTGCTTCTCATACTGACCTGGTGGTTGAATCCAAAGCTAACACTTTCTAAATATATTTGCCCTTGGGGCTACCCCCCCACAGATACCACATCATAGGGCATCCTTTAGCTCTACCATAAATGCTTTTTGACGTAAGCTCACCATCAGGTCAATAGAATATTTTCTTCAGTCTTTACCTAGTGAAGGCTGCAAGAGAATTACAATTTTAGAAGTAATCTTCCTTACTTGTATTTGTTCTTTTCATGAAACATTCCATGTTCATTTACACTGATGTTTTAGGCTAACAAAGATAATTAAGAAATTACCTTCCTGAAACTATGATAATAGAGTATATCTTTCAGCAAACATATCTAGAGCTCTGTTACCCCACTGTGTATATTTCAATATTAATATTAGGTGTATCAAACATGGAGCCGCTCCCTTGACTAATAAAGCATCTTTTTAATATTTACTCAGCCATCTGCATAACAACTTTAAACCAATGATGTGGAGTTGTAAAAGGTAAGTTTTGAGGTGCACTCCCCTATCTCGGTAAGGGTTATAAACAAAAGTACTGAAAGGGAGGTGCACTCCAAAATTGCTTTACAGCATAACTTATTTATTCAGTGCTGAACAAAGTCCAAAATACACACAAAGTTTCTGAGTTTTTCCCCCTTCCTCGGGTGTACACCTACACCTGAGTTCAGTGGTGAAACTAGGAGTCACTGAAAACCCCCCAACAACACTCCTCAATTGTATTTTAACAGAACACAATTCTAGTAGCACAGTAACTATGTAGCTACACAAGTACTAATATGCAGGTTCATTTTGCAGGATTGGCTCAGAATTTTGGGCATTAAAGTTCTGCGGTTAAACTACAACATTTTTGACCCGAAAGGAGACTCGGATCAAAACTTCAGCACATCCCTAACAGAACCACAATTATGGCTATATGCCGTGAAAATATTTTTGCATATGTATACTTTTAAACATTCACACCAATGAGAGTTGTCTGATACGGCATTGCTGAAAAAGCTTTTTAGATACAATGTTCTTTTCTGTCAGTTTTATTGTATCTGTTAAAATCTGAATGAGCTTCACCAGGAATAAAATATTATTAGTTCCAAGGGAGCAATGTTATTATCCTTCCAGATATGCATTGTTTTCTTGTCCCCTGGATTTTAATAACTGGTGACAGGCTAAAGGACTATGGGGAATTTCTAGCCATGCATCAAGTTTGTTCTAGTGTACACAGTATTTGTGTTCATGCTTTGCTGACTGGCTCTACTAATAGCCTGCTTGGTCAGTTGCGGACTGTGAGATTTTTGTTCTCAGGGTTGGTTTGTCTTGTGCCGGGTAGGAGAAGAGATTTCTCCAGGTAGGAGAAGAGATTTTAAAGATTTTAATTACACTCGAATTAAGATTACATACTAACATAGTAACATAGTAATTGAGGTTGAATAAAGACGTACGTCCAACCTATTCACTGTTTTTTTTTAACCCTTCCTAACAGTTGATCCTTCAGGATCCTTCCTGACTCCAAATGGCAATCGGAAAGTATCCCTGGATCAACCAGATCTATATGTATTAATACCAGTAATTCTCACTATTTTTTAGTTTTACAAACTTATCCAGGCCATTTTAAATCTATTTAATGAACTTGCCATTACCACATCTGCTGGAAGACAGTTCCACAGTTTCCCCATTCTCACTGTAAAGAAACCTTTCCTAACCTGAAGATGAAACTTCTTTTCTCCCAACCTTAAAGGATGTCCACGAGTCCTCTGATATGACCTATTAGTGATCAATGCACCAGAGAGTTTATTGGTGCAAGATAACAGTATGTTGAGAACATTGCCAAAAAAGGGGGGAGGTGGGATCTTCATTTACGTGGATAACAAAAAGGTTAAATGGTATCAGACCCCTTGAATTCTTTGTTTTGCACAAGGAGAAAACATACAATAGCCTCATACAATAGTATTTGCAATTCTAAACCCAGGCTTACCCATTTGTGGTGATGTAGTAAGCGTTCAACATGGAGGTAAGTTGGCAAATTCTTAACTTTTTCAACATAACACCGCACGCAATGCACTTACAGGAAAATTATACTTATGTAGAAACTGACTTCTTTTTGGCTCCTCCCACGGGGGGGGGGGGGGGGAGATTTCTTTGTGATTCCAAACGGCAATCAGAAAGTATCCCTGGATCAACCAGAACTACTGTATATGTATTAATACCAGTAATTCTTAATATTTTTTAGTTTTAGAAACTTATTTAGGAGCTTAAAGCTATTCAATGAACTTGCCATTACCACATCTGCTGCTATTTCTGTTGTATTCAATTAGATCAACTGGACTTGAAGTTTAGTTCTTGAAGATAGTTTCGCTAGTCATCAGACTGGCTTTCTCAATTCAGAATCAGTCAATCAAGAATCTTTGGCAATTATGTACCCTGGAAAATCCCAATTAGCATGTCACAGCCAAGGGTTAAGGGCGTGATTGGATAGTGGCTAAGAGTTGTTATAGGAACGCCCAGTGTAAGGTGTCAAAACAGCATTGTACATGGCAGACAGTTGGTGTCGAACCCCCCCACCTCTACTTAGGCTTGGTTTCTTTATTTTCACATAAATGGCCTCCTTAACACCTCTCTTGAACCAGTCACTTTCCTTGGCCAATATGTTAACATTACAATCTTCAAAGGTATGTCCTTTATCCTTAAGATGCAGGTACACGGCTGAGTCCTGACCCGAGGAATTGGCTCTTCTGTGCTGGGCCATACGTTGATGCAGTTGCTGTTTGGTCTCCCCCACATACAAATCAAAGCATTCTTCACTGCACTGCACTGCGTATATGATGTATACTTTTCTTGTGTTTCAGTATTGTGTCTTTTGGATGTACAAATTGCTGCCTCAGTGTGTTGTTCAGTTTAAAGCAGACAGGGATACGGTGTTTTTTGAAAATTCTTTTTAATTTCTTGGAGACCCCTGCTACATATGGGATGACCATGTACTTTCTCCTGTCTTGCTTTTCTCCTTCACTGTTGGTATTCCTGTTCTTTTCTTTCCTTCTACTTCTTTTGACAAAGGCCTAGTCTGGATATCCACAAGTTTTAAGGGCTCCTCTGAGATGTTTCATTTCTTTAGCCTTCGCCTCTGTGCTAGTGGGGATGTTCTCAGCTCTGTGTTGCAGGGTTCTGATGACACCTAGCTTGTGATCTAAAGGGTGGTGGGAGTCAAACATCAAATACTGATCTGTGTGTGTTGGTTTTCTGTAAACCTCTACCTCCTGTTTACCATTTTCCTTAACTTCTACCAAGCAGTCCAAGAAAGCCAGTTTGTTGTTTTGTACCTCTTCCCTTGTAAATTTGATGTTTTTATCTACCGCATTGATGTGTTCTGTGAAAGCTTGTACTTCCTTCTTGTGGATTTAAACCCAAGTGTCATCCACATATCTGAACCAGTGGCTGGGTGCTATGACCTTAAAGGTATTAAGCGCCTGTTTTTCTACTTCCTCCATGTGAAGGTTGGCCACAATGGGTGAAACTGGAGATCCCATAGCACATCCGTGTTTTTGCTAATAGAACTTATCACTGTATTTGAAATAGGTGGTATTCAGGCAGTAAGGAACACACCTGTTCTGGGTTGAGATCAGTTCTGCTGGTAAGAGTGCAGTCTTGGCCTAGCCTATTTCTCACCATGTCAACAGCCTCCTTGGTGCTTGATCAATGGCTTTATCCTTTTGAAGCTGTTGTAGTAAGTCTATGATGCTTTTCTTGTAACGGCTGGTGGGATCCCTTGTTAAAGCCTTATATGTGTTGTTATCGGCCAGGAGCATGGTCACCTTATCATGGTAGTCTGAGGTGTTGAGTACCACTGTGCATCTTCCCTTGTCTGCCGGTAGAATGGTGATGCTGGAATCTTTCTTGAGGGATGTTAAGGCTCTTCTTTCCTGTGTGGTCAGGTTAGATGAAGGAGGTTTAGCACTGGCTAAGGCTGCAGATACCTTATGGCGAAGTTGTTCTGCCTCACTCTGTGGTACCTTATTATTGTGAATTGAGGCTTCTGTGGCTGCTATAATATCCACCACAGGAATGCCTTTAGGAGTGATGGCAAAATTCAAGCCCTTAGCAAGGACTTCCATTTCTGGCTGGGTCAGGGTCCTGTTAGACAAGTTTCTCACCCATTCCTCCTTGTTTGATGAAGTGACACTTCCCTCCTTTTGTATCCAAGGTAGTTGTTCTCCTTTGGGGGTGTTCTGGGATGACAGAATAGAGAATTTGTTCTGTTGCCTTTGTTTGCCCTTACAGTGCTGAGAAAGTTGTGCTTGTTTGGTGAACTCCATCACTCTTTCCCAGATGGACACAGGTAGCTGTGAGGCCAGGTTCTGTTCTAGTTGACTAATGTTGCGCATTAAAGCATCGACTGTAAAATGTGTCTGTCGTACCCGTTCATTTAGGAGCTGTGTTTGAGCCTTTTGCACCAACATGGCACCAACTGTCTGCCATGTACAATGCTGTTTTGACACCTTACTGTGGGCGTTCCTATAACACCTCTTAGCCACTATCCAATCACGCCCTTAACACTTGGCTGTGATATGCTAATTGGGATTTTCCAGGGTACATAATTGCCAAAGATTCTTGTACAAGTCATTCTGAATTGAGAAAGCCAGTCGGATGACTAGCGAAACGTCTTCAAGAACTAAACTTCAAGTCCAGTTGATCGAATTGAATACAACAGATATACCATGACCCGGATGAATGAGAACCTTCACAAGCATCTGCTGGTATTATTATTGTATGGCCCATTAATATATTTGTATAAAGTTATCATATCCTCGCACAAAAGTTTCTTCTCCAATGTAAACAGCCCTGACTTGTCTAATCTGCCTACATAGTCAAGCCCCTCCATTCCCCTTATTAATTTAGTTGTCCTTCTCTGAACTGCTTCTATTTCCAAGATGTCCCTTTTGTATATGGGATTCCAAAACTGCACCGCATATTACAAATGAGGCTTTACCAGCGCCTTCTAAAGAGGAAAAATAATATTTTTCTCTCTTGAATCTATTCCTTTCTTTATACAAGACAATTTCTTGCTAGCTCTAGCCGTTGCTACCTGGCATTGTGAACCCCAAATCATTTTCCATTAGAGATTAACTTAACACAGAGTTATTTATGGTGTAGGTTGCACAAGGATTGTTAAACAAATGCATCACCTTACATTTATCAACATGGATTCTCATCTACCATTCTGCTTCCCATTTTGAAAATCTATCTAGGTCTGTTTATAAATGACTTAGAAGGGGGCATTGAGAGCAAGGTCTCTGTGTTTGCTGATGACACTAAATTATGCAGAGCTTTGGAAACTTCCAATGATGTGCAAGTGCTGCAAGCAGACCTAGATAGATTATCAAAATGGGCAGCAGAATGGCAGATGAGATTCAATGTTGATAAATGTAAGGTGATGCATTTGGGATTTAATAATCCCTGTGCCACCTACACCATAAATAACTCTGTGTTAAGTGCATCTGAAATGGAAAAAGATTTGGGCGTTCTGGTAGATAACAGACTTAGCTGTAGCAAACAATGCCAGGTAGCAACAGCTAGAGCTAGCAAGATATTGTCTTGTATAAAGAGGGGAATGGAATCAAGAGAGAAAAATATTATTCTCCCTCTTTACAAGGCACTGGTAAGGCCACATTTGGAATATGCGGTGCAGTTTTGGAATCCCATATACAAAAGGGACATCTTGGAAATTGAGGCAGTTCAGAGAAGGGCAACTAAATTAATAAGGGGAATGGAGGGGCTTGAATATGCAGGCAGATTAGACAAGTTAGGGCTGTTTACATTGGAGAAGCGGCGGTTGCGTGGGGACATGATAACCTTATACAAATATATTAATGGCCCATACAGTGAACTCTCTGGTGCATTGTTCACTAATAGGTCATATCAGAGGACTCGTGGACATCCTTTAAGGTTGGAAGAAAAGAAGTTTCATCTTCAAGTTAGGAGAGGTTTCTTTACAGTGAGAACGGTGAAACTGTGGAACTGTCTTCCAGCAGAGGTGGTAATGGCAAGTTCATTGAATAACTTTAAAAAAGGCCTGGATAAGTTTCTAAAACTAAAAAATATTGAGAATTACTGCTATTAATGCATATAGATCTGGTTGATCCAGGGATACTTTCCGATTGCCGTTTGGAGTCAGGAAGGAATTTTTTCCCCCCTTTTTTAGCTGGGGTTTTTTGCCTTCCTCTGGATCAACTGTTAGGTAGGGTTAAAAAAAAAAAAAAAAAAAAAAAGGGAATAGGTTGGACTTGATGGACGAATGTCTTTATTCAACCTTAATTACTATGTTACTATGTTACTATGTTACTATGCTTGCAGCAATTGCACATCATTTGAAGTTTCCACACCTCTGCATAGTTAAAATGTCATCAGCAAATACAGAGTGGCCCCAGTACAGAACCCTGAGGAACTCCACTTAGAATTTTAGCCCACATTGATGTAGCTCCATTGACCACCACTCTCTGTTTGCGATCCAATAACCAATTCTCTATCCATGTACACATTTTTTTTCTAGGCCAACACTCCTCAGTTTATACATAAGTCGGCTATGTGGTACAGTATCAAAAGCTTTAGCAAAATCCAAGTATACTACATCCAGCGCAATGCCTTAATCTAAATACTTACTCACTTCTTAAAACCAGGTAAAAATTTGTCTGGCACAAAATATTTCTCATAAATCCATGCTGACTACTGCTAATAAGATCAGTTCTGGAGACAAAGTCAAGGATATGAACCCGTAACAAAGTTTCCAGCACCTTCACTACCACTGATGTTCTGTTAACAGGTCTATAGTTACCAGGCTGGGAACGACTACCTTTTTTAAATATTGGTATTACATTGGCTTTTTTCCTATCCAGCGGCACATCACCAGACAAAAGTGAATCTGAAAAAGATGAGAAACAGTGGTCTAGATAAAACTGGACTTTGTTTAATTGTTTCCATACTATTTCCTCTGTCAGAGTGAATATTCCTCATTGATACCCTTCATATTATTACAGTCCCTGCTATAAGGACTAGGATTCTCTATAGTGAATACCGATTGAAAATAGCGGTTTAGCACATTAGCCTTTTTGGCATCCTCTACAACCATTTCAGCCACTTTATTTAATGGTCCCACATTCTCAGTCTTCATCTTTTTACTATTGATATACTTAAAAACCATTTGGGGGTTGGACTTGCTTTGTTCTGCTATCCCTATTTCATTTTCTATTTTAGCTAGTTTAATCGCTTTCTTGCGCTCCTTATTACAGCTTTTATACTCCCTGTATGCCTGTTTTGTTCCCTGATTTACAAAGTTTAAAAGCCTTTTTCTTTTTTTCCATTTCCCTTTTTACCTGAGCGTTAAGCCATGTAGGAGCGGACCTAATTTTTTTACACTAGTTCCCTAAGGGTTTAAATTTAGAAATGTAATTTAATATCCCTTTAAAAGTGGTCCACTTTTGCTCAATATCTTTACCTAAGAACAAATCCCCCAAGTCTATGAGCAGTAGTGATTCCTTCAACAACATAAAATTAACTTTCCTAAAGTTAAAAGTTAAAAATAGGCAGGATGTGAAACAGTCAGTTTTCACAGCCATGATTGACAGTGTGGAGGGAGGGGCCAGCTCCCAGTTAATTTTCTTTCTTGTTTGGATAAATATTGGTTAAATGGTAAAATCCCCTAGCTTTATGACTAAATGTTTAAGTGAATGCAGCCAGTTAGAGGCCATTAGATTTTGTTAAAGGGCATGTCCACCCCCAAAACTAAAATTTAACCCCTTACTGGCCACATCAAGTAGTTTAAAACAATCCTTACCTTACATTCCTGCTCAAAATAGTTCCCCTGCTGTGCCCCTCCAAAGTCCAGGAAACTGCGTGTAGGAGCAGTGTGTGGACCATGCTGTGCCTGAGACTTCCTCAACCTCATCAAGGTTAGGCATGCTCAGTGCAGCCCTCCCTGCCCTCCAGCCAATCACGAGCGCGGCTGCCGTTCCCGCCCCCTGCTTTCAATTCCATGCAAGCAGAGGGCCTGACCACTGCAGCAGGGGAGAGAGGGCAGGTAAGTAAGAATCGGGGGACTTTTCTAAACATTTATTAATGCGGTTGGGGCTGGGGGAGCATGCCCTACCACATATCAAAAGTTAAATTTTGGGGTGGACATGCCCTTTAACTGCAGCAAAATAATTGAAACAATCTTGTAGCCAAGTTCAAGTTTGTCTTTTGTATTCAGGAGAATATTGTTTATCTTCTAACTGTTTTGTTTAGTCAGCATCATCCTGCAAAATCATATTTGCACTTTCAGTGTCTAAGTGTCACCATCTATGCAGATTAAATAGATAGGAATTGTTTCTGCTTTTTAGAAGTGCAAACTGCATGATAATATTGAATTGAAGCGCCACAATAATAATGTGCATTCTAAATAAACAGTGTACGGCAATGTAAATAAAAACTCTATGAACTTAAGCCTTGTACACACGCTCAATTTTCGAGTGAGGCACGACCCTCGACAGCAAAGCAGTACACCCGACAAACGGCCGTTTCGGGGGTCCTGCCTTGCTCGAAAATCAAGCGTGTGTACATGGCTTTAGAGCGGGCAATGTTTTAATTAGAACATTAAAAAAAAGGTCAACAAAACAAGTAGAGATAAGAGAAAATTAAAATTTCATTGGAAATAGTTAATGTTTCCATTTGTTCTTCTTTAAAAGGGTGATCATATATAGTTTATTTTATAGCATACCACAGAATTTTACAGATAAATAAAGGGCATGTCTGCTAAAAAATAAATTTACGGTAAGTGCTTATTAAATATATATTTTGTATTCAATAAGATCAACTGGACTTGAATTTTAGTTCTTGAACACGTTTCGCTGGTCATCCGACTGGCTTTCTCAATTCAGAATGACTTGTACAAGAGTCTGTGGCAATTATGTACCCTGGAAAATCCCAATTAGCATATCACAGCCAAGTGTTAAGGGCGTGATTGATAGAGTAAGGTGTCAAAACAGCATTGTACATGGCAGACAGTTGGTGTTGAACCCCCCCACCTCTATTTAGGCTTGGTTTCTTTATTTTCACATAAATGGCCTCCTTAACACCTCAACACCAACTGTCTGCCATGTACAATGCTGTTTTGACACCTTACTGTGGGCATTCTTATAACACCTCTTAGCCACCATCCATCATGCCCTTAACACTTGGCTGTGATATGCTAATTGGGATTTTCCAGGGTACATAATTGCCAAAGATGCTTGTACAAGTCACTTCTGAAGTGAGAGATCCAATCGGATGACTAGTGAAATGTCTTCAAGAACTAAACTTCAAGTCCAGTTGATCTAATTGAATACAACAGATATACCATGACCTGGATGAATGAGAACCTTCACATGCTTTATTACGTGCATTTCTAACTAGATATTGTATATGTATTAGCCTCATTCTCCTTCTTTCTGGCAGAGGTTAAGTGCCTCCTCCCACTTCTCAATGAGCTTTAAGGAACTTGGGCATGTACAGAGTAGGCAGTAGGGTAAAGAGCAGTCAACCATTGGCTGTAATGTCAGCAAGTTAGAAGTTTGTCAAAATCATAAGCAACATTAAGCTTGATAAAGGTCTGAGAACACCAACCTAAATGTTCCTTATGATGAATAATGAGTTCTTATTATTAATACCCAGGTGTGCTTCATGTTATACTTGCATTTGTATCTTTGAATCCTTTGGCATCAACCGAGCAAGTGCCTGTATGTATGTATATTTATATATATATTATATATAATATATTAATATATATAATTATATAATTATATATATTATTTATGGGATATATTATATATTTAAAGTAAAGTGAGATGATGCATTTAAAGGGTCTTTTCCAATACTTTATTCATACAGTGTTCAGCAACGTTTCGGCTCATGTCCTAGAGCCTTTATCAAGCTCTAGGACACCAGATGAAATGTTGCTGAACACTGTATGAATAAAATATTGGAAAAGACCCTTTAAATGCATCATCTCACTTTACTTTACTATTGATTGGAACCAGACTGCACCTGGACAAGTATACCTGCTAGTGTTAGTGCCTACATTGAACTATATATACATATATATTTATATCTTCATAGGAGATTGCATTGAGTTTTTAGGAGCTACCAATGAGGTGGGGGGTATAGGATATTACATATAGGAAAGGTGTAAATGTATGTGTGTACTATTGCGATTTAAATGGCCATTAATAAATTTATATAAAGTATACTTTATATAAAGTATAGCACTGACTTATATTAGGTACAAGACAAAATATACAACCTATAAAAAATATATAAACTTACTTAAAGAGCTGAGATTCCTATTTTAATATGGGAAAGTTTAAATGGGAGGTTAAACCACACCCCTGTGACTGTTAAGGAGTCTCCATGTGAATACTGAAAGGAAGTGGTAATGTCAGTATAACATCCAATGATGTACTGTTTGTAAAACATGTAACAGTCATGTGACAGCCAATGAAAAAACAATTCTGGATGCTACACAGGAAGTGATGTGTATGTAGGAAAGAGGATCTAAAGAATGATACTTTGCATGTTTCTTTAGGTAACCTGGGGTGGAGAAATATGTGTTTATATGTTAGATTATTAGGGCAATGCTATTATAATAACATGAGGCAGTGAGGTACCTTCTGCTAGAAGGTTCTATTTCATTTTATACTCTGTGGGGAGCTTTTAGCTCTTTTAACTTCACCTCTCCTTAATCTATAAGGCTAATCAGTATCCTGTGTCCTTTATCCAATTCCTAACCCCATAGCAACTGTAAATCTGGAACATACTGTGGTAAATAATTATAAGTATGAACCTAGCATGTTAATCTGGATCCTGTATAGGGTCTCAGGTTGTCCAATGGTCTTGTTTAGCTTGAACTGCACACTGTGGCAGGACTGCCTAGGTCTATTCTCAGAGAATATCTTCTCATGGGGTTTGGAGAAGAGGAGGCTGGTGAGATTGCCTGATTTTTGAGCTGACATGCCTGATGACGTCACCAGCGCACACGCGCCAACGTAATCAGATGAGCGCGCACACACTAAAGTTCTAAAGTTCTATTGTTCGGAAAAAGACAAATTTTAGGAAGTTCAACCATCTCTAGTAATGGATAAGTCTATGAGGAAGGGTTGACACCTGAAATGAGTTAGATTTTTTTTTTTATCAGATGTATCATTAAAATAATGATTTTCAACCAGACTTACAACACGAAATCCGTGGGACTGGAAGGATGGGGCAGCATTTTCTATATGTGTTTTATGTTCTTTTCGGAAGAGTGCTGTTCAGTGGCGTAGGTAGAAATCGCAGAACCCCATAGCAAGATTTTAGATGGGACCTCTTAACCCACAAAGAAATAGTTCGGTACAGTTCAACCTAACCTGGGCAGGTTTTTTAAACCATGTCCAACCTCCTAAGAAAAAATGTACCTCACTTAGTTCAGCCCCACAAACCCTGTTTTCGTTTTACTTTTACCTTTCAAAGATGCTCCCAGGCTCATATATTCTACTTATAAACCCCCAATCTCTCACTGGCATGGACAACCCTTTTCTGATGCTGTTGCGATCTGGTTGGTTAGGAACATGCACAGTAGCAGAGGAGTCCTGTTCTGCAACGGGCGTCAGCCATTGGAACTATCACGGAAGAGAGGAGCCGTAGTTTTGTAAGAAAAATATCTGAGCCTGGGAGCCTCTTTGAAAGGTTTATGTAAAAGGAAAAGGGTGTTTGTGGGACTTATCTACGTGAGGTAAAAATTTTTTTAGGAGGGTGGGCATGTCAGCAGGGGACCTGATGGTAGGGCCCCCTCTGGCTCCGAGCTCCATAGCAATTGCTATGGTTGCTATGGTGATCCATACACCCCCTGGTGCTGTTCATTGAATCTAGTTTGATGGCAGATTCAGTGAGAAGGGCTGCACATTGTGTTTGGTTTGGGTTTAGGTATGGCTGAACTCACTGAAATTCGTTCCACTTGGATTTTTTGGCATCACAACAATATTATTTTATCTATTGTATATCAGTTATATACGAACCTGAAGTGATTGGCAATTTCTATGTAGGGATTAGAGATGTTTGAATTTTTTTTTCCAGTTTTCATATTTTTGAAATTCTGGAAATAAATTTAAAATCCGAAATGGACCCATAAATATTAATGGGGCAAAAAATCCAAAAGTTGAGTAAAATAAGGTTATAAAAAGCAGGTAACTTTCAGTAGATGGCTTAGGCACCTGGAAAATGGTCACGGAAAAACACATACAGTGCATGTCACCAAAAGCAAGCCATTTTGGAACTTCTGCATGTATAAATGAGGCTACTTTCTGTAACTCTTGAAAGTAGATTCAGTAATCATTGAAAGTAGATCCGGTAACCAAAGAAAGTAGATTTGGTAGCCATTGAAAGTAGATTCAGTAACCAAATAAAGTAGATTCGGCAACCAAAGAAAGTAGATTGGGCAACCAATGAAAGTAACGTAGACACATAGTAATTGAGGTTGAATAAAGACATACATCCATCAAGTCCAACCTATTCAGTTTTTTCCCTAACAGTTGATCCAGAGGAAGGCAAAAAAACTCAGCTAAAAAAAGGGGGGGGGGGAATCCTTCCTGACTCCAAACAGCAATCGGAAAGTATCCCTAGATATGTATTAATACCAGTAATTCTCAATATTTTTTAGTTTTAGAAACGTATCCAGGCCATTTTTTCTAGCTATTCAATGAACTTGCCATTACCACATCTGCTGGAAGACGGTTCAACAGTTATATCGTTCTCAATGTAAAGAAACCTTTCCTAACCTGATGAAACTTCTTTTCTTCCAACCTTAAAGGATGTCCATGAGTCCTCTGATATGACCTATTCGCGAACAATGCACCAGAGAGTTTATTGTTTGGCCCATTAATATATTTGTATAAGGTTATCATATCCCCACGCAAACGTCGCTTTTCCAATGTAAACAGCCCTAACTTGTCTAATCTGCCTGCATATTTAAACCCCACCATTCCCCTTATTAATTTAGTTGCCCTTCTCTGAACTTCTTCCGTTTCCAAGATGTCCCTTTTGTATACGGGATTTCAAAAACTGCACTGCATATTCCAAATGAGGCCTTACCAGTGCCTTGTAAAGAGGGAGAATAATATTTTTCTCTCTTGAATCTATTCCTCTCTTTATACAAGACTATATCTTGCTAGCTCTAGCTGTTGTTACCTGGCATTGTTTGCTATAGCTAAGTCTGTTATCTACCAGAACCCCCAAATCTTTTTCCATTAGAGATTCACTTAACACAGAGTTATTTATAGTGTAGGTGGCACAGAGATTATTAAATCCCAAATGCATCACCTTACATTTATCAACATTGAATCTCATCTGCCATTCTGCTGCCCATTTTGATAATCTATCTAGGTCTGCTTGCAGCACTTGCACATCATTTGAAGTTTCCAAAGCACATCATTTAGTGTCATCAGCAAACACAGAGACATTGCTTTTAATTCCCCCTTCTAAGTCATTTATAAACAGATTAAAAATAAGCGGCCCAGTACAGAACCCTGAGGCACTCTGCTTAGAACTTTAGCCCACATAGATGTAGCTCCATTTACCACCACTCTCTGTTTGCAATCCAATAACCAATTCTCTATCCATGAAAAAATGTTTACTTCTAGGCCAACAGTCCTCAGTTTATACATTAGTCGCCTATGTGGCACAGTATCAAAAGTTTTCGCAAAATCCAATTATACCACATCCACTGCTGTGCCTAAATCTAAATTCTTACTCACTTCTTCATAAAAACCAATTAAATTTGTCTGGCATGGTCTATTTCTCATAAATCCATGCTGACTACTACTAATAAGATCAGTTCTGGAGACAAAGTCAAGGAAATGATCCCGTAACAAAGATTCCAGCACCTTCCCTACCACTGATGTTAGGCTTACAGGTCTATAGTTACCAGGCTGTGAACGACTACCTTTTTTAAATATAGGTATTAGATTCAGTAACCAAAGTAAGTAGATTCAGTAACCATTGAAAGTAGATTCAGTAAATGAATTTACTAAAGCAAATTACTAGAAGGAGCACAGCAACAAAGTGTTTTACTCATAATGTCCTTTATGTGTAAAAATGTCTGATTTCTTAAATCTCGATTCATCCTAATCTCAGGGGCTTTACTCCCTCGATGACAAGTTCTAGTAGATTCATTATCACGTTACTGTGTGTGTTTACTTGATATTAATAAGGTCCACTCTTGACCTTGCAGGTAATAATAAATACCAACCAGGCAAACAAATTTATACTAGTTGTAGGGTGTGGGTTGGTGAGAGGACCAACTGTAATATCTGGAGACTCTTAGAAATTGTGCAACTCAACTCTTATGTATGCCATTATTCAATTATGTCTGTGCAAAAGGAAAGCATTTACAAATCTGGTGGGGTCTATTCATGCCAGAAGTCCCTAATTGGACAGGATTGTCCCAACTGCAGGGACAAAATCCGGAGTCCCACAGCTAGGGATGAAAATGCATCCTACAGAGGTAACTGTCAGCCCTGCTACTGGAACACCCACTCCCTGCCCTGTTATGCCAAATACCTGCCCCATCACACCTCTTGTGACATTACCATGCCATTACCACCATGCCTTTCCCGCTGGGGCACCGAGAAAATGTGGCAACCCTGGGTCCATTTCACTAGCGGGTCCACACAACTAACATAGGTTTTCAAATAAATAGGAAGTCAAAATTTTCACGGTAGCCTCAACCAATGAAATTTCAATGGCGGAGCCAGTAGTTTTAACCAGAAACCATGTTCAGCCTTAAAGCCCTGTACATCCTATACATAGGTAACTACTGTTTAACTTTTACATTGCAGAGTTTGTATTTCTATATTGAACCCAAGTCTGAGGGTCTCAAATTAGCTGCATTCAAACAGAGTATAAAATGCAATGTGATCGTAGCCGTCCGCCACTGGTTCTAGATAATTGTTTCCTTGTGGAAATAGGCTCCCATGTTTTACTGCTCTGTCAAAATAAAAACTACCACATGCATTGAGCCTCTTAAAATAAAAAGCCAACTGGTTTCAATGGGTTCTTACATTGACAAAAAAACATTTCCAAAAAAGCCTAAAGGTCTTCATAGAAAAGAAAAACTTTAATCTAAAAACAGACAAAACCACCTGTACTTGCCTACTATATTCCTTTTCTTGTCTTCTACTCTTATACATGGAGATAACCAGAATGGCTTTATATACAAGAACTTTATTCAGAGCACAGCAGCTACTGGATAATCCACACCCCATCTGTCACTTACAATAAAAACAAAAAGAAGCCTTAAAAATGAAACACTTTTTTTTTTTACAAAGTCACATTCTCTGCTACACATGTTTTTATAAGGCTGTGCTCCTTTAAGTATTAGTGGTTTACTTTCTAAACCAATTCCCTTTAACCCTTTTTGTCTCTTAAATCATGCAAATGTGAGCAAGGGGGCTGCATTTTTCAGCTCTCCACTGTGATGTGTGAGGCCGTTTGCACAAGACTGCAATAGGCGTCCTGGGATTGAGTTTCTGTCTATTACATGGAAAGCTGCCTGTTTTGTTTTTTTTTTCTTTTACAGTCTTTATTGGCTCAGCATCTTTCTGATTCACTGATCCTTCCAGAATCCCTGTACTCAGCTGCCTTTCTAAACTTTACAACTTGCTGACCTCCTCCGCATTTGAGACTTGATGTCAGAGCTGGGAATAATTCTCTTAGCCCTGACGGTCCCAGACCTGATCTATTTCTTTTTTTGTCTTCTACATTCTTCCCATTAGGTTTTAACATCAGTAAACACAGAGCACCCCAGGGCTTATATTAGCTGACACGTTCTCATTTGAACAACACTGTTGCTGAATTTAAAGGCGTAAATATCGGAGAATAACTTGTTCTTAAAGGGGAACTTTAGTGCGTAGGAAGTTTTTTCAAAAACAGTTAAAATTACATAGGTCAGGAAGGCAGGATTGGTACTTTCTACCTCCCAATATAATTTTTTATGAGAAGCGGCAGCACAACGAAAACTACTTCGGTCAGGCTTCCTGAGTGCTTCAGTACTATCTTTAATACAGGAGGCCCATGGCTCTAATCTGGCAGGTGAAAACTGTATCTGCTGTAGCGCCTCATCGAAACAATATTGGGAGGTAGGAATAATTATTCTTCCTACCTGACCAAGGTACTTTTCATTTTTACAGTATAGTTGTCCTTCAAGTTGTGGTTTCACTGTTCAGTATTCTTAATTTTCTGACCTAATATATCTTCTATTTTTAGAGCTGAATGGTTTTTAGAAGATTTTGAAGCCCATACTCTTTATTTTTCAGCTGTCAATCAAGTGCCTTATTACCATAAACTCGGCTGTATGCAGTTTCGCTGTAACTAAAAAATAAAATGTCTGTTGGAATGTGTGAATTGCATGGTTTAAAATTACCCCTATCAGTGCTGACTCAGTGATTACTGAGCATACATTGGTCAGAACTATAAATATTGATACTCTGGAGGTAAAACCACTGTTTTTTTTAGATATTAGTTAGACTTGATTATTAAACAGTGAATCTAACTAATATCCAACAGGTGTATGGCCAGCATTAGAAAGTTCATCAGCATTAGTAAGGAGCTTGTATTTGTTATGTTTTATAGGCAGTGTGGGTTTACAATAGCTAATCATTTCCTTAAAACCCCTCAATGTCCTGTTACTTTTGTGATCATTTAACCACTAGAGGCGCTATTTTGTTTGTTACAATTGTTTGAAATGACAGGCTATTGCTTTTAAATTTAAGTAAAGTTCCCCTTTCAAGCTGCTGGATCTCCCTGATTTAAATAAAAAATGGAAATGCCTTGGTTTAGGGTTATTTTTGGAGCATTAATTATAGAAATGGCCGAACTCACTGGATTCCGTTCTGCTTGCAGATTCACAGACTTTCAAAAAAGTCTGAAAATTCAAAAATCTGCATGCTAACCCATTGAAGTTAATGGGAGTTAAAAAAAAAAAAAAAATCCAAAAGTTCCATCTAAAATGAAGGTATAATTATCAATGGTAACTGTTAATGGCTCAGGGACCTGAAAGCACGTGTCAATGACAAAAAATCTTTAAAAAAAAAAAAAACACTGTCCAGTACTGGAAACTTCATGCGTTCGAAAAAGGCAGAAATATGCAAATTCACGAGTTCCAGTGGATCCGTAAACTCCACTTCAGAACCGTTTGGATTCCATTTCTAATTAAATATGGCACAATTTATTAACGTTTATTGAGAAGACTAATAAGGTTCACAGATGAATTCTGTATTTTACTGAACATTGAAAATTTGACAAAGCCCTAGAAGGATAATGGATGTATTTTCTACTGATGTAGAATGTTAAAAAGAGAAAGCACAAAAACTCTAACTCTACTTGGATAGAAAAAGCTTTTTTCACAAAAAAAGTCCCCATAATTGTCTTTTTAAATAAACAATAGAAAGGAATGTTGTATCTCCGACATTGCATCCCCAAACTACTGAGAATGGACATACACTTAGCAGAATATCATTCCCTGTCTATATTCATACGCTATTTAGTGAATGCCACACATGTTCAACTCAGACTTTGATTTCACATCTTTTCACAGCATTATTTCTTAGCTTAAACCCTACATTTCTTTGGAAAATCTGAAATACTCCCCCTAGTGGAAATCAGTGTGCAGTAAATCTAAAATTCATAGTGGAACACATTGCATTGTTGGCTTGTGTTATTGTTATAAACCTAATGGCTACGTTATGATTTTACATTTGCTTCATAACATGACAGCTTTTGTTAATTCATTTAATTATGAAAAACTAGACAAAGATTAAATAAATACATAAGCAAATCTATCTATCTCTCTTTCTCTTGTTAAACCTATGTTTAAAAATTCCCACGGTATGTTTCCTTATTAAAATTATTTTTAGATTTTTAAAAATTGGGTTTTTAAAAGATTTAAAAAAAATTTTTAGAAAAGAAAAAAAAAACACGCTTTAGACTCATTACACTGTTTGCCAAAAAAATTGCCCTTTGGCGTTAGGCTGTCATGGAGATTCAGTAGAAGTTCGCTAATTTTGCCCCAATCAATCAGATCATATTTAACATTTGAAAGCTAACATCTGATTGGTTAGGGCAAAATTAGCACAATATTTAACGATAAAAACTTTTATTGAATCTCCATGTATGTTTGCAAGATTCTTAAAATTTAACGCTAGATTTTTAGCAATGTTCACATCTTGGCAAAGATGGATGCTGCAAAAATCATGGTAGTTTAGACTATGACATTATTGAATGTTGAACTGGTAGTTTCAACCCAAAACCATTGTACTTAAAGGGGAAGCTCAGTGAAAATACATACAGTATACTAATAAGAAAAAAGAGCAATATTTTCCCAGCCTAATGACCTTAACCTGCCCATTGAATATTTTGTCTGTGTATTAATAAATGCTTCTGAAATAGTGACTTCCTGTTTTGAAGTACCCCTAATAGAGACCATTAAGGCCTTGTCTTTGACCCAGTGCCTGGTTTGATTCAATTGCTCAGTAGAGATCCTTTTTTTTTGACCCATCACTCATGCAACAGCCAATCGGCAGAAATTACTGTTAGCAACATTCCAAGGTAGTGTGCCTTCTGGAAAGAAGGACTGTTCCAGAACCTAAAATGTCAGCTAAATAATGTCAACAGTAGGGAATAGCAAGGGGTATTTTTCAAAATGGAAGAAGATATGTAGAATGACTAGAAATGACTAGGTATGCATAATAGAAAATCATCATTTTTTAAAAAAGTTATTTTCCACTAAACTTTCCCTTTAAGACTGAAAAGTAAAAGTTCTGTTGTTTATTATGACTCTAATGACCTATTAACAGGGCTCTTGCTTAATCAAGGTGAAAAGACTTGTCCTGTCATGTTTTTTAACCATTCCACTCATAAGTACAAAGGAATGACAGTTCTCCTGTAGCAGTGTAAAAAGATATTTGAGTAAAGTAGCAATACAGTATATGATACTTCTTAACAGTAACCATTTACATTTACTGTGTTACCAACCACCATTAATGACTGTCAACATTCGAGTGGAAAAGCGGGTTGGGTGATAGGCCTTATTGGTGTGTGTGAGCTGATTATGTGGTCCCTTAGGCCAGATGGCAGGTTGGTGCAATGTAGATGTACATTTATGTAGCTGCTTGCTTGCAGTCCAGCTTTTCCACATTCTTGATCGATAATTTATCAACTGAAGTTTGGGCATCTTAAATGTAATCTAAAAAGTCATTAACCATATTCAGGTGATTGACTTATTTTAACAGTTCGATGCCTATAAACTGCTGATTAAAGTAATGTATATCTTGCCTTATTAAGTAATTCCTAACCAAAGCTATATAGTAGCTGTGATAAATAAAGGAAATCTTGATTTTTAGCTATCCCTGCAGTGCAATTACTTTTACCATTCACTCTCATTTCCCCACCCATTAATTGAAATTAGCTCCTGTACATTAACCATGATAAATCTAGTGGTATGGGTGGGAGGTGATTAGAAGGGACTAGAGGGCTTAAATTCATACACATATAACTCTCTGTAAGGGGATTGTTATGTAGGACATGAGTGAAGTCTCCCAACATTCCTCCCAAAAAATGAAAAAGCCCCTCTGGACTGGGGTGGGGCCTATAGAAGCTTCATCCATCCAGTCTGTCAATTGGGTCCGTCCAGGAAATAACAGCTTGGTATATACCAATGCCATGCCCAAACCCACCCAGACCTGCCTCTAACCCCCCTACAGATCCAACCAAGCTCAACCATTGCAGGACATGGCTGGCAGGACAGGGTTTAGAAATCAGTTTATGATTGTCAGAAACAAATTTGTTTTAGGTTGAACTTGTTCTCCTTTAAATAAATCAATTGTTGTAATTTTGTTTTTGCTGCTCTTCAATCACAGTAGCATCCATGACTTTAACTCATATTCATTGGGCATTGTTTGTCTAGTAAGGCTTCAACACAGCTGGTATTTCACTGGCTACACAGTAATGCTGTGCTGGTAGCAATGAGAAAATGGCAAAATTCTATCTCCTGCAGTATATTTCCAATGCTTGTAGGTCCATGCGCTCAAGCTCTGCTTACACTGCACCCCTGAAGTCATTATATTTTTAAAGCAAGATGAAACCCTAGAGCAGTAAGCAATAAGTCCAGGATTCACTGAAATCGATAATTTTTTCCTCTTCGGGAAAGTTATTGACCTCCTTTTATCACTAGGAACAAACCCATGGTTAAGTAAGAAATTTTGTCAGTACCGAAATTCTGTGTAAAGACTATAAAATTTTGTTGGAAGTTTCAACCGATTAATGCGAAAACTGGTAATTTTGACATGAAACCAGGTTTGGGTTGAAACTGTTCAACTATGAAATCTTGCTTAATTTCATAGTTGAAGAGGACTTGTGTCCTTCACAAAGTCACCACTCTCCACCCATGCTGCTGTCAATTAAGCCTTTGGAGGAAGCAACCTTGGGGAACATATTGCAAACAGGTGGGCAGGATTTGTTTTTTTGGGTGGAAATACCCTTTAAGCACACTATTGACAGAAACAGGTGGGCATTTTTGGAGGGATCATCAACATGAACTTTAAGTTTAATATTGGCTAACAGGTGAGTAAAATTTGTTTTTGGGCTGAACAGGACTTCATTTTGACAATTCTAGAAGCTACAATAAGAACTGGAAATATGGTCTTCAAAATCCAATTTGTTATATTTTTACTCACATTAAACTATCATCCAAACCAGTCTAAGTTTCTGCCCAGTTCTAAAGGTTCTAAAGACCTTGCTTAGTTTGAAAAATACAGGACAGTCCTTTAGGAATCTGGACAGATAGTCAGCGACTTGCCCTCGAAATAATACCAACATAAATATATATAAATATATAAGTAAAAGGACTTAGAAAGCTTATGGGATTAATGTTACCCCGTAAATGATTAAAATTATTTTAAATACGAGTTAACGTGTGAAGGTGTTAACGTCTTAGCTGGGTGGACTACAATTATACTTGAGGCTCAGAAGATGTAAATTCTGAAGCACCCTATTAGTTTTTTTTATAAAATAAAATTCCTGCCAATGAGGATAACCACATCCTGCCCTTCTTAGTCTTAATAAAACCCTTAGTGGTGACGGTTAAATGGAACTGATGTTTTGCGGCCAATTCTACAAACAATATTGGTCTAGAAATTTCTGTAGAAAGGGGCAATTGTGGTTCTTCAAGCTCCCGGCACCCTCCTATTTTGCACTGCAGGGAAAAAAAGGGGGGGGAAATATTGGTTTTATTTAAAAATGCTTTTGGTATTATTTCATTTTACATAGGAAAGGGATATGTGCTGTGGTTGCTCCTGTTCAGACTAGTTATATACAATATATCAAGAACCTTGTTAGTCTGTAAAGAGTTTTGAATAAAGAATAACATACTATCTAACATTCCTAGTCATTCCCTACTTCTGGAACTCCTGTGTCCATAGACTGTCTGTTTTGAGATTCATAACTAAAGATGCCCATACACTGGGATAATATTACGATCAATCCAACATGAGAGTAGACATTTCCATTGATTGGCCCCAAAATTGGACGTTTTCCTGTAATTACGATTGGGAAAGTAGATTTTTAAGTCGATCGGTTAATTGATTGTAGTATTTTCTGAAGTTTTGAGTAAATGTAATGTAACCTCCCAATAGACGACATTAGACATTACGATCGCAAAAACCTTTAATTTACTAAGTAGGACATTACCATGTGCAATAATGTCATATGCGTAACGATACAAATATTTATGAAACTAGTGAGTTTTGTTCCATTAAACTTAGTTCCCAAAATCCAATTCGAATCCAAATAAAGTTTTTCAAATGTTTAATTGCAAAGTATTGTGAAGTATTCTGTAGCAATTTCTTTAGGAATTTTAAATTTTCTAATGAAATTTTCGATTTCCAATGACCAGTTTGAGTTTTGAATATTTATAAAATTCCACTGGATCCACAGATTTTCAAAGCCAGCAGTTCTAAATTGGAACCAGGTTTATGTTAAGGCCGGGATTCATAACTAGTAGCAGTATTATTGGATGACATACAGGTTTTATTTTAGTACGATTGTACTGACTTGAAACCACTCTATGCTAATAAACTAATCAAAATCAAAGCTATCCAATCCAACACACATAACAATGTTATGAAGGCTGATCTTCTGACAGGTCCGGACAGACCTTGTACACTATGCGCATACAGTGTAAAATCTGTCGGGACCCAGCAGAGGAAGCAGCGGAGAAGTGCGAGACCAGGTAAGTTCTTTGCCTTCAGTTCTGGCTCCTACAGGTTTCATTGAAGAATGGGAGGTAAGATGTAGCTATTTTATCTCCTGTTCATCAATACGGGTAGTTTTCTTAGGTGGACATACCCTTTAAAGAGGAGGTGAGTGCGTTTAGTCCATATAAAGATTAGACCTATGTCTATCAGCTTTCTAACTATTGTAGTTTTGGGGGATTTAGCTAAATATCAGTTTTTTCATTAATGGATGAACATATCCTTTAAGTATTTTTTAATTGCCCAGTAACATTATCAGCCAGTGACCAGGAACACATGCATGTTTGAATTATCTGTTAAATAGACTATGAAAAAGGGTGGGCCTTTATTGAGGGGAACACTGTTTCTGTATTGTACTGGATATTGAACAAATCTTTTTATAGTCTTATGAAGAATATAAGTAAAGGACAAATGTTTACTTTGCAACTGAAAAGGATTTTCATTACACAAACAAGCAGTTTAGCTTCATGTTAAGTGCAGCAGATATGTGTCCTGTTTTGGAACTGCTGATTTCGAAAATCCATGTATCTAGTGCAATTTTCAGGAATTCCGAAAGCTAGAGCTTATTGAAAATTCGAAATTCTTAATATCAAAAATAAGAAAACCTCAATCGAAAATTAGAGAATTGCGTTGAAAAAGTAAAAAAATGAATTCAGCTAAAAAAAAACCCCAAGTAAACACACTTTTCATCTCTAAAAGTTTCATCGATAGAAGAAAATTGTGTTTCATGGACCAGAGGTTTCCCATGATCTTGGTAAATGAGTAGACCTAACTCTGGGTGACCTTTCCATCCTTCTGTCATGGTGTGAATATAAGCCTAGTCTTGGGACAGCACTTTACAGGTCAAATCTTCAGGTCTTAAGAGCTGTTTGTCAACCTGTAGTAAGCCACAAGTGATAATTTACAGGGAGATTCAATAAAAGTTCTTATCGTTTAAAATAACTAATTTTGCCCCAACCAGTCAGATCTTATTTAACATTTGAAAGCTAACATCTGATTGGTTGGGGCAAAATTAGCACTTATTTTAAACGATAAGAACTTTTATTGAATCACTCAGTGTTTAAAGGAGAAGTTCAGTGCAAATTCATATACTTTTAAGGAAAAAGAGCAGCATTTTCCCATTCCCAATGACCTTAACCTGCCCATTCACCATTTTGTCTGTCAATAAATAAATGCTACAGAAATACTAACTTCCTGTTTGCAGGGCCCCTAATAGAGACCATTATGGTCTTGCCCTTGACCCAGTGCCTAGGTTGATTCAGTTGCTCAGTAGAGATCTGAGCATGTTTGACCCATCCAACAGCCAATCAGTAAAAATGACTGTTAGGAACATTCCAAGGTAGTGTCCATTCTGTGAAGAAGAAAGACCACTAGAACCTGAAATGTCAGCTCCCTAATGTCAACAGCAGGGAATAGCAAGGGGGATAAATTAAACTGATGTTTCAAAATGGAAGAGAATATGTAGAATAACTAGGTTTGCATAATATAAACTAACAATTTTAAAAATAATATTTATCACTGAACTTTACCTTTAAGGTCATCTGACAAAAGTACATTTCACATTCAACTACAATAAAGCAAACACTTCATTTCTATTACTCTTATACCCACAAGTGGGTTTACCTATAGATGTTTCTTTTCTATGGAGGAAGACCTAGAAGTACTAGTGTAATGAGAACTGTAGCATACTGTATGAACTTTGGTAGGGGATTGCTAAATGACAGGGACATATTAAATCAGGTTTCATTGCAGATAGATCCACACCAAGCTCTCCGTAAATTTAAGCTCCCCCAGTCATCTGCCCTTTTTGCAATATTGTTAGACCTATGAATGCATCTGTCAAAGCTTTACAGATTAGTGCTTAAAGGAAATGTTCATTTAAAACAAAATCGTATCAATTATCAGTTACCTGCCCCCAACTCCAACTGATTTTGCACTTTTTTTACTTGCCTTACTAACCAGATTTTTAAGGATAATTATTGTCTCCATTCTGGCATAGTAATCAAGGCTGTGATGACATCACAACTAATGATTGACTGCTGTTTCACCTGCTGCTTCCTTTGCAGATGTTCAAGCATATAACAAGCTCTTGAAGCAGAGGGAGGGAAAAAACTGAAAAAAACAAAACTTTTCATTAAATATTTGGTTACAAATGCATATAATAAACTGACAAGTCACCAAGTTTTCATTTTAATGGTGGACATGCCTTTTAAAATAGGACCATTCTGTTTCATCACTCTTCATCATATCTTCTTGGCCTATGTTAATGTAACCTTACAATTTGGCAGTTTTTGCATAAAGGTACAGTATCTATCTGACTATAAGGGGAATTAAGATAACCCTAAAATTGTCAGTGTTTAAAGACCAGTTCTATAATGATTTAATCGATCTCAAGACTAATCAGTTTAATTAAACACAGTCACCTAGTTTGTAACTGGCCAAATTCCACAATATTCATTGGTTCAGTTTAGTAAACAATTGTCTATAGTAGTCAATGGCTGTAAAAACTCCTATTGATCTCTACAACTCTATAGTATGGTTGGGAGACTAGCAAACCAATAGACAAATCTAAAACATATACAAAAGAAAAACAATAGAAAATAATGTCATTAAAATTGTTTCTTTGTCTTGTGCCGCTCATACATAAAAAAAAAAGAAAGACCATGTAAATTGCTTACAGGATCCATACTTAAGTAAATCCCTTAACTACAAAAATTGTAGATTGCTAAACACAAATCCACAAAAGCATTTTATTTTGACGTCTGTGTGCCTTTAGCACACAAAAATGTCAGCAACTGTTGCCAAGCTGTCTCCTCCCCAGCGTTTCTTCCAAAGTTCTCGAAATGTTCACAATGCAGAGTGTGTGTGAACTTCCATTCGTTATTTTAAAAGGCCTGAAGCCACAAGGCAGTGAAGTGAAGGTTTAAGATCAATGTATCTTTAAGTCTAAATGAGAGCAGAGGTGAGGCCTGTTATTATTTTTGGTGACCTTCTGTACCTTCACACTTTAGCTTCCTCTTTCATGGAATCACCTTCAGCAATGATCTCTGTGTTTGATGCAGATCGATTAGAAAGTGTCAAAAGGTTCATTACCTTCAAGGCGATGATTAGAGAAAAAATGTTCAATGTACAGTTCATAATGGATTGCACCAATGACACTTCAAGATTTCAAAACAACAGCAAAAACAGTGAGATCCTTAAAGCACCTCCTGGCTATTTTTCACAACGTTGAACTTTTTGTGGAATATGTCTGTGATTTTGTGAACATAACAAACGTTTCATGTTTAATTTTCTCCCCTGCATACTGTAAAATCTTGTTACTTTTTACAAGGAATCATTAATAATTTTAGTCTACAAATATCATGTAAAGAATAATTCACTCCCAACTATAAAATATATAAGGGATAATACGCAACCTACAGTGTAATATCTGTATTATTCTGTAGGTAGCGTATTATTCCATATAATACATAAGGTCAAAAAAAGAAAAATCCCGCACAGGCTCTCTGTCTCCTCCTCTCTGTATTAGTAATGTAGATAACCAGTCCATTTTTGTACATACAATAGTTAACTGCCATTTCTACCTCAAACTAAAAGACAATAAATATCGTCTCTCACCCGGTGCTGTTCCGGTTCGTTACACTGACTGACTGACAATGCTGATAAGGAGGAGCGAGCGCATTCTTATGATTCATAATTGACTCAGCCGCTAGCTTCTCCTTATCAGCACAGTAATTCAGTCAGTCAGTCAGTGTACAAAAACAGGCTTGTTATCTACATTACTAATACAGGCAGGGAAAGAGAAATGGGGAGGGGCAGTGGAATACAGGAAGTCACTCAGTGACATCACTGAGCGACTGATTATATAGATTCTCGCCACTGCACCTCCCCATTGAAATGCCAGAGCCTTATGTATTATAACAATATAAAAACTCAATACCACAGGACACATACTTTTATACAGGTTTTGAGTAGAGATGGCCGAGCTTCTGAAAATCTGTTCCGATTTCAAATTTTCGAAAGTTCAAGAATCCGAAATTGGACTGTTAACATATTGTACATGGTTCTGGGACCTGGGAAATGGTCATTCAAATATCCAGAATTTGAAATAAAGTAACTTCCTTCACACACACGCTACTTTCAAGCTTCTGCATATTTGATCATTATTCCATATTCGGTAAACCTCCTATATATGGAATAGAGGGTTAACAAATTTAATCTTAGTAGCCCTGAAGATTTGATATTTCTCGAATTTGTCTCTAAATCAGAATTCGAAACTCGATTATTGTCCCCTTTTCCATCCACTGTCTGTCTACAATCTAGGCCATGTAGCTGTCTACAATCTACTGTAGCTGCCATTGGGGAATTTGGGACATGTGACAGGATCGTTTCCACATATTTGATAAATTTTGAAAAATCAAATCTCGAATTCGAAAATCCTCAACTGTTCAGCGAGTTTAAAAAATCTGAAAAGTATGAGTCCGTCCGGGAACTGGGTTAGAGTTTGAGTTTATCCCTAGTTATGACTTCTCATTATAGGTGAACCCGGAGATTTGACTCAAACCCAGTTCCACCATTAATATTTCTAGTCAAATTACCTCTAAAATTTTGATGTGGAATTTAAAAAAAAAAAAATCATCAGGGAGATTCAATAAAAGTTCTTATCGTTAAAAATGGTGCTAATTTTGCCCCAACCAATCAGATGTTATTTAACATTTGAGAGCTAACATCTGATTGGTTGGGGCAAAATTAGCACCATTTTTAACGATAAGAACTTTTATTGAATAACCCTGCATGTTTTCAAAAGCTAAAATTCTGCACCGAAACCTGCTATCCACAATATTGCACCCTCGGTGAGTCATATGACACTTACGACATGCACTAATTATAACCGATGACTTACTGTAGCTAAGCACCATTTATAAGGGTATTGGTTACAGGAAACGCATGGTATTATATGATGGTAATGCACTTACAGGGTATAGCAGTGGTATGCCAGAGCAGGTTTGTGCAATTAAAGGGAAAATCTATATAGTAGCTTACTTAAAATAGCACTAATATACAAAGGTACATCTTATTCACATATAATTATAGATTTGTGTTAGTGTTGCCATATTGTTTGCCTTTGTTAAGGTTTTTAAAGGGTATGTCCACCCCTTTTAATAATTTTTAATATGTTGAAGGGCTAGTTCCCCTAGCCCCAACCGCTATATTGTATTATCAGAAAATCGCAACGAATTGCAGCGCCAGAAGAGTGGGTAGGGTAGATGACCTACCTCCCGCACTTTACAAAGTGCGAACACAGTGCAAAACGCTGCAAAATAGCAGCAGTGGGGCCTAGGCCTAATACTGGTCTAATACTGACTGAACACCGGCTTCATAGTAGAGCAATTCAATAGAGATTAATTCCTAAAGTTCAGTTTGTTTTCCAACTTTGGACCTTCAGTAAAAGTTCGATAGTTCAAAACGAACCCATTAAAGTCAATGGGGACAAATAGTTTTGTTCTGATAAAATACAGTTAAAATAGCAATGTTGACTTATTGTACATGGCTCTTGGACCTGGGAAATGGTCTAAGGAACACGTACAAATCACCAAAAACTTGTTTAAACACGAACTCTCCTCACGATCGGGAAATTGTCGGGTTTCCGTATTGAATTTTTGAGACTTACCAAAATCGATCAGCATCAAGGGTTACCAAATGCTACATTTGAGGGTTATCGAAGAATTTGGGGGTTAGTGAACACCCCATTCGGGGGTTATGGAGCAATTAAGTCCAGGGTTATCGCCTAATTCGAGGGTTACCGAACGCTGCATTCTAGGGTTATAGATTGCTAAGGCCGAGGGTTATCGCTGAATTCGAGGATTAACAAACACTCAGGGTTATTCAATAAAAGTTCTTATCATTTAAAATGGTGCTAATTTTACCACAACCAATCAGATCTTATTTAACATTTGGAAGCTAACAACTGATTGGTTGGGGCAAAATTAGCACCATTTTAAACGATAAGAACTTTTATTAAATAACCCTGACTGTGTTCTAAGGTTATGGAATGCTAAAGTTGAGGGTTATCACCAAATTCAAGGGTTATCAATTTGAAAATTTAAGAATCCTTGAATGTTAATTATCGAAAAAAAGTCAAAAAAGGCCTGAGTTTGTATGAACTCATAAAATCCGAATTGAAATTGTGTTCGAGTTCAAGTCCATCCCTACAATTCAATGTTTGATTTAATAAATTTAATGTCAGGCTCTATTTCCCATGTTGGACCATTTATCTGCTATACAAAATATTGTAGATTGCAAATAATAGTCCAAGGTTGTTAAAACATCAGCAGGTATGTCTAATAATGTTCGAACTGTAGATATCCTCCCAAGCCACATAACAAATGTTCTTCTTGCATGACAAGCATTCTTTCTGGGTTATGCAGCTAACAATGCAGCATGGTGTATACAGCGCATTATTAAAATACATAATTAGCAGTGATGGATGGAGTTCATTTGTTTTAAACTTTGTGGACCCAGCAAGTGAAATGAACTTGAGAGGCATCCTTCCAATAAAAGGGAAATATTTGGGGTAGCTTTAACATATCTTAAACATGTTTATACTGTAGAAGGGCTGGTACCATTTCAAAATGTTGCCTACCTGTGTAAGACAACATGAAAGGAATATTTGTGATGTTGGGGGATTTTGATAATGTTGGGTCTTTCTTTAAAGCCCAGTGAGCCATCGGATTAGTGGATCCCGGACTTCCCCACATCATTAACATTGCTGTTATTCAGGCTTATACTGGCTGAATACATTGTTGAATGGTGTTGTATAATATTATAAAGGTAGTCCCGATCCCTCCATATGGACAAGATTTACCAAGGCTGAAATCTGCAGATTTTTGTTTTTCATTCACTGCTAATAATTTTCATTGCAGACCCAAAAACCCAAAGAAAGAAAGTAAATGTATTTATTTTTAATAAAATATCACATTGCCTAATGATGCAATGAAGATATATTAATATTAGGGTCTGTGTTTGTAACAAAATTAGACCAGTTACATAGTTACTTTGGGTTTAAAAAGAGAGATGTCCAACCCCTCCATGCAAACTACATTATCCCCAACCCAAAGTACAGCTTGTCCACCTAGAACAACAACCTGAACAAGGACACAACCAATCACACATGCACGCATATGGATACCGTCATCAGCTGTAGCCTTTGACAAGCCTTAGAGGCTAAAGCTAGGTACAAACAGTACCGATAAAGTCCCAAAATTGTTGGATCCGCTGGTATTGGAGCTTTATCAGCACCATGTGTGGCGGTTTCCCAGAATCAGTGCGTGGCCGCCGAATGTTCGCGTTGGCTGAGTAGTTGTTTGGGAAAGACCGTAAATTTTCCTCTGCAGCGTTACACTCCCTATAGAGGAAGCCTGCCGCGGTCGAGGGAAACACACAGTCCCGAACTTCCTCCCCATGCTTGCAGATCCTGTCTTGCCAGTTTACCTAGCTTTAGGCTAGATGAATAAGAACTGTTCATTTTCCTCCACCAATCAGATGATACATTTTTTACTGGTCTACAGTTATTAGAAAACATTTGGTGATGTTTGATTTTGCCCCTCATTAAATAACCCCCTAGATTTCTTACTTTTTTGTTAATATATGAAAATGTATTAAAGGAGAACTATAGTGTGTATAAAGTAAAAAAAAAACACTTAAAAGAAAAGTACTTGGGACAGGGATAAGGACCTGGTAATTTCTACCTCCCCATATTGTTTCTGTGAAGAGCACCAGTCCAAAGAGAACAGATTATGCCAGGCTTCCTCCTGACTTCAGCACTATCTTTAATACAGGAACAGCCCAGGACTAACCTGGCAAATAAAAACTGTATGTGCTGTAGCTCCTCAATGAAACAATATTGTGAGGTAGAAATAATCAATCCAACCTCCCTGCCCCAGATACTTTCCATTTTTATAAAGTAAATTTTTAGAGTATAGTTATCCTTTAATTTAGAACTATTCTGTAGGTTGTGTTGAGTGAAACATGTTTTGTTGTGCAAAAATAAAGGCACCTCCATAAAACCATTACTATGGCTATAGAGCTATGTGCAACTAGAATCTGGTTGTGAAATTGCAATGTTTAACAACATAACCCATGTTTTCTGTCTGGAACGATAGATTATGATGAAGGAATTTGCTGATTACTGGCCAACCTTATGACCAGCTTTAGACAATAAATCCTTCTGGGTAATTTAGTTGAGTATAATACAAGTGTGACATTTTATAATGGGAGCTGCAGTGGTATATATCCTTATAAAAATCACTCAGCTATGTCACTAAGTGACTCATTTCTTATATTTCTTATATCCCACTACTCCGCCCATTCCAGTGTTCATGCCTGGACAATGACTCTGCATTTTTTGCCATGTTTAACTTCACTAACAGAACCTGCTGGAGCTGCTTCCTGTCACTTCATAACCAATGTCTCTCTCCTCCTCCACAAAGATTTGTTTAACCGCATAGATCCTGGGCTGGGATATTCCTTTCTACTGGGTAGCTTGGGGGTTTTTAAGGTGGAAATAGGGACAAGGCTAGAATTTAAAATGTGAATGGTGTGAAGGAATCCAATACTTATGTATTATAAGAAATAATGCGCCCCTTCACATTATAAATAAAAACTAATATCCTTATATTACACTGTAAGGGGGCGCATTATCCCTTATATAGCACGCTCATCCTGTGAAAATCATGAAGCCAAATTCCTTTTGACTCTATATTACATGACTCAATTTATAAATTTTGAACCCTTTATAAATTATTATTGAACTCTTCCTTAAACCCATTACTTCCTCTAACAAAGCCAATCGGGGTACAGAACAGGGAATATCAGACATAGGGCCGATATGTTTATATAAATACGGCCCATAATATCTAAAATCCTTCTGGGCTATCCCACAATTCAATGTCTTACAGTTAATGAAAGATGGCGTGGGATCTATGGGATTGCAAAGAAATTTGCATTATTTTGATTGATCTATATAAATACAAAAATATATAGGAAACCTTCCATACTTTGACATTAATCCTGGACCCTCAATGAGATACTAATGCTGACCGTGCACTAAATCATTGAATTTATCTAACGTCTTTTTAGGCTGAGGCCACACTACAATGCATCAAGCGTGCACGCTTTCGTGTGCGTTATCGCACGTTATTTTCATGTTTACGCTCACGTTTTTCGCTATCTATAAAGCGAAAATGCAAGCTATTGCGGGAAAAATGCTTGCTGCAAAACGCGGATGTGCAATCACATGCGCATTGGAAATCACAGAAGCGTTCGTGTTCCCGCAATTTCCATGTTAGCGAAAATCGCTGGCGCAAACGCGCGAGAAATGCGCTAGTATGGCCTAGCCCTAAGTGTTTTCGGACGGCGGTCGTTGCCTTCCAGTGTTCTTGCATCGTTCCTAGCAAGCCCATTTATTTATCACAAGTCAATTGCCAAAAAAGATTGGGCTGGGCAGTCCTTCAGAAGTCACTCAAACCTTGGAACATGGAACAAGAATGTTGCATGGTGACGGTCCTGTATTATGTGTCATTGGCAACAAAAGAGATTGCCAAAAACAGGGGAGGTAATGAACTATCTTAATTATTGTTTATGGAAACACTTAAGGCTGAATGTGTATTGAACAGAAAACAGTTTCCTTGACACATGGCACAACTTTATTGCTGCGGCAGCTGTAGAAATACAACATTTAATAACACATTTTCATTACACTGATTGGTATCGTAGTTCTGATGTATGTAGCACCTTGGGACAGTTTAAAGTAAAAATTAAAGGGCAACTATACTCAAAAAAAAGACAGAACTTGAAATAAAGTAACTGCCTTCAAACGCGCTACTTTCCAGCTTCTGCATTCAGTATTCGATAATTATCCCATGTTTGGTACCGAGGGTTCACGAATTTGGTAAACCTCCTATATATGGAATAGAGGGTTAACAAATTTACTCCAAATCTTAGTAGCCCTGAAGATTCAATATTTCTCAGATCTGTCCATTATTATCCCCTTTTCCATCCACTGTCTGTCTACTAAAGATGGACAAACTTTCAAAAGTTCGGTCCGTTTTCAAACTTTTGAACTATATGGAAAGTTTGAAAGTTCGAAAACAGACCCATTAAAGTCAACGGGAGTCAAATAGTTTGAAAAGATCTAATGAAATACTATTATAATATCAATTGTAACTTAATGTAAATGGCTGTGGGACCTGGGAAATGGTCTGGGGAACATGTGCGAACATCCAGGACTTTTGAAAAATCGATTTTACCCTCACAAGTGCAACTTTCGATAATTATCCCATGAATGACTTGCAGATTCGATAATTCGATATTTACTCATGTATTGGTATAATAGACATTTTACTCACGGATTCGATAATTTGATATTTACTCGCGTATTGGTACGATAGACATTTTACTCTCGGATTCGATAATTTGATATTTACTCGCGTATTGGTACGATAGACATTTTACTCACGGATTCGATAATTTGATATTTACTCGCGTATTGGTACGATAGACATTTTTCTCTCGGATTTGATATCGAGTTTGGGTTCTAGTCCATCTCTACTGACTACAATCTACGCCATGTAACTGTCTATAATCTGTCATTAGGGAATTTGGGACATGTGGCTGGATAGTTTACATTTAAAAAATAGATTTTTAAAGGGGAAGTTCAGTGCAAATACATATGATTTTCAGAAAAAGAGCAGTATTTTTTCATCCCAATGACCTCAACCTGCCAATTCAGCATTTTGTCTGTGTATAAATAAATGCTTCCAAAATACTGACTTCCTGTTTGCAGGACCCCTTGTAGAGACCGTTATGGTCCCCTTGTCCCAGCGCCTGGGTTGATTCAGTTGCTCAGTAGAGATCTGAGCATGTTTGATCCATCCAACAGCCAATCAGTAGAAATTACTGTTAGGAACATTCCAAGGAAGTGTTGCATCCTGGGAAGAAGAAGGACCGTTATAACCGGAAATGTCAGCTCACTAATGTCAACAGCAGGGATCATTAAAGGGTATGAAATCAATTGATTTTTAAAAATGGGAGAGAATATGTAGAATAACTAAGAAGGCATTACACAAACTAACAATTTAACAAATATTGATAATTTCCACTGAACTGTCCCTTTAAAAAAATTGTACATTTAGATACTACAAGAGCCCACTACTTTTCCCCCCGAATTTTAAACCTAAGCTGTAGATTCTGAGAAATCAGCAGAGGAAATAGAGAAGGGGGTGGGGGGAGATGTTTAAGCAGAACAGTGTCAATAGTGAGGCTGTGCAGAACTTATAACTATTGCAGACACTACAAGAAGGCAGTAAGGGCTAGGCCACACTAGCGCGTTTTTCGCGTGTTTGCGCATGCGTTTCGCGCTCGCGTTTGCGCCCGCGATTTTCGCTAAAATGGAAATCGCGGGAACGCAAAAATTCCCACGATTTCCGATGCGCATGCGATTGCGCGTCCGTTCGCGTTTTGGTAACGCATGCGTTCACCATTTTTGGTGCGTTAACGCATGCGTGTCCATAACGCGAAAAGGCGAAAACGCATGTGCAAAACGCGCAAGAATCGCGCACACAATCGCGTGCGATAACGCTCGCGATTTTGTGCGCGATTCCTGTGCGTTGCAGTGTGGCCTCACCCTAAGGGAGGGGGGAAGGAGGATTAGTACCACTCACTAAACATTAATAATTTAATGACAAATCAAGCACAGAAAAATATGTCACCTGTGTTATAATAAACACTATCTTCCTAAAGGTTTTTGAGTTTGCTTTGAATTTATTTCTGATCAGATAATGTTGTTTATAGTGACCCTTTAAATTTCCCATTACTGGAAACTATAATTCTTCCCAACTATCACTGTAACATATTTTTGTTGATCTGTCCCCTGTTTCTTTAGATATCAAATCTGAAGCAACTTACATTACAGCTTCCAATCGAGTTATTATTATAACCTCTTCTTCTGTGTGCAGTTAGAGCTGACAGTAGGAATGTGTTACATGCATTGTGGGAAATTCCCTTTCACAGTGCTGGCTCATATTGATTACTGAGCATATTTGCCCTCACAGAGAGTCGTGCCTGATAAAGGGGGCATCGGTTAAGAGTGTGTGTGTGGGGGGGGATACTTAGCTGGAGCAAAAGAAGTAGTGGATTGAAGTCATGCAGCAACACATTCACCCCAGAGTACCTGCTACTTACATGTATTCATTCATAGATTAAGATGAGACAGAGTAATTTATTTCATGCCATTTTATCTTTAAATACATATTAGTAGCCCTTATTTTGAGGAGTATGTTTTACTGTATGCCAGATTCACTATCCCCCTCCCACATTAAACTAACTCCACCTATCCGACCTGACTATGTGATCATGCATGCTCAGTAATCACTATGAGGCAGCACTGGGATAGGAAATTTCTTGCCATGCGATTCACATATACCAACCATTACAGTTACAGCAAAACTGCACACAGCAGAAGACTTTAAAGGGTATGTCCATCAAGTCTGTTTCTATCTGATTTACTGAAGAACAGGAGGTAAATGCACTATCTCTTACCTCCCGTTCTTCAGAAAATCTTACAGGAGAGGAGCAGACACTTACCGTGCCGGCTTCACTGACAGTCTCCGACGCGTCCTCGCTCCTTCGCACTGTGCGCGAATTCCCCAACGCGGAGGCGTTGGGGAATTCGGCACTGGAGCGGGTTCACGGGTAAGTGTCTCCTCCTCTCCTTTAAGATTTACTGAATCGTCTATATTTGATTTTCGATTTTCGATAATTATCTACTTTAGATTTTTGATAAATTCGGGTTCCGTGAAATTCGGGAGTTCCGAAAGTTTCGTCTGGACTTTGAATTCAGATTCGATTTGAAACTGGGTTCTGATCGAACCCACATTACATCTCTAGTGGAGAGTAGGCACTTTAGATAGGGGCTGCTAGGTCCATTCCTAGGACTGGATTGCAGCCCTGAATGCGGGACTCAGGATTTTGTCAAAAATAGGGATGTCTGGCAACCCTGGAAATGACATATATTAATAAATGATATATTATTTTGTATCATATTCTCACTATCAATACAATATCTGTCACTGCTGTAAGCTATCGGTTTTATATCTGCCTTTCAATAAAGTTGTATTAATAAAAATATGCACATGTAAGCAGAAATGTAAAAGCACAATACTATGTCAATATTTATACAAATACACTATTATATTTATGTATACACAATACTGTTTCTTTTAAATAGCCAAGCCTGCAGAAACTATTCTAAATTTTCAAAACACTCCTGCCCTGAATTGTTTTTACTAAGCTAGCTTAGTAAATATGGTTATTTTAGAGTGTATTAGTATTTGATATTAATACATTGCTTTAAAGAGACATTTGCAGTATATTACTATACGAAAGTCTTTCTAAGCCAGCGACTTCTATAATTTGCTGGGCTCTGATCCCAGAACGCTTTATGCTTATTTGTGTGTTGGAGGATGTTGTCAGTTGGAATCAGCAACATCTTAATACCCAAGGTTAATAAACACTTGCAAAACCGTAATTTGCACCACTGCCACGTGTGCAATTTGCGGCCAACCGTTATTTTCTAGTATTATGTTCTGTTATGCTCTTCCAGTTTTTTGAGTTGTTCTGCTGCACATCCTGAGAAATTCCCAGTCAGAGGATGAAGGGGTTTGTAGTTTAATACATAATATTGGCAGGTGAAAATGGCTTGTTAGTGGGGAATTGACACCAGCAATAGTAAAAGTCTCCACTAAATGCAGCACTTGAAGGCCTCATAGCGCATCAGGGGATTTGCAGAGAGGTTTTCTCTGCCTAAACTAAATGGGAAATACTATTACTACAGAGTACAGCGTTTCGAATCAGAAAGTACTGAGTGCATGAGTGAAGCCTTTACAGTATATCACAGTGGAATATTAAGACATGGTCCAGGTCCAGCTAATAAACTCTAACCTTGGATTACGGCTTAGCAATGACAGTAGGAAACTAATGCAGCCCATACACTTTTAATTATCTAGTCTATTTAATGTCTTTATAGTGTGTTTGCTGGCATTTCTTAAGGACAATGAGGACCTCTCACTCGCTTCTTTTCTTCCACATAATAATAGTACCCAGGATGAGGACCCAAACCACAGTCCTTAACCCCTGGGTACTTTACCTATCAGCTGGAATACATACATGAAGTTTCCCTCAACTTTCCGGTCCACTTACATCTTGTCACTGCAAATCAACGTGTCTTCCCATTGGCTACATCATAGATGGTCACTGACATTGGCAAAGGGGGGAGTCCCCAGGTGTAAGTTCAGGTCCACACCCTTAGTACAATTCAGGTGTGGAACAGGTGAAAGGTGAGTATAAATGTCCTTTTAACTTACGATATTCCCACAAGGTTTCTGCCTGGTCTATTAATTTTGCAATTTTTACGTGGTTCTACATTGCATAACGTTGTAAGAATGCCAGAAGTTTGTAGCGTATGGGTTCCTATGGGTTGTTGTACTATTTTGACGTTTTCCTTTATTTACCTTGTAAAAAGAAATATGTTTACCTACTGGGGAGGTTGTGTTTACTTGAATGTTGTTTATGCTTTCCAGTGATGTTTTTATGCCACCACTGCATAAACAAATTAACCATCTTGCTCTCTATACTGTACATCCAGATAAAAGAGGTGATACTCAGATGACTTCATGCAAATGTAAGTTGATCATGGGTCAGTGTTATCATCAACAGTCACATAATCAATATATTTAGAATTTCCACCAAATTTCCCATTAGGTGATCCAAAAACCGCATCACTGGAATATTATGGGGCTGGTGAAAAAAGGTGTAAATAATATAATAAATAATATAATAAAGGTGTGATAATATTTTGCACCGACCAATCCGATTGTTTTACTGCAGTAACCAAGGTAAAAGTTAACATGTAATTGGCTGTAACAGATTGATAGCACAGGCAAACTTTTTTTTTAATCTATTTGCACCAACCCCTTAATACCTTGACATAGCCTGTGGAATGGATAAAAAACTATTATTGCTCAATAGATAAAATATTTTTAACAGTAGATTAAAAGTTGTAAATGCTCAAAAATATTTCTTTCAAGGTGAAATGATGAGTTCGCTGCAGGTAAGTAAAGGGTTAATGACGAGGAGTGAATTTGATGGATAGATGTTGCCTTGGGGGCAGGTTTACACATAGGCATGTTGTTACCTGGTTGTTCAAGACACAAACATGTTATTAATACTATTACAAGCTATTTTTCGGTGTGAAATGACAAGACTTATCACTTTTTATCTTGCATTTAAGCTCCTGTAATTTTGACAGTGGGAGGTGTGAATGACACAGTCCTGGTATCCAGAGTTCGGAGACACATTATCCAAAGCACGTTACCTGTCTTATCTTGATGAAGCAGATGGGGACTCTGTAATGTCAATTACATTGACAGCTGTTAAAAGATTAAGCTGAAATTTGTTAGGCATTATAAAGTAATCCCCTATTGGAACACCATTGCTTCTTCCCGTGGGATAAGATCCACAGTACAGCTTAACATTTTTCATTCCATCAGCAAATGGCTGTGATTGGTTGACTGCAGAAATAAAAGCAACGTTTTTATTGGCCACGATTACAGAGCAGTGTTCTTGTTTTTTGGAATGTTATCTGTTTTTGCATCCAACTAGAAAGGGAAAGTATAAACTTGAAATTACTCCATTTGGAAGGAAACGTGGCTGCATAAAGCTCTATGTAGGTGTATGTTTGCGTATGCCGCTTGATAAAAGAGGGCACGGAGTAAAATACATGTATGTATGTTATTGGGCTTTTATTTTGGCATTTAAGCAGATTCACCTAGAGCCGTAAGCGTTCTGTGCTAATCTCCCGTAGAGGATTTATCGGAGGCTGTGCAAGTGGGTGAATCTCCCCCGCACGTAAGTATTTAACGTTCGCTATTAGCTGGCGTTAAATACTTACGTGCAAACAGCTGCGCAGCCTCTGGTGTAAATCTATTGTAAATCAGTTAGCACGACTTTAAGGGCTGAAAAGAGTGATGTGTAAATGAGCCCATAGGAGTTTTATATGTGTGTGTCAGAGAGACATGATATGTTACCCTCCGATCAGCTGTATGCAATCCAGGACGTGGTAATCAGCCTTGATTACATGTGTGAGACAGGCGAATGCAATCTAGAGAGAGATAATCGGTGAACAGGCAAGTGAACGGGCAAGTGAACGGGCAAAGAGATGCCTGGGCCTTCACAGATAATGCTTTCATGGATATAATTCCAACAACAGGAAACATTACCATAATGCTGAAGGTATACATTCAATACAGTAATACTTTTGTATATAACAAAGAAATATGAAAATTTTAACCCTAGTCTTAACACTCCCCCAAACCTCATTTTTGCAATACTTCCCTTTAACGCACATTACCTCTCTTTTGGGTTTCCAAATCTGGATGCGTCAAAAGCTGTAAAGTAGATAGCAACTGTGGCGAGAGGCTGGCTGATTTCAAGGTAATATATCTGATTTAAGGAGCACCAGGAAGAAAGGTAAGTATTATACATTTTTTATCTGTTCTATTCAGTTAGATCTACTGGACTTGAAGTTTAGTTCTTGAAGACGTTTCGCTAGTCATCCGACTGGCTTTCTCAATTCAGAATGACTTGTACAAGAAGTGAGAAAGCCAGTTGCATGACTAGCGAAGCGTCTTCAAGAACTAAACTTTAAGTATAGTTGATCTAACTGAATACAACAGATATACCATGACCTGGATTAATGAGAACCTTCACAAGCATATTGCACAATTAGGGTTTGGGAGGGTGTTTAATCTACGGTTACATTTTGTTTGAAGGTTAATCCAATTAGGGTTACAAGTAATCAGCTGTTTTACCTACTGTAAAGTTTCCTGTTGGTTACAAGAACTATAAAAAGATCATTTTTCCCCTAAATAAAATGGTATAGTTTTAGGACAAGGATATACATAGAGTTTGGATAAACGTGTATTTTTGCTATTTATACCACTGTTGACTTTTTAAAACATTATTTTAAGCATTTTGTATTTTTACTGTATATATGTTTATTTATATTTTTTTGCTCATTAACATTTGATCTGAAAAAATATAAAAGCAGAAATGTATTTTTGGCAGAAAAATCCGTGGGCATATACTTGTACAAAATGGGCACCAGGTCGAAACTACTAACAAACTTTTATCACTGAAACTGAAAATTTTTGAATTCAAGGTGGGATTTCAGTTTTAGCTGCAAAATTTTGACCCAAATTTTACTGGCATAAGAGATTTGAAATAATGTACCCTTAAAGGGTATGTAAACTGAATTTTATTTTTATTTAAATTGCCCATTAGTGGAAAATATGATTCATCCCAAATATCACTGTACCATTTATTTGTTGATCTGCCCCCTATTTCATTAGATGTCCAATCTGAAACATCTTACGTTTTAGCATTTCTATAAGCAATTTTGCTGTAGCTAGAATGGTTTGACAGTTGGTGTGCTGTATACTGTATGCAGTTTTGACCGTTGGTATGTGGGAAAATAGTCAGGTCAGTGGTTAGAGCCTGAGCAAAACAAGTATTGTATTGAAGGCATGCAGCAACACACACACCTCAGAGTAAGTGCTACTTACATGTATATATTTATAGATTAAGATGATGCAAAGTCATTTTTTCAGTATACATATAATTTAAAACAAAATCTGCAGGCAACCCCAACTGCTATTTTTACTATTTTTTGCTATTTTTATTACATGCATTTATAACCAGATATTTAATGATACATTCTTTTCTTTCTGGCAAGTGAATCAGCAATCAATTATTGGTCGTGATGCAAGCAGTCACAACCTTGATTGACTTTGCGGAGGGAGGAGCCAGCTTACTCTGCCAAAACGCAACTTAAAAATGCTTTGCGTTTAGTCGCATTTTAACACGTTTTTCTATCTATTGCTAAACGTGAGGGTTCTTATCCGTTTGTGTCTGTTTTTTCTGCATTTTGCTCCATTGTGTTTTAAAGTATTTTTGATCGCATTTTTAAAATTTAAGGGGGCAGGACCAAAGAACACTTGTTACTTCCTGGGAGTGTGGGAGTTTCAGGAGCTTTTTGGAGAGAAATGTAGCAGATAGTGTTGTGGAGAGAGATCTTGCGTTTTTCTGTGTTTTCTATAGCCCTGAAATGACATAACAGGAACTCCCAGGCATCCTTTTCAAAAAATGGACAGGAATGCAAACCTGTGCGTTGTTATCCATCGTACCGCGTTTTCATGCATTTTAGACAGACAGAAATGCATGCAGCGTTGCGTTTTTTTAAAATGGGCTGGAATGGAACAGCAAGTGTGAACGATATTGTGAAATCCTATGTGGTTTTACTGTCTGTCCTGCACCTGCATTTGAAAATTGGATGCAAACCGATGTAGCGTGAACAGGCCCTTATAAATCTGATTAGTAATGCAGGTAATAAAGTGAACATGCCCTTTTAGCAGAACAGTTTTTCCCTTCAAACCAATGTAGTACAGCCATGATAAACGTCTGGACATGTATTAAGCCTGTACGTCTGTATGTGTATTAAAAAGAGTACAAAATGGCAGTATACTTTCTTTCCACAGATAGTTATTTTTTAAACTGGAGCTTTTTAGGAAATCTGCTGTGCATATAAACTGACTGAATCTAAAATAACACAGCAATCTGCAGAACTGAAAATAAGAAATACTTATGATAATTGGTTATATATTTTCTAAATGCAGAATTGTTAAATGTTTAAACAACTGCACGTGTCTCTCTGGGCTTGTTTAGAAATTTCCTTCCTTCCCCCTTGCGCATTGCTTTACCTTGTTGAACTCTATACATTTAATTAGCATTTGATGTAATGGAATCAGGCCACACCTGCTAATCTCTCGCGCTTGTCTAAATAGCATACGATTTAAACTTACTAATAGCCTCATTATATTCACCTGTACGGTTTTATGGCTCACTCCTTGACTCCCGGTTGTCATAGAAAATATTGAAAACGGCTTTTAATAAAAACAAAAGTACATTTTACTTCCATTTTTTTTTTTGCAGCAGCGCCTGAAGTGGAATTAACATTTTTTAAAAAACAAAACAAAAAAAAAACAACGTATTTTATTTAATCTGTATAATTAACAATACGTTAGTGGTATTAGGTACAAACATATATAATGCAGTGATTTCCAGTACAGGACATAAATAGTCAAGGAATAGAAATTGGGGGTTTGCAATTTATTAGTTACAACTATTAACTAGTTATTGCAAATGTTTTGGCAGCACCAGACTGTATTTCTCTGGTCGCAAATGCCTGCCCGTTATTTGGGTGTCAACCAGCGTCGAACGGACTTCTTTCTGGCAGAATGGTTGCAAAAAATTGGTCAAGCCCCCATTGAATGCAACTTTATGGAATGGTTTTAGCTGGAGTGGACAGGTCTTTGCATGGATTTGGTGTTGCACTCACTGGTATAGAACTACCAAGACACCAGCATAGGATATTATTGTATATATTTGTAGCTGGTTTTAAACTGCTGCTTGTCAGTAGCACATCTGTGAAAAACTTTGTGTAAATTCAATAGTACTATATACACTAGGTTTAAGCAGTTGGGATAATAGTCAAGACAAGGCCGTTAAAGGTCATGTTGTATTGCCAGTTATAAGAGAATGCTTCTGCAGATTGCAGTAGGATCAGAAATACTTAAGAACAGCTGCAGAAATTAATATAGCAGATCCCATTCATACGTATAAATCCACATACAAAGGGAGGCAAGCCATTTTACCTAAGGCCAGCATGCATATGGCCAGCATGGTCAGATTCTGTATCAAATTATAAAGTAAATACTTTTAAAATATACTAGATCTGACATGCACTTTATTTAATGTCCTGGGCATTGTGGGCTCAAAACTGAAATTGGCTGATCATAAATGTGCACCTGGCAAATGCTGGTGAAAAAAGTATATGCAAATATCTCATGCCTTTCTGATTTTTACCATCCTTTGTTCACCAAGAGGCACAATGCTATTCTTTATTTCCAATATGGAATGAACACAAGGTCTGGTTTAGCTATTTCAAGGTTTAAAAGCCTTTTTTTTAACATCCCCCAATCTGTTCGCTTAGCTTTTTTCACAGCCAGCCTAAAATCGAACCCATAAATTCAGAGTAAAGTACTTTGGTAATTGGAGCTCCGAATCCCGTGTGACTTTGATCTTATTTATTAGGAAAGTTTGAAATTAAGCTACATAGTTTCTCCTCTATTGTTAAAATGAATTAGGGTTGTATATCCCAAATCATTTGGAACAAGTTACGGGTAAAATTAGAAGCTGAGTTGATATCTATATGCCTATATGCTTTCAATTACCTCCTCCCCCTGGCTGCACAGGTATCCCTTTATCTTCTCTATTCTTTAATCAGTCAGATTCTCTCCTCGATTTTTAACTTTAGATTCTGCCAAAACATGAGGTTTAGGTGTGTAAGGAGTTGTGAGAGGCAGAACTGGCAGGGAATGGGCTCTTTAGAAGTGTGAAAGAATCTGTCGGTCTTCCAGGCACCTTCACCTCTACATTCCCTTTAAATGATGAAAATCTGAGTACTCTGGTTATAAATCACTAGGCTAGGAGGTGAGATGAAAGACACTGGGCTCAAGGTGTAATATATTGATTAATGCGCCTTGGGCTTAACTCAAATCCTTTCCCTCTCCCTACTCAGGGTCTTTTATAGATCAGTGTGTTAAGGTATGTGTATATGTTGTGTGTCATACCATGTGTGTTAACGTATCATATATGTTAAAGCTGTATGTGCACCACATGTCAGAGTGGAAATGTATAAGGGTATATTCTGATGTGTGTAAACATATAGAAAAGCTTGTTAATAGTTGAGCAGGGGATTGGATAAATGAGGGGTGTATCTATATCTTATAAAAACACAATATAAAAATATCTCTATAGAAAATATTTATTAATTCTTCGTAAAATTAGATTAGCAAGTTAGAAAATGTGATATCAATAAATTGCATTTATTTAAAGCAACAAATCTGTCATAGAAACCGTTTGCATTTCTGTAAGTGTAATGTATAAAATAAATGTAAATTGTACACACCCAAGTAAATTAGAAAACGTTCACAAATAATCATTTTTTTAAAGTACAATGTTGTTGCATTAAATTATTATTAAATTATTAATTGCATTATTTTACAGGTAAAAACAAACATTTCATTAATATTCCATGTAGAGTATATGAAAACTAGATCCATGGGATATGCTAATTTAATCATTTACATTAAATTAAATTAAGGTCAATTACAAAGCACAAATCCAGTAATTCATTTTCAAAATATCTAAAGAATATATATTTAAACAGAAAATAAATGCATTGTGCAAGTGTTTAATTTTTAAGTATATTTCAATTTAACAAACTAGTGCAAATTGTATACATTTTAATAATAATATCCTTGAATATCTTAAGGGGTAAAATTCAAATAATCAAAAAGTCTGAAGCTAACCATTTACCTCTAAAACCATTTATGTTTATGTTTTTATTGGAAAGTATATACTTATCAACCAAGTCAGCATTTGTGCTTCCTTGTGGTTTGGATCACGTCTGCTTGAAATGATGTGAATATTTAAGACTTCCTTAGGGGGAAATATTACATTTTGACATTTCCTTTCAAACTTTGGAAAATGCTAAGAATATTAAAATGTTTGAATCACCAATAAGTACACTTGGTGAATTTAGTCAAGGATCATTCAGTAACATTTTCAGATGTGCTACTTAAGAGAATGTTTAATTCCAAAAAGGGATATAATTAGTAGGATAGATGATCTAATTGGGGACATGTTTTAAAAAAGGAGTGATGTACAGATGTTTGAGTGTAAATCTTACTTCATTCAGTATTTCATTGCTACCTAAAAAGGATTTATATAAAGTTCAGTGCCAAACTTAAGTAAATTTTGACTATGGTGAGTCAGTAACATAACCCTTATTAACCTATCACTTACATCGGATTGTAATCATTTTATTTTTTAAATTTAAAATCTTTTTTTTTTTGTACAAAGTTTTGACACTAAGAAGGAAATCATAAATGCCAATATTTATTCTTGGAAAAAGTGGTAATTTATTAACCTGCTGGGATAAATGTTGGTTTTACATCGTTAGATTATCCTTCTCTTTTTCCAGCTAAACCTGCTGAATGGCAGTTTGACTTTATTTAGATGATGTAATGTTTGCATTAGAAAGAAACCTGCATGAATTGTATTTAGAATTCTATAAATCTATATTGCAGTTTACATATTCCAGGCTGTTGCATAAAAGAAAAATATTTACACTAACTAGTAAGATTCTCAAAGTGTTAATAGTTGGCAAAATATCACATAGATCTGAAAAATTATATGAAAACATATTTATGTCTAAACGATTAGGGCATTTTACAGGTTTACTTTAACCTATGCATTTTTGTAATGACATCCTTGCAAGAAAATATTTCCATGTTAGCACTTTTGTAATATCTATTTAGCATTCATTTCTAAATTGCATTAAAAATCTCTAAAATGTTTAGGGTTTGTATATAAAATGTGTTTAGTTTTGTATATACCTATAATGACACAGAAAATATATTTATACATCACAAAATAAAAATGATTTAGGATATTTTGTCAACAACTTTAACTTCAAAGCAGAAGCAATTTTAGTATAAACTCTAAGCAGTTATACTGTTACTTTTATTTTTTTTCTTAATTAATTTAGGCTATTCTGTATTTCTATTGCCTTGTGAGCATTCTTTGTTATTTAAATAAAATGTGTTTTATCAGAAAAAACTTTATATTGGCATTATAGAACTAAATCAGAAGTCACTTCTAACATTAAATTACATTTACAGTTTTGTTAACTGTATTGATTTATTTGCATCAAGTTTATTTCCCCCCTCTTAAATAGCATACAAATTGCATGTTTTAGGAGATGGCTGAAAATGGAATCAAAGTGAATAGTAGTACAGTGCTGTAAGGCAGTGATAGCATAATTTCTTTTTTACTCAGGGCTATAGTTGTGACAAATGATATTGGCTAAAGACTTGTGTTACTTCCCTGCTATTATAAAGCTTTATATATAGTATTTCTTTTACCCATCATATTCCAATAATATAAAATTGGATAGATCAAAATAAAACTAAAAAGGCTTTGTATTATTTATGTTTTATTTTACACTATAGACGAGGGTTGTTGAAATAGGCACTTTGGTCAGGTGGAATAACCCAGGGGGTGGCAAACCACAGACCCAGATTGAAACCTCCACATATCCACATAGCATTCAACTGTTGCCTGGTGTGTTAGGGGAGGCAGCTGGCAGTGTAGCTGTATTTGCTCATGGCATTAGGTACATTTTCCATCTGTAAAGCACATTTGAATCTTTAATAGGGTATTTGGTTAATGTTTTATTACAGATACCAATAACAATTTTAAAGAACACCGTGTTTATCAGCTATCATGCATAAATATAAAAATCAAAATAAGATTTTTTCCCCTTAAGATTTGAAGAAAACTGCAAGAAATATCTTTATATCTAATGCAGAGGAGCTGATTTATTGAGATTAAACAGCTACTGTGAATTTGGGACATGTATGTTTAAGGTAACTAATGGTGAATGGTCTCAATTTGCATTTGACCATGAACCAGAAATGATGTCTTCTTTGCTATGGAATACATGCTTTCCATATGGTGCTATGTATAATAATTTGGCCACATTATCCACTGGGGCTGATAGTTTGGTTAATCAGTCCAAAATATCAGTCATGATTTCTGACTCAACTCATGCTTCATAATTTTTAGGCAAAATCGGAGTATCTAAGCTATCACACTGTTTAACAGCCTTCAATGGCCCACACAATTATTCAGGCTCTACTGTTGTAATTCCTGGTCAAGAAGCTACTGATTGTTTTTTTGATCAGCAATCTGTTGACCGGCAATATCGGGCCGTAGATGTCCTATGTATACCTTGCCTAAATTCTGGACATATATGGCCATAAACAGCTTCTAAAGCAATTCTTATGTGACTACCACCAGACAAGCATACACACCTAGAAACCCCTCTCTATTTCTGTATATAGGATTGGTTATCCTGATGCCCATAATTATAGATAAAACCAACCAGTAATAAAACTCTAAAGGGGTATGGTTTGCTAGTCTGTCTAAAATACGTCCCCCAACCAACTGGTGGACATGGGACATACACATACATAACCCACAAATATCAGCTACAGAACTCCTGTAGCTTGCATTTCCCAGCACCCTTTTTTTCCCTTACGAAACCATATTGATTTTAATGCTGTGTATTTATAAACATCTTTCTGGAATTTTTATTCTCTTACAAGCATTATAATTGCAAATTTCTCTGCACACCTCTACAAAGTAATTGTAGTCAATATATTTCATTATTGTCTCTTGTTTATTAAAATCTGCATTTATTTACTGTCGTAATAATAGAAGTATTTTTTGGATTTTTTTTATATATTGGCACATAACCAATCACATGGAAAATACATGGTAACAAGGAAATTTGGCAATATAATATTTTACAATATAACATGGTGGGCGTTAGCTCTATTGGTTGTAGTTATGTTTCCCAGAATGTCATCTGTATTCTTTGTTTTAAAAATAGAGAAATGTAGGGTAATTATGTACAATTCTAAGAATACAACATAACTTTAAATAGATGTGCAATTTCTCCTCTTGTTTAAGACATGAAAATATGTTCTTTCAATTTGCCTCAACGTTATTATTACAATGCATTCGATTATATAAATCCTCCAGAACACTTTAACAATCATAATTTAGAAAACACATTGCCCCAATATATCGCTTGCTAGTCGTCAGATTCTAAAAAGATGGTAAAAATGTGATATATTGTATTTTAGATTTATGACTCATTTTATTTTTTTAGGAAGTCATTAACATTTCAAGAATATTATTCAGCATTCCAAATACTGTGTGTTTTCCCCCCTCTAAGCTTTAAAATGGAAAATATAAACTTCATGCATCTTAACAAAAAACAGGTATGCAAAAAAAGATTTATAGCAGTCTAAATAAAATTCAGGCATGCAGCAAAACTAAAGTTCTTTCTAATGCAAACATTACATAATATACATAAAGCACAACTGCCATTTACCGTATTTGGTGGGCTACACTAGAAGATAATCTGACGAGGTAAAACCAGCATTTATCCCACCAAGTTAATAACGTACCTTGTTTGTTCAACTAAACATTGACATTTATAGTTTCCTACTCAGTGGTAAAAGTTTTGGAAAAAAACAGACCACCCTTTGAAAAAAGTGCATTCAAAAACATTTTTTTCCCCCAAAGCAAATTTAAATGATTACAATTCTAAAGCAAGTAATAGGAAGATAAGGGTTAAATCGCTAACCTCAGCTCAGTGGGAACGTTTTTAAGTTCAGCAGAGAATATTAAATCCTTTTAGTTAACAATGAAATACAGAATGAAGAAAGATTTATACTCAAACATCTGTTGATCACCTCCTTTTAAAATACAGCCCTAATTAACTGATCTGTCCTACAAATTACATCCCCTTTCAGAATTACAAAGCGTTGTCTTTGTTATTAGGTTTAAATAAATGGAGTTTGATTGCTTTGTGCATTTATCGAATTTTATTATTGGTTCTCTCTCTTTTAAGTGAAATGTTTGCCACTTTGCTGCTAGTTTGAAAACTAGATTTTTAAGCACTTTGGTATTTTCACTTGGTTATGATAGATATTCCAAGGTATATTTGATTAATATATACACAAATTTTTATCTCTATGTATATTAGGTAATTAGGACAAAAGTTTTTTATTCTTTTTAAAATGAAGATTAAATACATTTTTATTCTAAACTTTGTTTAAATAAACAGAAGAATAATTTCCCACTCTATCAGCATGTTTAAAATACCTGAAATGCAAGGATTTTTAAATAAATTATGTAAAAAAACATGTAGTTTCTTTAGTAAACCTTAATTTTTTTTCACATTCCTATAGAGTAAACAAAAAAGTTAATACCTATAAACAATGAGGAGTGAACTGAAGTTTATATGCAGTTCAAACACATAAATAAATATTGTTTACTTTTTTTTATTTTATTTGAATTCTAAATAGGTAGGTGTTACATTAAAAAAAACTGATTTATTAGTGTGGAGTTTTCTTTTTTAAAAATTTGAATGATAATAGATCCACCTCGGGTTTGATAAATAAATATTTAAAATATATATATATATAATTTACTGTTCAGTCGATATAACATCGAACTCAAAAATAAGAAAATAACTAGAGATGAACGAAACTTGCAAGTTTTATTTTAAGTTTGCAGAACTAACTAGAATTATGAAAATTCAAATCCAATTGAAGCAAACTGTTTGGATTTTACAATTTTAGAAATTTCATTTGTCAGTGTTTAATTTTTGATTTAATGGTCAACTTTTCAATTTTGATGTTACTACTTTCAAATGGAGTTTTTGAATTTTTGATAAGTTTCGACTTTTGGAACTTCCAAAAATTCTGCCATATCTGCTTATTTTCTAAACAGGCAGTTCCAAAATTAAACCAGGTTTTTGTCGAAACTGAGACTCATCTCTGTAGATAACTACTGGAGAATGGCTTTTTTGGTTTCCATATTTTTAAGACAACAATGCTAAAACTTTATCATAAACTACCCTAGATTTATCGTATATTCTAATTTTATTTGTATTTTTTATTTCTAAATGTCATAGCTTAATTTAATCCACCAGATTTTTTAATCTTTAAATAGCCAACCATTGAGTCGAAAGTTATAGTAATAAATATATTTATTGAATGCATTGATAAACAAGGAGTGGAAATACATGCCCAGCTGTTGAATTTTCATTTGCCAAGTAAACAACATGGACCTATGTATAAAACCTAGCATTTATTAAAATCCAAAAACTTCCTTGCTGTAATGGTATAAACGTATAAGGCTGGCAGAGTAATAAGGGCACTAATTATCCTGTGGGCCAGAGAAGGTTTCTGTAAAATAAAGGGTCTAGGAGATATGCACCTGGTACTTGTGTTTAATGTAAGAAGTCTGAAGGTAACATGTCAGACTGTCAGACCAGGCAATGTGTACTGAGAGAGCCAGACTTTTCAAAAACCCCACCCCTAAAGAAAAAATATAGCTTAAATAGAAGTTACTCGTCTATAAATCTGCTTTCTTTATATTTGTGTAGAAACAATACCTAGTAACAAAGGAACAATATATTATGGTATGACATTGTAAGACAAAGATATATGTAAAGATATAGTCAGTATGATGAAACAGTGGTTAGTATGGTTGCCTTTAACTCTGAGTTATGGTTTAAATCCATTCTTAACTACATCTGCAAAGAGTTTGTATGTTGTGCCTGAGCTTGGGTGGGTTTCTTTCAGATGCTCTGGCTTTCTTTTGCAATCTAAACAGACATAATGGTTATGTGCATATGTAATAGAGTATATACAGCAAAGCACTACAGAATGTTACATGCTGTATAAATACTGTATTATATATTATTCATACTGTACATTTACTGTATTTATATATAGGGATGCTTGCTAATAAAAATAAAAAGGGTTGTTTCTGGCCTACCCAATGCTGATGCACACAAATTGGTTGTCCTTTGAAACTGGTAAAGGTGTTTGGGAGCCAAAAACTTAGTTTTATCATTGGAACTAATGGAAAAACAAGTTGCCAAATCTGGCCAAGTTGGCTAAACAGCCAGTAGCGTAATGCTCCATCACTACAACCAGTGGCCTTCCATCAGTGTTGACTACATTTCTCAGCAGCTTATTAAGTTCTGTAATGCATCATAATGAAGTTTATAAATGTGCAAATTTGATTTTAAATATAGAAACAGGTGTTAAATTTTGCAAAATTTTTTCCAGTACACGAGGCATTGAGTGTTGAATTAACGCCCCATCATACATGATATTAATACAAAAAATCTAAATATAACAATATGCAGTAATATCTGTTGATATTTCATATCTGCTTTTAAAGTTCTACATTCAATGTAAATATAAGCACTGTAAAATTTTACACACTGGGTGAATACTTTTTTTGGTTTCAGAAATGGAGGATTTTATGAGTCTGTAACTAATATTTGGTGTTTGTATTATTAGGTCACAGTTATATTTTTGATAATCGGACTAAAACCCCAAGCATTTGGTTTGAAATTTTTCTTCTTGTCTTGTTGACTTGTTGATGACAGTGAACGTGATTCTGCTTGCTTCCGTGCCTTTTCTGTACATGGAAGCAAGTAAAAGTGGAAGGACTGGCAGTGTCTCCTGTGATTGGCTGAAACAGCCTTGGGACAAGGCTGATATATCCATATATAGATAAAAGGTTTATAACACACAGTACTCAATGCGGGAATCGTGATTTATTTCTGTAAAAAGACCCCTGTCCCCTTTATCAAGCTAAATTGGCATCTATATGTTAGAGATGGGCTAGAACTCAAACACAAACCTGAGTTCGACCCGAACTTTAACAATTCGGAAGACCTCTGGCTTTTCAGAACTTCCCTAAAGTTCGTAGTTCAGGTTTTCCAAACTCGCAGGCATATTTTTGGTAATTATCGAAAATTCGATAATTATTTAATTTTTTCTACCCCTCGAATTTACAGTTTTAGCGATAACCCTCGAATGTAGCGGTTCGGCCAGAGCTGGATTAAAACTCAATGGGGCCCTAGACACAAGTCAGATTCAGGGCCCCCCACTTCCACTACACATACATATTCATAAACTTTGCAAGGAAAAGAGCAAGCCCACAAATCCCCCCTGTCCCCTTAAAGTTTTTTAAGTTACTTCCCCACCCTGCACACTAGCACACAAATTTCCTCACCCCACTTGCTACATCACAAGCTCACATATCCCCTTACACAATTCACCGTATGGCACACCACAAGCTCACATCTCCTTGCTACACCACAAGCAACAACCCCCCTTGGCACACACACCTTTTGGCACACCACCAGCTACAGACCCTCCCCCTGGGCACACCACCAGCACACAAAGTCCCCCTCCCTTGGCATACCACCAGCACACAACCCTTTGGTACACCAGCACCACACTAATCTGCTGCTACCAGTCTGACCAGCAAAATGGATTGAATTGGGTAAGGTAAGGTCACAGTGCACTTGCTTCTTCAACCAAGCAGACCAGCAAATGCATTCGCCGTACTCAGGCCACATGATGTCTTACACACATGCGCAGCAGCACTGTCGGCCTCAATTGGAGATGTAGAGATTAGGCGTTAACCCTTGAATGCAGCGTTTTGGTTATAACCCTCAAATGTAGCGCTTTGGTGATAACCTTTGAATGCGGTGTTTCGATAATAACCCTTGAATGTATCGTTAGGTAACCCTTGAATTGGTGATAACCCTTAAATTTATTGTTCATAACCCTCGAATTGGCAATAACCCTCAATTGTAGCAAAAGCTCAATGCGGAATCTCGACAATTGCCCGATCATAAGGAAAGTTAGTGTTTAAATAAGTTTTGCTGATATGTACGTGTTCCCCAGACCATTTCCCAGGTCCCACAGCCATTTACAGTAATTTACCATTGCTATTTTAACTGTAATTTACTAGAACTTTTTGAACTTTATTCTCCCTTTGACTTAAATGGGTTCTTTTTAGAACTATAGAACTTTTACTGATGTTTTATAGTTCGGAAACTAACCCAACTTTAGGAAGTTTGCCCGTCTCTACTATATGTATCTCTTCTTTGATATTTTGTCTCTCCAAGACATCCAAGCCTTTTTTGAGTAAATCTGTAATTCACATTATCAGGCATTCCCCAACCTTTCTGCCCTCACAGTGGAGAACCATTTAAGAACCTTAAGGTAAAAAGACAATTACTCCAGTCTTTTGTTCACACCTTTGTGATAAAAGAACCCATCTGGTAATTTGATGTAATGCCGGCTACCATTTGTTTTACATCAATCGGAGAACAACATGTCTATGAATATCCATTATTCTTTATAAAAATATATGGAAATATATAAATAATGCATTAAAATACTTGTTAAAACTGTGGCATGTGTTTTAGCCAGGCCATTTACCAAGACCAAGGTGAAAAATAATATTGAGTATGGACACTTATATTCTGTTTTCTTGTGTGGATTTGAATACATTGTTGACCACACATGGTTCAACATATCAAAAAGTTGACAACTGCAAAGGTTGGCCATACACAGGTATAGCTGATTTATTCACATGGCCAGCAAGGTTACTTGGCCAAATTTACTGTTTAGGGAAGGGAGTTGTAGTGGGCTTAAAGGACAATTGTATGGTTGATGCTCCAACACCCTTTTTCTAATCAATGGGAAGACACTTTCTGCAAGAAGTGCTTCTTCCCAATGGACAGATTCTACATTGGTATGGTGCTTAAGCTGGGTAAACACTGTACAGATTTTTGAAAGATGACAGACATTTTTCAAACATCTGGATACACAGTTTTGAGCGTTCTCCTTAACACTGCGTGTTTCCCTCAGCCACAACCGACTCCCCTATAGGGAGACTACTGCTGCCAAAGGAAATTTTAGTTTTTTCCCAAACGACTGCTCAGTCGATGGGAAAGTTCAGCTGGCACGCACTTGTTCGGGAAAGCCGCTACTCATGCTAGCGATAAAACCCCGATCTGATGGTATTGGGACTTTATCGCTAGTGTGTGTACCTAGCTTTAGAAAAAAACTGTTATCCTTTTAGAAAAGGTAGTCACTCAGATTTAAGACTTGATTATATCTTATTTTGTATCAGTTACCGGTTTATTACTTAATATGTTTAATTACTTATGGGAAATTGTGAGTGTTATGATTGTCCATGTTTGTATTATTCACTATACTGTGCTTACATTACATAACCGTTGAACAGGACGAGATACCAATCTTTTGATAGACATATAGACGGTTGCCTCTTTTTCATTAACATATAGTATATGCACATGTGTAGGACTGTTTATAATTGTCTGAGACATCTCTGTATCCTATGGGGATTTAATAGCTATGGATATTCTCTTGATGGTTTTAATTTTATTGGTTCACCTTCTAGTTTTATTTTTACCTTTAAAAATGTAAATATCTGGTGGTGTATTTGTTTTACCTATGATTTCCCCATGCAGCAAGAATCATTTCCCTCCTAACCCTGCCTATATGTTATGTTCTGGTATTTAGTAAAGCTCATTTAATTTTTCCAAAGTTATTACCTGCTCATGGTTGCATGTTCTACTGATCTGGTCTGAGAATCTGCGCTCAATTCAATTGGTCTCCCAGCAGCACCTATTGTTTATTAGAATTGTAAGAACACTCAGGGCTATGTATCAATAGGTGCTGTTTATGGTTTTTGTTCAGTTTTGAAAAGGGATTTGCAGCAATGTATGAATGGTTTGCATGAGGTTTAGACGTTAGTAGCGGAGGTTGCAAAGTTTTCTGTTTTTTGTGCCCATCTAAGAGCCATAAGCCATGTATTGCAAACATGAAAGCAGTAGAAGAGGCCGGACCAGCAGCCGCATCAGTGATTAACTGACACTCAGCCAATCACCAGTCCAGCCCCTTCTACTGCTTCCATGCAAGGAAGAAGCTGCAGAAGGCAGCCGAGGGATTGAGGTCTGGTAAGAGGTGACGGTTTCAGACATTTTAACCTAGCAGTTAGAGACAGAAACAGATTACAACAGGAAAAGACTCCTTACTTAATTGCAGGGTTCATTTTCACTCTTAAAGTTAGAGGCAAGTATGTCCAAAGCCTATTTAGAAACAGGCACTTTCCCTGTTTGTATCTGCTGAGCCAGACCTCATACAGAAGTAGATATGGGGTCATTTTAATTTCTATTGTGTTTTATCTTACATTTTTCGTTTAAAATGTTTACAGAAATATCTCTTGCTTTTAAAGGTTGTTTGTCAATGTATTGCACATTTGATAGATTACCATGTATACCATGTTTGTATATAATCAAAAGAAAATAAATCTGCAGAATGTTATTTTAAATGGCCTATCTTGGTGGGGTGTGTAGCATTTTAGAAGTACTTTCTGCAGTGACTTTTTTTGGCAATCTGCCCAATCATTTTATTTGAATCCTTACCAATTATACAGATAGGTAAAGCCCACTTCCATCGCCTTCATCTATAAATGACCTGGCCAATGGGAAGGTACACCTTACCCTGGGCTTTCCTATAACACATTCTGAATTGAGAATGCCAGTCGGATGTCTAGCGAAACATCTTCAAGAACTAAACGTCAAGTCCTGTTGATCTAATTGAATACAACAGATACACCATGACCTGGATGGATGAGAACCTTCACAAGCAATGGGAAGATAAGTTTCTTGCTGAGTGCGTCTACCCATTGGTCTTGTTGCTGACAGAACAACAGGTGGAGCTGGACGGATTGGTAGTAAACCATTAGGTCCTGCCCCTGGGTACTTTTAATTGGAATGGGGTGGCTTGAATTTTCAGTTTTTCTTTAATCAGTGGTTTCTCTGCTATAAATCACAATAGAAAACATGTTTTGGACAGTTTTCCTTTAAACATGCAAAAGAAACTAGAATAACCAACCAAAGCCCAACATTTTATTACACATAATATTTAAGGAAAGTTGTTGAAACATACGTCAAATGAAAATATAAAAGAAGCGATGTAATGACATTTAATGATGCTTCAGACAGACCTCCAATCATCATAGTTTCTATACAGATGTGGAAAGTTTGACACATATGTCTGTGAATGTTATGATCTATATAAAAAGTCCACCTTCTATTTTAGGTATTATAGTTTATATCTAAATTTTCTCTAATCTATAAGGCTCTGGAAATATTGGCATAGAGAGACATTTTCACACAAGCAATGTTTTGTAAGTCCCTAAAGACTGGGGGTTGAGGCAGAAGTAAAAAAGCAAAGGAACCATTTAGAATGAGCGCCACATTGAAAATATAAATGGATGGAGTGTGCTAAGCAATGGCTTGTTTTTAGAGTAAGGAATGAGATATGCACGCACTGGTGTCAGAATTGGCACCGTTCATTTTTTTCTGAATTGAAAGCGGTTTTGTTTTGTAAGGTGGGGGGTCATGCTTTGTATTTTATATAAAACATCCTAACCACATGTGTAGATGTGTTTCTTATTAAAGAAACATCCTTTGCTCTTTTTTATTGTCTGTATTGTACTTTTCCTTTTTCTAATCAGTGTAAAGTAATTTGGTACCAGTGCCACCCCTTATATTTGTGCTTGAGGATCGTTTGATGATAACTCACATAAGGATGATGAAAAACGAAAATGTATTTTTATTTTGCCAATTTCTAACCAGGCCATGAAATCAGCTCCTTCAATTAAAGTTTTTCTTTTCTGGAAAGTCGTTTTTATTTTAAAAGCAAAGTATTCAAAGTCTTGCAGATCACACTGGGGGCTTGTTAAAATGAAAATTACGTTCTGCATTATTTATTAAGGTTGGATATTGTGTTGTGTTTGGATTATGGGCATTGACATTTTATAACCTGAAAATTCCAAACCAAACAATATTATTTTTTTTCTTCTATAATTAGTATTTTATAGATCGTTTTAGCCTTTGATGTTAATGTCAATATTTCATTATTATAGTGTTAAAAAAAAATTACGCTGTTCCACGGATCAAAGGTTTACTTTAAATTTCTCCTCTCTATTTCCGCCAAGCTTTAATGTTCTAAATTAACATATTTTGATATACATTTGGTTGGAAGTCTCCACAATTACTGTTCATACTAATGGTATAGTGTAGGGTGTGCAGTGTAATTTTTGATGAAAAAAAAAGGTTTATAATATACACAACTGGGCTCTTAAAAACCAGCTGACCTTTCTATGACCAAGTTGTAGAAAAAGGCAAGTTCCTCGATCCTACAGTAGCTATTCCTACACATTTGGCAAGGCATAAGACTGGAAATTATAATTGTTTTAATAATTTAAGTTTATTTTTGGTAAATATTGTGGAAGCGCAGATGTTAATTGTAGATGGATAGTTAAGCTAGTTACATTCTGTTCTAAAGTTTTTGATGTGATATCTAAAATAACCAAAGTATCAGTGAAACCTGATCCGCATTAGCTTTAGGTAATTTGTCTTCATAGCCATAACTGGGCATGTTAGACGTATTTCAAACCTACGTTCCCTTGAAAGTAGAGTGTTACCAGCTCTTTATTGGCTTTTAGATAAAAGTTCACCTGTACAGGAAATATAGTATAGGTAAAAGTACAGCATAATATAGTATAGGTAAAATAGCAATAACTATCAGTAGTGAGGAATGTTTTTTTTTTTTATATAAATGTTCACCATCTTGAGTTGAGTGTTGGGCAATTTGCCTTAAACTGGCAGATTCACAATTAGATTTTAGAAGAATATTAGGCTGGGAAGAGGTGGAATAAAGACTAAAATAGTCTATTGTTGAGTATCACCTGATATGTTATTAAAATTTTGCTCAGTTAAAGGGGAACTGTGGTCTCCAAACAAGTTTAAATGAAAGGCCAGTTTCCTACCTTTAAAAACGAGCCATCAACCACCTCTCTACGTGCTCCACTGTCCAAGATATAAAGAAATGACTGACCAGAAAGTTAATGGATGGGAGGCTGATATGTGACATTCCTAAGTCTTCTCCTGCACAGTGCCGCCAACGAGTACAGCCTCAGACTCCCTCAGTGTGTGAGGGAGACAGGAAGTCCCTCCTCCTCTCTGCTGTGTGAAGTCCTGACAGTGAAGGTAAGGGAATCTACAGCCCTTCGCTCCGACTATGTGAAAACAGCCTTTTCAGGCAGAGTTCTCACAGAGTTTTCTGTATGGGGGGTGTCTGAGTGGCCCACAGCACCCGTGAGTGGGTGGGGCTTATGCACCCATGAGTGGTCGGGGCTTATGCACCCGCTGGTGAACGGGGCTTAGGCACCCGTGAGTGGACGGGGCCACGGCACCCACGAGTGGGTGGGTCCACATGGGGCTGTAAGACAATGGGCCTGCAACTGGAGAGACCATGGGGTCCATGAGTGGGAGGGACCTGCAAAGGGGAGGAGGAGACACAGGGCAGATTGACTGACATGGTTTCAGAGCAGGAAGCAGGAAGTTCAGGGGACCTAGTGATGCTGCTGCCATATCTCACACAAAAATGTAAATATCTTTAAAACTATGCAAAATAAACAATGACAATAAATTGCAAAAATTCTCAGGAGAGCAATTCCTGTCAATTTACCTGAAGTCATTTTTGGTCCACAGTTCCCCTTTTAAAAAAAATTCTCATGTTTCTCTTAAATGTGTGGTATTGCTATTTTGTTATACCATGCCTTTAACAGTGGAACATTTTAATGACCGTGATTGGAATTGTAGAATTACATAAAAATTGTTACATTTGTGAAAAATGGTGAAAATATGGCCCTAAGAGAGAAAAAACATATAACAAATAATCAAAATAGCAATCTTTACGATCTCAAATGTAATTTTACAATTGCCTATACAATACCATTTCAGTACTCTAGTATACAATAACCCGAGGTATCAGAAGTTTCTAATACTGCGGGTTACTGAATATGGCTTTTAATTATGGAAACTTGGATAACTGTGGGGGTGGCTGTTCTTTGTACTGGAGGTGAAGAGCGATTTACATTATTGTTAGTGCACAGTTACTTCTCTGATAAGTGCTCCTGACTGCACCGCCTCCTCACAGTGCCACTTCAAGACAGAACAACGTCCATAGAGAAATGCCTCTGGCCCCACTCACCCGAAAGACATACCTGCTGATTAAAAGAGAAATAAACTCAAAAATTTTCAACGATAATCTATAGACCACAACAGTAAATAGCATGAACTTATATATAATAGGAAAAAGACAGTGACAACATATGTTTGCGTTCCATTAAAGGCGAACTATCATGTGTATAAAGTTTTGCTAAAATACAGTTAAAATGAAAATTACTTGGGCATGGGTTATAGGCCTGTTAATTCCTACCTCCTAATACTGTTTCCAGGAGGAGCACCAACTGAAAGAAAACTGATTATCACATGGTTTCAGATCAGGAAACAGGAAGTGCAGGGGATCTGGTGAAGCTGCTACCATATCACATGTAAATGTAAATAAATATCTTCAAAACTATGTAAAAAAAATAATGAAAGTAAATTGCAATACTCAGGAAAGCAATTGCTGTCAATTTTCCTAAAGTCATTTTTGGACCACAGTTACCAATAGAGATGGGATGCGGGTCCGACATCAACCCAGATCCGACACGGAACCCCTCGGTACCGAAATCCGAAAGATCGGACTGATCCTATGGATTTTGGGACTTCAGAACAAATTTTCTAAGATTTTCGAATGTACGGAGCTATTTTCGATACGAACATAGACCACTTTCGAGTTTCCAAAAAACGAAACAAAACTATGTAGTTCCCAAAGATCTCAGGATTTACCGAGATCCAGGGAATCTGAAAATGGAACGAAACTATGTAGTTTCGGCCATCTCTAGTTACCAATCTACCATGTTGAGGGCCACTAATATATCTAAAGCAATCACTGTATATTCTATGATTCAATGATTATCTAAGGAACCTTCGATAATGAGTGCTTCGGGTCCTCTGTGTTTGCTTTGGAAACTTCAAATGATATGCAATTGCTGCAAGCAATGAGAATTAATGTTCATAAATGTAAGGAGAAGCATTTGGGGTTTAACAATCCTTTTGCTACCTATACCACAAATAGCTTTGTGCTAATTTAATGTTAATCTCTGTTTTATTTAGGCAAGCAGTGCAAGACCGCAACAGATAGACAGATAGAGCTAAGATATTGTCTTGTATAAAGAGGGAAATAGGGTTAAAAATATTATACTCTCCACTTACAAAGCACTAGTAAGGCCATTTGGAATATGCGGTGCAGTTTTGGAATCCCATATACAAAAGGGACATCTAGGAAACGGAAGCAGTTCAGAGAAGGGCAACTAAAATAATAAAGGGAATGGAGAGGCTTGACTATGCAGGCTGATTAGACAAGTTAGGGATGTTTACATTGGAGAAGCAGCAATTACGTGGTGATATGATCACTTTATACAAATATATTAATGGTCCATACAATAAACTCTCTGGTGCATTGTTCACCAATAGGTCATTTCATAAGACACATGGACACATGATAAGAAGAAAAGAAGTTTCATCTTCAGGTTAGGAAAGGTTTCTTTACAATGAGAACGGTGAAACTGTGGAACTGTCTTCCAGCAGGTGTGTTAATGATAAGTTCATTGAATAGCTTTAAAAGTGGGCTGGATAAGTTTCTAAAACTAAAAAAGATTGAAAATTACTGGTATTTATACATATAGTTTTAGTTGATCCAGGGATCCTTTACAATTGCCATATGGAGTCAGTAAGGAATTTTCTTTTGCTTTCTTTTTTTGCCTTCCTCTGGATAAACTGTAAGGTAGGGTTTATGAGTAGTCTATAAAGTTGGGACTACATGGACGAATGTTTTTATACAAATATCTGTTGTATTCAATTAGATCAACTGGACTTGAAATGTAGTTCTTGAAGACGTTTCGCTAGTCATCCGACTGGCTTTCTCAATTCAGAATGAATTGTACAAGAATCTGTGGCAAATGTACCCTGGAAAATCCCAATTAGCATTATCAGCCAGGTGGTAAGGGTGTGATTGATAGTGGCTAAGAGGTGTTAGGAACGCCCAGAGTAAGGTGTTAAAACAGCTTGTACATGGCAGACAGTTGGTGTCGAACCCCCCACCTCTATTTAGGCTTGGTTTCTTTATTTTCACATAAATGGCCTCCTTAACACTTAAAAAAATAAAGAACCAAGCCTAAATAGAGGTGGGGGGGTTCGACACCAACTGTCTGCCATGTACAATGCTGTTTACACCTTACTTGGGCGTTCCTATAACACCTCTTAGCCACTATCTAATCAACACCCCTTAACACCTGGCTGTGATATGCTAATTGGGATTTTCCAGGGTACATAATTGCCACAGATTCTTGTACAAGTCATTCTGAATTGAGAAAGCCAGTCGGATGACTAGCGAAACATCTTCAAGAACTACATTTCAAGTCCAGTTGATCTAATTGAATACAACAGATATACCATGACCTGGATGAATGAGAACCTTCACAAGCACGTTTTTATACAAAATCTATTACTATGTTACTGTGAACCTTTTATATATTAATAGCTTTGACTGAAAAGTATGATGTGATGGGTATAGCAGAAACATGGTTAAACTTGATTGGCTTTTATGAGGAACTGAGTACGAATTTGGATTCTGGCATAGTAGTTATTGTGGTATTTTTTGATTTTGCTGAGGCTTTTGATACAGTCCCCTATAGGTGACATATGTATAAACTAAGGTCTGTTGTGCTTAGGTAGCACAATTTTACATGGATAGATAATTGGTTGATGGATTAGATGCAGAGAGTAGTTGATGGGGCTTTTTAATGCGGAATAAAGTTGTTTGCCACAGGGTTCTCTGTTGGGGCCACTTCTATTTAATCTGTTTATTAATGATTAGGAAGTGGGTATTGTCAGCAAGGCCTCTGTGTTTTCGGTGTTTTTGGACAACACAAAACTTTGTTGACCTTTTAAAGCATTAGATTAAAAGGTATGTCCACTAAAATATTTTATTTTTCTATATGTTGGGCAACCTAGCCCACCCCCAACCGTCGTACTTATGTTTCTGGGGCTTGTTTTACAAATCTAAATTGGCAGTTGGGGTGGCTGGGCTGTCCTACACTCAGAAAAGTACGTTTAATGGTAGGGATACCTGCAGCCAGAAGGGATCCGAAAGGGAGGGGGGGCTCCCCTACGCATGCCAGAAACCTCAACAAGGACGAAGCAGGCATCCAAATGACTCACAGACCGCTCCTACTTTCCACATTCTGGAACTTTGACCAGTCACTGCAGTAGAACCATAAGATGCAGAGATAACGATTTTTTAAAGGGCATGTCCACCCCCAAACCTATAATTTCACCCACTACTGGCCCCACTCTGTAGTGAATAAAAATCCTTACCTTACATCCCAGCTCCAAATGGTTCTCCAGTAATCCCCTCCCAAAGAGAAGTTTGGCATGCGCACTGCAGCCATCTACTTTCGATAATTTTCGAAAATAGCCTCAAACTTTCAATTTTCTAAAATACGATCGGAAACTCGAAAATGGTCTGCGAACGTATTTTCCGGATTTGGACGGATCTTTCGGATTTCAGGAACCGAGAGGTTCTGTGTTGGATCCGGGTTCGACACCATCTCTAGTTGCAGGCAGATCTAGACAAATTGTCCAATTGGGCTGCTAAGTGGCAGATGAGATTCAATGTTAATAAAAGTAAGGTGATGCATTTTAGACTTGTGCTGCTTATACCATAAATTAAATTAAATACTGTAAATTATACTGTGTTAAGTAAATCTCAGTTGGTAAAGGATCTTGAAATTTTGGTGGATTACAAACTTAAAGGGCATGTCCACCCCTTTTTGTAATTTTTGGTATAGAGTAGGGCTAGTTCCCCCAGACCTAACCGATATAATATATTTTTCAGAAACTCCCCCGATCATTACTTACCTTCGCTCTCTCCTACGCCGCACTGCCCGGCCTTCTGCTTGCATGAAACTGCAACAGGGGGCCGGACCGGCAGCAGCCAATCACGGATGTGGCTGCTGGCTGCACAGAATGCCGGGGGAGAGAGGTAAGGTAAGTAGAGTGCAGGGGAGTTTCTGGAAAATATAATATAGCGGTTGGGGCTGGGGGAACTAGCCCTACTAGTGTAAGGGGTTTTACACTAGTGGGAGGGAGTAAAGGGCTGTTCTGAGCAAGCCAAAAACCTCTGAGAGGACAGCTCAGAGGCGGAAACAATTTCCCTGGTGGCCAGGCTCCTGGTGGTCAGTTTTCTGGACTTTGGAGGGACTTTACAGAAGAACCATTTGGAGCTGGGATGTAAGGTAAGGGTTTTTATACACTACAGAGTGGGGCCAGTAGTGGGGGAAATTATAGTTTTGGGGGTGGACATGCCCTTTAATTGTAGCAAAATGTGGCAACCGCTACAGCCAGCAAGATAGTATATTGTATAAACAGATAAAGACAGGTATGGATTCAAGAGAGAAAATTATCATCTTTTTCTTCAAAGCACTGGTAAGGCCTCATTTGGAATATGCAGTGCAGTTTTGGAATCCCTTTTACAAAAAGGACATCTTAGAAATGGAAAGGGTTCACATTAATAAGGGAACTGAAGGATCTTGAATTTGAAGACAGACTGGAGAAGATACACTAGAGAAAAGGAGTGGAGATATGATTACTGTGTATAAATAAATTAAAGGGGAAGTTCAGTGCAAATACATGTACTTTTCAGAAAAAAGAGCAGTATTTTTTCATCCCAATGACCTTAATCTGCCAATTCAGCATTTCGTCTGTGTATAAATAAATGCAACCGAAATACTGACTTCCTGTTTGCAGGACCCCTAATAGAGACCGTTTTGGTCTTGCCCTTGACCCAGCACCTGGGTTGATTCAGTTGCTCAGTAAAGATCTGAGCATCTTTGACCCATCCAACAGCCAATCAGAAGAAATTACTGTTAGGAACATTCCAAGGATGTGGTGCATCCTGGGAAGAAGAAGGACCGTTAGAACCTGAAATGTCAGCTCACTAATGTCTACAGCAGGGAACAGCAAAGGGTATGAAATCAACTGATTTTTCAAAATTGAAGAGAATATGTTGAATATAAGGGATAATGCGCCCCTTACAGTGTAATATAAGGATATTAAGCCACCAAGGAGTTCCCTGACCATATAGAAGCACGAGGCCATAGGCCGAGTTCTTTTATACAGGACAGGGAACTCCAAGGTGGCGTAATGTCCTTATAATATAATGTGAAGGGGCGCATTATTTCTTATAATACATAAGTATCGGATTCCTTCACCCCATTCACATTTTAAATTCTAGCCTTGTCCCTATTTCCACCTTAAATCCCCCAAGCTACCTTCTGTAACTTAAACCCAGTAGAAAGGAACATCCCAGCCCAGCATCTATGCGGTTAAACAAATCTTTGTGGAGGAGGAGAGAGACATTGGTTATGAAGTGACAGGAAGCAGCTCCAGCAGGTTCTGTTAGTGAAGTTAAACACGGCAAAAAAGAGTCATTGTCCAGGCATGAACACTGGAATGGGCGGAGTAGTGTGAAAAAAAAATATAAGAAATGAGTCACTTAGTGACATAGTTGAGTGATTTTTATAAGGATATATACCACTGCAGCTCCCATTATAAAATATCACACTTACGTATCATAACTAGGTACTGTATGCATTACACAAACTAACAATTTAACAAATATTGATTATTTCCACTGAACTGCCCCTTTAACGGCCATACAATTAACTGTCTGGGGCATTGTTCACCAACAGAACACGTACACGTGTGATTATCGCCTGAAATGGGCGTTCTTTGCCCGTTTGCACGCGCTCGGGGGTCATGTGTCAGCCTTAAAATCGGCTTTAGTCTTCATGTTCAAAAAGTTTTTCACTGTAAGAACGGTAAAACTATGGGACTGTCTTCCATTGGAAGTTGTGATGGAAGGTTCATTTATATAGTTTCAAAAGAAAGCTGGATGAGTTTCTGAAAACAGGAATGTTGCAGGTTACTGGTATTAATACATAGAGTTGGAGTTGATCCATGGATATTTCTAATTGCCACTTGGAGTCAGGAAGAATTTTTTTCCCCTTATTCTGTTTTTTTTTTTTTGCCTTCCTTTGGATCATTGCTGGGTAGGTTGAACTAGATGGACTTATGTCTTTATTCAACCTCAAATACTGTACTATACTAACTATCACAGGGGATGTCAGCTGCTTTTTACAAACAAATTAAACATGTTCATCAAATCGTCCATGTGTATATGCTTCTAGGCTGTGAGCATACTATCCAATATCAAATGGTAAACCTGCGAGGTAGTCTGGTGGAAATGAAACCGGCACTGCCAGCATTCCAGCATGACTGATAGCACGGCCTATTATAAACCCTGTGATCACTGGAAAATTTCCACTGCATCCATTTGATTGATGCAACTTCAGTGTATACTCAGCCTTATATCCTGTACATCTGTCATTGCAGTGGCTTAACCCAAAGAAAATGATCTTTATCAATGTGGATTCTAGATTCAACGTTCTACATCAAGCAAAATCCTATTAATGTTCTCCATGCTTTGGTTTTTATCGGTTGGAAAAAATTAATTTCCAATACATCTGTCACATGTTTTATTATACTGAATGATACACAGAATCGTTAAATATTTTACCAAATGCATCAGTGTAAAAACAGCCTTTTACTGATAAACCATTGGAGAATCATCTTAGAGATAGAGGAGCATTTATTTACAGTATATTGTCTTGTGATATTGCTCGTCAAACACACAAACAGGGATACATTATTAAAATTATTAGACATTACATGAAAATTTATTCTGCTCAATAAGTTTAAAATAGTAAAATATGTAATTTTTTTTTTCAATACCGTAAAACATATAAACTCTAATATACAAGACATGTTCATAACGAATCACTCCAATTCTGCCAAAATTTGTCCACCAGAGGTCATTGTTTTACTGCAGTCGAAAGAAAACAAATTGTCGGTTGAAAACAGTATGGCAGATCCATCACATATAAATAATTAACAAAAAGGACCATATTTAAAAAGCCGCGGCATCGCTTTTTAGCGATACCACGGCTTTAAAGATCGGTATCGTAAATTTACGATTTTTAAACCGATTGGAGATTAACAATCGTTTATAAATATGGCCCATAGTGTACAGAAAGGCAGGGATCCTCTGTTGCACAAAAAAAAAACCTTAAGGCCAATATATATTTTATGTTAATAGTAGAAAATATCTAAATGCTAAAAGTGGGGAATCATTTATGTTTTGGGGCAAATTACTAGCTATTTTATTTATTCTTAGTATAGCACGATGAACTAGACTCCACCCAGACTCCACCCACTTTACCTTCTTGTAATGCTAGCCATTTGCATGCACATTTTATCACAACTACACGGCAGATTCTATTTTATTGTGAATGAGGGGTGATTTCACGAATGACCTCCCTTTACTGTAAAACTGGCGAGTTCCATTACAGAAAAAAAAATCGAATATAAATATTCAGTAATGGAAACTCAATAATTCTAGAATATTCAATCTAAGAAATTCAGTAATCCTGGAATATTGGCCAACAACCTAACACATTTGCCAGTTCTCCTCATTGTCGTTAATGATCTAGGCTTTAGGCTTAGACCATTTAGGTCAGATTTTAGGGGTATAGGATGTAATTTCAAAAATGGCCAATCACTCCTTTCTGAAATGTCTGCAGATCAGTTGGTTCCAATGTCTGGATATCTCCCGTATACATACGTACAAAAATGTTCAATACTTACAAATAAAATAGAAAATAAAAAAGAAAGTTTTATATTTTAGATAAAAACCTTTCTATATCACTTTAAGGGCAAACAAACCCCTGTACTTGTATTTCGTATATTTCCCTATAAAGACATAGATATAATCAGAGCTGGATGTTGTGGGTGTTTTTAAATATCAAGCATCTGATATTAGTAAACACCTGCCCCTTCTCTTTGTTCTTCATTTAAATGATGTGCTATTTATGGACGTATATCCCTTTCTTATCTAGCGTTTCATTCTCTTTTGCTCGTGGAATATTCCTGTGGTTTCTCTGTGATATCATCTCCTAGTCTGTTGCCTGGCGTGTGCTATCTCTCCCAGTAAAACTATAATAAAACTTGACCGTTTGAAAAGAAAATGCACAATTGCTTTCTATGCCCTTCCCTGTGTAACAAAAAAAATAGTTCTGCCCATCAATAGACAACGAGGGTAACATTAGAGAGACAGGAAATTAAACCTTTCAAGGGATCTAATCTGACTCTAATGAACTTTGGAGAGCTATTCAAATATTGCATTCTGCTAGTTCTTAATAGCACATGGAAATGTGCTTTTTTTAACAGGTCGCTAGCACTGTGCCATTTTAATTGTATTTTAAACAAATAGCTTTTCTGGGAATTTTGGTAATGTGCTATAAATGAGGCTGTTAAGATGATTGTTTTTGCATTTTCATTTTCATTTTTTTAGATCTATTTGTTTACTGTTTATCGGAGATGAATACGGCAGTTGGGAATATAGAGGAAGGGAAAGTCATAAAGTGTTTGAGTATGCGGAGCAAGCACAAAAAAAATGTTTAGGGTTTTTTGTGTTCAGAGGCTGAACTCTGCTTACATTAGAGTACAATTACACTGATCAGCCTATCTAACAGAAAATAAATCTACATGGTGCAATGGAGTTGGATGAATTGGGTGGCAGGATTATTGCCTTCTAAGCACCTTATTAATAATAATTTTATACCTGTCAACTGATTTTTAGTAGGACAATTTTCTGGGGTCCTGTTCCAATTCTGCCAGCATTGTTTTAGAATGACAGGGGATTGGACAGATTTGCATGAGGTTTGAGAGGTAGGGTTAGACAGATTTGTAAATGACATAGGATTGGAAATCAAGTGGTTGTCTTTTTCACTCATTTAATAGTAATGGAGAATTTTTGTAGTAATTCATAAAAAAAATTTTTTTTTACATTTAATTCACTTAAGAAACATTGGCTTTTAGACAATGTATTGCAACAAAGTAAATGTTCTAAGTTCTAACTGTATTCTATCTTCTATTGACCTGCAACTCCCAGCATTCTCCTAAAGGCATGTAAGAGGATTCTGGGAGTGGCATCTCAACACTAATGAGGAATCAAAGTTTGGAAACTAACCAGGTTTCGATCTGAAAATCTGACAGATGTGACGGATTTTCTGTTGAAAATCAAAAATTCCTATCGAAATTCGAAAAATTCCGATTCAATTGGAATTGGATTTTTCGGATTTTAGTAAATTCAATAGGTTCCACTGAAGCAATGTCGGAACAAAACTTGTCAGTTTTATTGATCTCTACTCAACACCTGCAGGACAATGCCATTCTTGACAAAAAGCTAGATAGTTTGAATGGATGACAGAAATTCTTTGCAACTCTCATTTTGTTTTGAGGAACTTACAAATTACATCCAATGTAACATGGAGAATGCAATAGTAATTATGTGACTTGAATGGAATTCAAGTGTAAAAAAAAACCTTGCAGACCCCACATCTGTGTTCTTCACATTCCTCTTAGTAAAGGGGCAGGTATGGGAACTGTATTGCACAGGGCAGTGCTTATATTTCAACCCACAAGGATTGTGGGAGAGAAGTCTGTCGTTCCTGCCAGCATTTTCCTCAGCATATCTTTATTGGACCAGAAATCTATTTTCTTTTTGTCAATGTATTTAAAGTCACTGTAAGGAGAAGTTGATAAAAAATAACTCCCCAAGTCAGTTTTCTTTCTTTTTCTTTTTTGTTGTTGTCAGATGTCTTTGAATTTCACAAATGAGTCCAGAAAAATTATATGAATCAACCACATGGAAATGAATGAAACAGTCAGAGTGAGTTGAGTTCAGTCAGAGCTGTCCGTTTTTGTTGGATCGCATAGAATTTGTGGAAAGTATTAAGCTATATTTCGCTGTCATCAGTAAACCTGCAGGCGCAGCTTGATTGGAGCATAATGCATTCCATTTTCCTAAGCCATTTTCCAAACACTAAGAATCATGGGAGTAGGCAGTGAAGTTCCTCCATTCATAGAGTCACCAGATCATTTGATGATTGGATGATTGGAATTTTTTTCCCAGGCTGCATTCATTGTATTTAAAGTGATGCATATCTTTTTAATAAGCTTCCTTTGGTTTTTCACTGATTTGGCAACCCTATTTCAACTTGTTTTATGCTTCCTGCTGGGAGTTAATTTACTAGAAATCATGTTCCTGAAATCAAGGATCTCTTGGATTGCCACCTCTTGCATTTTAATATGTGCATTTAATGTAGGGTTGACATATTTGTTCCCTTTAAAACCAGTCTACATACTGCAAGGTTAAGCACCAGTTATTAAATGCAATACTGTAAGGCTTTACTGAAGCCAAATTACAAATGACAGAAACTTGGGTAGTCTGATAAAACTCTCAATGGTCTGTTGGCCATGAGCCATCAATATTTCACTGAGATCACCACTTTGAAACTGTACGGTTAGCTTAAATTTACCAAAACCTCTATCTTCCTTTCAAACAATTTTTGCAAAATATTGACCCATGTGTGGGATATAAATATACAGTTGGTGTTTAATGACCAAGGCAGCACTCCTCAGTTGAATATTGTGATCTGACCAGTGGTGCTGGGAGGGGGACCGGCACACTTAGTGGAATACGTCTGGCATCACCACCCTCACCAGTGCTTCTTTTGGAGACGTATTCAATAGAATAAAATGGACAGGGGTGCCGGATATTCCTGCCGGACAGAATACCCAATCAATAAACTAACTAGTGTTCTGTTGGTCATGATTAAAAATGGCACCACCAACATTTTAATTATTGAAAATCATGCAATCAGCCAAAAATTTTCATTGTAGTGAAAATTCCTGAGGATATTTCAACCTAGTTGACTGAAATATTAACCTGGACAGTCAGGTGAAAATACTGAGGTTTACCTAGCCAAACAACAGAATTAAATAATGCACATTCCCAGCCCCATATTGTATCATCGTATCCATATAAGTTCATAAACAGTAATCAAAATATATTGTTTAGTTACATGTTTGGAATTATAATTTTTTAAAGCTTTCCAACAAGGTTGAGATAACCCCAGTATGGAATGTCCAACATTTGGACTGGAACCCCCATTTCAATAGCACTTTCACAATACATAACTGGAATTTTGCCTGAGGAGTGCAATGCATTGTAAAGATAGGGCAAACTTCCATGGATTAGAAGGACATCTTTAATTGAGAGGCCTTTTCAACCCAGTTACTCTAATCCAATACAAGGTCAGGAAGATACTAGCACCGAGCAAGGCAGATTGTTTGCCCATAGAAATGGCCCAAGATAATTAGTTAGGAAATCCCATACTGTGGTTACCGTATGCACTTGTACAGATGTATATTGTATACCGTATATACTAGAGTATAAACCGTCCCGAGTATAAACCGAGGTACCTAGTTTTAGCTAAAAAAAAGAAGGAAACCACATTGACTCGAGTATAAACCGAGGGGGTAGTATTTGTCACTAAAGATGTTTGGAAACTACAACTCCCAGCATGCTTTATTGCTGGGAGTTGTAGTTTTCAAATATCTTAAGTTGCAAATACTAACAAATAAGAGTAAAACCTTCTTTATTTGTGCATACTGTATGCACAAATATAGGAGGATTTACCCCTATTTGCAAGTATTTGCCACTTAAGATGTTTGAAAACTACAACTCCTACATAAAGCATGCGGGGAGTTGTAGTTTTCAAACATCTTAAGTGGCAAATACTTGCAAATAAGGGTAAATCCTCCTTTATTTGTGCATACAGTATGCACAAATAAAGAAGGTTTTACTCTTATTTGTAAGTATTTGGCAATTGTGTGTATTTGCCCTGTGGAAGTAAAAGTTTCTCCTACCTTGTCCGCCGGCCGCGCAATCCGCATTCTCTCTCCACAGCCTCTGCGCATCCGGATGCGGAGAGGCTATGGAGCAAGGATGCGGATCGCGCGGCCGGTGGACAAGGTAGGAGATAGTCTGACTCGAGTATAAACCGAGGTAAGATTTTCAGGCTTTTTTTAAAGCCTGAAAACCTCGGTTTATACTCGAGTATATACGGTAAACATGATTTTAAGAAAATATATGAAGTAAAGAAAGCAGAGAAATAGGATGACGTGTCAGTAGTAATTTTCAGGGTAAGCATATGCTGGTATTGTTCAACAAGGAAATGATAACACTTGTTTTCTGTGTCTTTTATAGTCACTACACTGTATATTCCTATTACCTCCCACGCAGCATATCTTACTTCTTTAGAGTACGGTAACCAAAGGCATCCTTGCCAATAACCTGTCCATTTCTGTCCAACCTGTTCAGTCACAGTTTATAAATCGACATGTAGGTTTTTTTCTTTGTGCGTTAAAAAAGTACAGTTAGTCTAAAAATATATCCACAGTTATTAACATTAAATGTACCAAAAGAAGAGTGGTTACCAGGGCAAGATGGCAATGGAATACAAAATAAATAAGAGTAAGGGGGAGTTCAGGCTGTGGCAGTACCAACTTAACTGTGAACACAGTTGGCCAGTAATGATGAATCTCGGTTTCCAACCTAACCTGGTGTGGTGTTAATTCATAACCTCTGTCTCGCATTTTAGACTCTTGTCCCAGAAGTGGGACATGATGAACCAAGATTGGGTGTTTGGGACGTAAACAGGTCCCAGCTATGACCTGGCTTTCTTCTAGAAAATATTGAGTAGTATGCTGCCTGGTTTGTACAAAATTAAAATTGAGATTCTTTACCCATAATGCCAAAAATCTCAACAGCACAACTTTTACCTCTTTATTCAGGTGATGAAACAAGTGACCTTATCCTCTGGTTAAGTAGATAAAATCCCATATGACTCCACCCATAGGAGATTGAATAGTGAAACCATATGCATAATACATACTGTAATATGTCACCAGGTGTTTTGCAAATGGTCACACTGTTAACTCCCTTATGAGTTAAGTCTTATGAGATTTAAGGAATTTAAACCCAAGATAAGGTCACTACCAAAAAACAATGTTCTAATGTGGTAATTATGGTTCACAGCATAAAGACGGGTTTGCATTTCTTTGCATTTGGAGTGCAAAACTCTTTTTTGTATAGATTTATGAACCTCAAAGGAAGGGGCTTGCAGCCACAGAGGTTGAATTTGCATTATTTGTGCCTATACGCTCTCACTGTATGGTGCCTACTGTATATTTACTGCCCTCACAGAGTCCAAAGAGTAGAATGCAAGTTTCCACATAGACACATCTACATTGTGATAATTATATATTATAATATACCTTCAATACAAATATTTACATATGAGAAAAAAAAATTCAAACATGACCATAAAACTAATCCACATAACACACTGTATATAGAAAATTTAGAGCCTATAGTAAACAGGATTTAAATATAAACCCTGAGCATCATGGGAGTAGAAAGTGTCATCTCCAACCCTTTTATATAATTTTACCAAATGGAGGAGGGCAATGTTATCTAAATGTATTTATTAATAACCCAGTTAAAATAACATATTACCGGTAAATGATTCACTTGGGAAGGCTGGCTTTCTCTTTGAAGTAAGTAATGACGAATGCACAATCCATTATCACACAGCAGTAAGCAATTGAACTGGGCTGCAAAAGTTATTGGCTTCTTTGAAATCAAAAGCAGTATTCGTTTAGTGCTTTTTGCATATGACATAATGAAGGTCTCACTAATCCAGAAGTCACAGTGATGGGGATGTCTAGGCTTATCATTAAAAAAAACCTTTACCTGGTTAAAAAACTGAAAGGGAGATTCAATAAAAGTTCTTTTGTGAGCCAGTAGTTATGTTTTAAAAAAGAGTTTAAGTACACCGGTGTCTGTGTGTCTGTCTCCCAGCAAAAATGTATTATGAGTTTCTCAGTAACTGTCACAGTAACATGATTTTTGCAGTAAATGAGATAACCAGAGAAGGTAACCCTAACACAATACTTATTGCACGTACAGGTTTGATTATTTTAAGGAGAGCTAAAGCTACAGATATTAAACTTTGCAAAAAGACTAAGCAGTAGGGGGAGCTAGTCTGCGTATATGCCAACTTCCAGTTAGGCTGCTACCCCAAGCAACCCCAACTGGAGTTGGCAAGTTCATTGCCAAACTTCATGTGCTTTCTGTTTTGGCATTCCGGTTAATATTTTTAAGATTTCTAGAAACTTCTAAAATTTTTGATTTTGTAATCTCGAAAATAGTTCAGAGGTTTGGAAAATTCTGAAAAAATCCGCAAAGTCTGAGTTCCGGGGGATCCAGGAAATCCGATTTGAAACCAAGGGCCATATTTATAAACCCGCAGTATCGCTTTTTAGCGGTACAGCGGGTTAGTTAAATTCCAATCGCGATCGTACATTTACGACGAAACGTTCATTAATTAACGAACGTTTGATTGTAGAATACCGTGCGGTAGTAAACTACCACAATGGTATCCTATGGGGATCGTAAATCTACGATCGTTAAACCGATCTTTAATCTCCGATCGGTTTAACGATCATAAATTTACGATACCGATTGTTAAAGTCACGGTATCGCTAAAAAGCGATATCGCGCCTTAATAAATATGGCCTCAAGTTCAGGTCCATCTCTATTTAATTCAAAGAAATCTGGTTATATTAGGCATGTGAGTGCCGTTGTATTTTTTTATAACTTTATTTAAAAGAAAAACCCTAACAGAGAAAAGTATTAAGAGTGCCACTCTGGTTGTCTACTTAAGTATTTATATATTTATGCTGATACACGTTTATGCCTTTAAATATATGTAAAAATCCTCTTTGCTTTAGGTTGGGGTGCGGGGATATATTCTCTAGGTGAGATATAGGAGGCTAGCTGCTGAGCTGATATACATTTGTATATAAGAAAACATTAATTGTGGTAATATATAATATAATGGTAAAATGGTAATATACATACCACCCCTTGGGAGTGACCTGCTAACAATTCCAATCGGACGATATCTGGATATTCTGATATCGTACGATCATCAGATCATATATAGTCGATGTTACGCTGCTTTTTCCACCTATGTGACAAGTTGAACATTTTTAAAAGGCCAGTACCAATCATACAATACCTGGACCATACAATTAGCATTGTTGAGTGTATGGCTACAAATAAACAGATGTTTTGGCTGCAAAGTGGCAGCTCAATATTAAATATTTCATATGAGTGCAAACATTTGACGTTTATCTGCTGGTTATTTTCTTACAATTGGGATGTATAAAATTAGTCTGTAATAGATGTGGGTATTATTGGTAAGGGTATTGTGGGTGTTTTTTTCTTGTTAGGATAAGGGCAGGTTGACAAGGACATTTGCTTTGTGCCTCCCTGGTTTCACAAATGGGTCCTATTATATAAAAAATAATAAATCTAAAACATTCAAACACAAAAAGAGTGAGGGTAAGTAATGATCGGGGTGGTTTCTGCACATAATAATAATGCGGTTGGGGCTGGGGGAGGAAGCCCTACAGTACCCCAAGAGGATTTTACACTACGGGGAGGGAGAGCAAAACGGGAGGGCTGAGGGGGGGGCTGCCCTGAGCAAGTCTAAAACCTCTAAGAGCCTCAGAGGCGGAAACAATTTCCCTCCCTGCATTGCTCCTGGTGGTAATTTTTCTGGATTTTGGAGGGACATTACAGAAGAACCATTTGGAGATGAGAGGTAAGGTAAGAATTTTTATGCACTACACAGTGGGGCCAGTAGTGGGTAAAATTATAGTTTTGGGGGTGGACATGCCCTTTAACCAATATATTAAATGTTTTGCAGGGGATCGTAGCTGTCTCTTCTCCTTTCCTCAGGTGTTTGTGGCCCTTGGGCAGTAACTGTCCTTGCTTAATGAACTAATCACATATGGTATAACACTGTTATAACCCTTAGACATGTCAGTGTTTAACATGTCAAACTCGTCAGCTTAAGGCTTTGAGAGATTTGCTAGGATTTGGCAGTTTTTTGGCAGTTTTTGTGGGTTTACATTGCCTGGGGTATCCTTGCATTAAGCTCTGTCCTTGTTCATTTCCTACAGACCAACATTATTTTTAAAGAGTTACAGTAAACCTAAAGGGCAAACTTCAGCTTTTCATCTGGTGCGGAACCACAACTCCCAAAACCCACTTATATCCACGGCAGAGCTACAGGTGGAGGAAAGTGAAGTGAACCCAATCTTAGCACATCTCTATGTAATGCTTAAAGGGCATGTCCACCAATAAAATTAAAATTTACTCATAGCTGTAGCACCCCCAACCCAACTTTTGTTTTACTTACCTTACCCCGAAGATCCACCTGAACATACTTTTAAGACAAGGTCCCTTGCCGCTCTGCTTCCTGGTCACAGTTGTCAATCTAAGGCGCGCCACTGACATCACAGCCAATTGCTGACAGCTACGACTAGGAAGCATCTCGCAACAGCAGCAGAAGGTGGCATCTTTGAGGAAGATAAGTAAAATGAAAGCGGAGTTTGGGGATTCGGGGGTGTACATTTTCATATTATGGGTGGACATTCCCTTTAAAGTCTAGGTCCAGTTGGCTGTGTGTTTCTGGGCAATTTCAACACAAACAGTGGGACATGGACACCTTTCATTCCTAGTCCTAGATAAAGAAGCATCTACCAACACAACATCATATTTAACTCTTTAAATACCCCTTATAAAACCCTTTATAAATAATAGACACCTTTTGGTATTCCAGATGAAAGTCAATTTCTATGCTTTGCTAGCTGATAATTCTAGTTCTTCAATTTATCCTCCATCTGCACAAGTATTGCCGTTGTGCTGGTTTCAGCCAATCACAAAAGGGGCAACCAATATCATTTTCTCTACGTTTGTTTTAACAAATTTCACTCTTGCTGCTTTGCTTCCCTTTTACTTGAATGAATAATGTAAAGGGAGGGGAAAACGCAGCTCGTTGGGGTTTTCCCGCTTTCTTCGCCTTGACAAATTGCCTTTATTTATGGCTAACTGTGTTTTTCTGGAGACAATGAAACGGTGAAACAGAAGAAGGTTATAGGGAGCTAAAGCGAAGAGCAACCTTAGCATGAAAGGATATGGAAAAAAAAAACTGAAATAGAAAGGAGAGGCTGTTTTTATGAGATTCAGATCTTATTAATCAGTTGTAGCCGGCTCATAAGGGGGGGATTCTGTTCTGTTTACATTGCTTGGGGCATATGAGTTCTTTAGGTCTTTTCTCAAATAAAGCAGGCTCAGACAATATTACCATCTGATGCTTGGTTTAACCCCTTCCTGCCCTGCTGGCTTCACAATCTCATCGGAACAGCTAAATACATCAAAAGATACAGTAGAAGGGTATTCCGAGTTTATCAGCGCATGTTATAAAATATCTAACTTTTCTTTTTTTTTATGTGAATGTTTTGCTTTAAAAAGAACAGGTACCTTTAACCAGATTCGAGGTGCCAAGGACAGTATTGCTTGTAAAACCTGATCCAAAGAGCAAACCCGGGCGCTAAATTTTTTTCCCCCTCTTTATAGGTGTAAACAGTGCGAGACTTGGTGAATTTACAGGTGGGAAGGAAAAAAATAAATGCACGAAAGGTAAGTGTGACAACTCCGTAAAGGCTTCTATATATGGGGGGAAATAAAGATTAGATTGACCAATGGCAGACGTGGTCACCCTAAGTACGGTATATACAGGAAGATGGAATATCCCGCACTAACAGGAAAATAACCAACCTATGTGCTAACGTGTTAGCGAAGGTTTTGTGCTGCCTGCGCCATGTCTGATTTTTTTTTACTTTGCGCAGCGCAAGTAGTGCAATAAATTTTGCGATATTTTTTTGCATGAAAATTAATGCGCTTTCAATTGCGTCTTTAAAGCTGTGCAAAAGCTCGCAACTAACCGCTAGCGTTTTCGTAATGTAATAATGGTCCCAAAGTGGTTAATACTTTGCGGGAACAAGTACAGGTAGGTTGCGAATGCAAAATTTATTGCATCTCTCCCATAATTCCTTTTATGTATAAAGAGAGATAAACAGGGAGATTCAATAAAAGGTTTAATTGTTAAAAATTTGCTACATTTTGTGTTAAAAGTGCTATTTTTGCCCCAACCAATCAGATGTTAGCTTTTAAAAGTTAACTAAGGCTGAGGCCCCAATACAATGCAGTAAATCACTCACGCAATAATGAGCGTTATCAATTGCGTGTGCGATTTCTGTGCATTGCCGCGCAAACGCATTATGCAAACGCATTATGCAAACGCATCGTGCGCATCGGAAATTGCAGGAATTTTCGCGTTCCCGCGATTTCCATGCTAGCGAAGATCATGTGCGCAATCGCAAGCGAAAACGCGTGTGCAAACGAGCAAAAAACGAGCTAGTGTGGCCTAGCCCTAACAGCTGATTTGTTGGGGCAATTTTTTTTAACGATAAGAACTTTTATTGAATCTCCCTATAAGTCCAATAACGTATTTCAACATTTCTTAACCAATTTCTCATATGCGAATATGGGAAATATATAGAAATATAACATCTTTCATTATGCAGGGGGTCCCAGAAACATGACATTTTTTTTTCAAGGGTCGAGAAACACTACTGAATGTATTTTTCTATCTATTTATACAACTATGGAATCATTCAAGCTCTCTACCAATTATCAGAACAGTTTGACCACTAGAGGTCCCTATTTCATTAGTTTGAGTCTCTTTAAGGCTTTTAAAAAAATGTTTATTTTCACCAGGGCAGGCAATATGGCAGCTCTAAATATATGAATGCATTTTAATCATTTTTTATTAATGCCCTTTATTGAAAAACGATTCTGGATCAGCTTTCAAAAGAAACAAACCATTGTATAATGTCATTTTTTTTAAATCAATGCCAAACATGTTTAGAAAAAGAAAAAGTTTGTTAATCAGTTTTTAATATCATTCCAACATTAATTTACATGACATCGGGTCAGATAATCGGGTCAGATAATCATTTATAAACTATAAGAAAAATGGGTCATTTTGCATATAGAAATTACATAATGTGTATATGGAGGGAAATTGAATCCCAGCAAACAGAAGATATCATTCGAAATGTGTGGCATGTTTGGACCAATCATGTTGCAACAAATAGCTAGGAGTGCTCCAATCAGAGGGAATTATTGAAACTAAAACCGATAGCTGTTGTGTCAGCGCTCCCTTGATGGTAACCTTGTTTGTTGGCTGTGTGGGCTGCTCCAAATTATCTGTGCAGATGCAAATAAAACATACTGGGGCACTGGCATGATAGAACCATCCCAATGATATCCATCCTGCAGCACTCTAGATGTTTTAAATACTAAAATTGCCGGCATTCCCTGGTGGCGAGTGCTGTGAATTCTAGATTTTAAACATCTGAAGGGCCACGGGATAGATATCCCCGATACTAGCGTATCACTTCCTTTAACTAGCGTATCACTTCCTTTAACACTTCCTTTAGAAAACTTCCACTTCCCACAAAGGTTTATGCATGAACTAGAGATGGATGAACTTCCTGAAGTTCGGTTCGTTTTCGAACTTCCGAACTTCAGTTAAAGTTTAGAAGTTTGATACTTTGAAAGCTAACCCATTAAAGTCAATGGGAGAAAATAGTTTGAAATGTTCTAATAAATTACAGATAAAATAGCAATCGTAATTTACTGTAAATGGCTGTGGCACTTGGGAACTGGTCTGGGGAACACGTCCATATCACCAAAACGTGTTTAAACGCAATCAGGCAATTGACGGGTTTCCACTTCCACAAATTCGAGGGTTATCAAACGATATATTCAAGGGTTACCGAACGCTACATTCGAGGGTTACCGAACGATACATTCGAGGGTTACCGAATGATACATTCGAGGGTTACCGAACAATACATTAATGAATTACCGAATTTGAAGGCTACATTCGAGGGTTACCTAAACCTAATACTACATTCGAGGTTACCGAACGCTACATTCGAGGGTTACCGAACGCTACATTCGAGGGTTACCGAACGCTACATTCGAGGTTACCGAACGCTAACATTCGGAGGGTTACCGAACGATACATTCGAGGGTTACCGAACGATACATTCGGGTTACCGAACGATACATTAATGAATTACCGAATTTGAAGGCTACATTCGAGGGTTACCTAAACCTAATACTACATTCGAGGTTACCGAACGCTACATTCAAGGGTTACCGAACGCTACATTCGAGGGTTACCGACACGCTACCGAACGCTACATTCGAGGGTTACCGAACGCTACATTCGAGGGTTACCGAACGATACATTCGAGGGTTACCGAACGATACATTCGAGGGTTACCGAACGATACATTAATGAATTACCGAATTTGAAGGCTACATTCGAGGGTTACCTAAACCTAATACTACATTCGAGCGTTCCGAACGCACACTCGAGGGTTACCGAACGCTACATTCGAGGGTTACCGAACGTACATTCGAGGGTTACCGAACGCTACATTCGAGGGTTTACCGAACGCTACATTCCAGGGTTACCGAACGATACATTCGAGCGGTATCCGAACGATACTTCGAGGGTTACCGAACGAACAATTAATGAATTACTGAATTTGAAGGCTACATTCGAGGGTACCTAAACCTAATACTACATTCAAGGTTCCAAATGGGGTTGTACTTCGAGGTTACCGAACGCTACATTCAAGGGTTACCGAACGCTACATTCGAGGGTTACCGAACGAAAATTAATGAATTACGAATTTGAAGGCTACTTCGAGGGTTACCTAAACCTAAACTACATTCAAGGTTACCAAACGCTACATTCGAGGGTTACCGAACGTCCATTCGAGGGTTACCGAAAACTAAATTCGAGGGTTACCAGACGCACATTCGAGGGTTACCGAACGCTACATTCGAGGGTTACCGAACGATACATTCGAGGGTTACCGAACGATACATTCAAGGGTTACCGAACGATACATTAATGAATTACCGAATTTGAAGGCTACATTCGAGGGTTACCTAAACCTAATACTACATTCGAGGTTACCGAACGCTACATTCAAGGGTTACCGAACGCTACATTCGAGGGTTACCGAACGCTACATTCGAGGGTTACCGAACGCTACATTCGAGGGTTACCGAGATACCACCGAACACTATACATTCGAGGGTTTACCGAACGCTACATTCAGGGTTACCGAACGCTACATTCGAGGGTTACCGAACGATACATTCGAGGGTTACCGAACATACATTCAGGGTTCCGAACGATACATTAATGAATTACCGATTTAAGGCTACATTCGAGGGTTACCTAAACCTAATACTACTTCGAGGTTACCGAACGCTACATTCAAGGGTTACCAGCACGCTACATTCGAGGGTTACCGAACGCTACATTCGAGGGTTACCGAACCTACATTCGAGGTTACCGAACGCTACATTCGAGGGTTACCGAACGCTACATTCGAGGGTTACCGAACGCTACATTCGAGGGTTACCGAACGCTACATTCGAGGGTTACCGAACGCTACATTCAAGGGTTACCGAACGATACATTCGAGGGTTACCGAACGATACATTCGAGGGTTACCGAACGATACATTAATGAATTACTGAATTTGAAGGCTACATTCGAGGGTTACCTAAACCTAATACTACATTCAAGGTTACCGAACGCTACATTCGAGGCTTCTAGAAATTGAAGGATACATTCAAGTTTTACTGAAATCGAACGCTACATTTGAGAGTTACTGATTCGAGAATTATTGAAATTTCAATAATTATCGAAAACAAGTCTGCGAGTTCGAAAAGCCCAAACTAGTTCGTAGAAGTTCTAAAGAGTTTGAGTTTGTCTGAACTATTAATGTTTGAGTCCAACTCGGGTTCGGTCCATCTCTAGAATGCATTACTGCCACATTCCTAGAAAACCACACTAGGAATTTAAAGATAAACATGCCATTCTGACACTGGCAATATTTTTTTTAACCATCCTCTGGATCAACAGTTTGGCAGGAAATTTGGGTATTGCTAAGTAGGTTGAACTGGACGGACAAATGCCTTTATTCAACCTCAAATACTGTACTATACTATACACTGATTTTGCCTTCTCAGCAAGTGGAGGGTTAATGTTTATTGAAGGCCCTTTTTATTATGAAGAACAAAATCCTTCATCAAGTCAGAGAATCAATTGCCAATACCCTTTCCATTCCCAAGCAGGGATCAAAGTGTGCCATCCTCTGGGGATATATCACATCTTAATATTGTTCTACCCTTTGGACGAATAATTAAGGAGAGCAGACATGGATGATATTATTTCTACAAATGAACAGCCCTGAAACCATGTACCGACCCAAGATTCCTTTTGTCTCTATTCAAATGGAAACAAACTTTGTAAAAAATATCTATATAACATTATAAACTTCTGGATTTGGTATTTAAACTGGAGGGCCTGGTTACATTTAGAATTTTGCCATTAATAGGAAACTATACGAGAAAATGTGTTATATATGAATATGTAAATACAATGAAAATGAAGCTATTTTATAAAGGTTTATCTGGAAGGATAAAGCAAGAAATGAAAATGACAGATTGGTTTCTATAGGATTCCAAAATGTGGCTCTAGATATTTTATCACCAAAGACCAGCAGAGGGCGTAGTTTCATCATGGTATTCTTACTACAATGGGGTTTACAAACTCACCTAGAATAATTTCCCATTGAAGAAGCATCACACACTGATATAAAATACAATTTCCCTTTCTCCAATCCCATTAATTTTATGTACAAAGAAAAAATATATTTAACAAATATAAACTACATTGATAAATATGGAGAATATCTAATTCCCAGGAATTGTGACTTAATCCATATTAATAGAGAAAGGATTGAATTAAGGGGTAGATCAGCCTGTACTGTGAATTTTGGAAATTCTCTTTGCATATGGCAGTGGGCGGTTAATCTCTAATTGTGCATCCAAACACAATTACAAAGTGGACTTTGATTATGTTACTGAGTGTAGGAAATAATTATCTTTTAGTGCTGCAGAGAGATTGTCATTTAGCCAGTGTTAAATGAAAACCAGCCTTTTCAAGCTCTAAAAAAGCCATGAGTTAACTGAATGGAATAGAGACTTTGCCTGGATTAGGTGGACACTGTTCTTCTTAATGTGATTTATCTTGATCTGTGATTGTTTAAGGAACCAGATTTAAACATTTTTTTTAAATAGAATCTTGTTACACTAATATTTTGATGGCATGAAAAATAGATCCACCTTAAATCCCCCCTACATGAAAATAGATAATTCCACATTTCATTTCTTTGTACTGGTTTTCACCTTAGATCAGTTTAATTCACAGATATTTTATTTGAAACAAGTGTGTGTGTAGTTTGGGAAAAAGAAGGTGGGCAGGTCCTGTTTTATAGAGGGAGGAGAAATAACTATATACTGGGTATATGGAGGACTTTACTGTGTAGTAAGGTATGTGGCTTTTCAATACACCATTCCTGTGTGTAAGATATAACCTGTAAATATAATATGTATATATATATATAGCACTGATGATATGCTCTGTGTTTAACAGTATTACAGTATTTATACTAACGATTGTGACTCATTCTATCCAATCCCTTGAAGACTAGTGCTAATGCTATGATACCATCACAGAGGAAGGTACCTGAGAGCAGCAGGAAGGTGCCCACAGCCATTGTTTAGTGGGGATACTTGCACCATTGTCTATTAGTTCCATATAATTCACAGTTTATCGGTGTTCCCATTAATTATTTAATCTGTGGTTAGGTATACAGTGTTATTATTTCTATGACTATACTGTATATTATAGCCCTGTGGTTTATATGTGATTCTATACACTGATCCTGCATCCTGACTTCTTGTGAGTCTTGACTGTGGTTGAGGACAGGAAAGATTGGAAATGGGATCCAGAGTCCTGGACCCAGTGTATGGGTGATTATCACTCTATCATGTCTCTCCACTCTTCATACAACCTGCAATCACTGCTGCAGGGGAGGGGATTATTGTGTGGAAATATCCTCTTTCCTGTGGACTTTTACTGGCTCATGTCCTGTTCCCTCTGTGTCTGTAATGATGTGCTGGAGATGGGTCTTTATTTCCACCAGTCACTGAATGTGTTCTTCAGCCTCTGTGATAAAGGGGGGGGGGTGATGGATTGGGTAAGAGAGGAACAGTGCATAGAGAGAAAAAAGACAGCAAGGCATGACTAATGGGGGTACATGTAAGGAGGATAATGTAAAAGATGGAGGAATTAGGAAGGAGACTGGAATCAAAATTAGGGGCTGAGGTTGGAAAGAAAATGGGAAATAGAGGTGGAATGATACAGTAAACGAATGGGAAAAGAGAGGGACTAGATGGAATCGGGGAACAGCAGGGAGACAATGAAAGGAAGGAAGAGCAAGCAGGAGAATGAGAAAGAGAGAATGATAGAATGAACACATGAGGGTGAGAAATAGAGAGAAATAAAAAAGAAAGAAGTAGAGAGAGAAATAGATGGAAGAGATATAGAATAGAGAGAAATAGATAAGAGAGAAATAGAATAGAGAGAGAAATAGATAAGAAAGAAATTGAAGAAAAATAAGAGAGATACATTAAAAAGATAGAGATAAATAGTATAGAGAGAAAAAGAGACAACAAACAGGGGATTGAACATTCTCTATTCTCAGGGAGAACTCTGTGGTTAGGACCAAGAGAAAATATTTCCAGAATTAAAGGGATACATTGTGGTGAATTGTGGGAGATGGATTATTGATGAGGAATATTACAAATGAATGTGGAATGTTATAAATGAGTGGGGAATGTTAGAAATGAATGGGAAATGTTAGAAATGAATGGGGAATATTATAAATGAATGAATGGGGAATATTAGAAATGAATGAATGGGGAGTATTAGAAATCTGTGGGGAATATTAGAAATGAATGAATGGGGAGTATTAGAAATCTGTGGGGAATATTAGAAATGAATGAATGGGGAATATTAGACATGAATGAATGGGGAATATTATAAATGAATGAATGGAGAATATTATAAATGAATGAATGGAGAATATTATAAATGAATGAATTGGGAATATTAGAAATGAATGAATGGGGAATATTTGAAATGAATGAATGGGGAATATTAGACATGAAGGAATGGGGGATATTAGAAATGAATGAATAGGGAATATTAAAAATGAATGAATGGGGAATATTAGAAATGAATGAATGGGGAATATTTGACATGAGTGAATGGGGAATATTAGACATGAATGAATGGGGAATATTAGAAATGAATGAATGGGGAATATTAGAAATGAATGAATGGGGAATATTAGACATGAATGAATGGGTAATATTTGAAATGAATGAATGGGAATATTAGACATGAATGAATGGGGAATATTAGACATGAATGAATGGGGAATATTAGAAATGAATGAATATTGGGAATATTAGAAATGTATGAATGGGGAATATTAGAAATGAATGAATGGGGAATATTAGAAATAAATGAATGGGGAATATTAGAAATGAATGAATGGTGAATATTAGAAATGAATGAATGGGGAATATTAGACATGAATGAATGGGGTGTTAAAATGAAATGAATGGGGAATATTAGACTGAATGAATGGGTAATATTTGAAAGAATGAATGGGAATTTAGACATGATGATGGGGATATAGTGAATGAATGGGGAATATTAGAAAATGAATGAATGGGAATATTAGAAATGTATGAATGGGGAATATTAGACATGTTAGGGGTTTGAATATTTTTTTGTTTGGGAATATTGAATGTTGGTGTATTATATGGAATGGGGAATATTAGACATGAATGAATGGGGAATATTAGACAGGAATGAATGGGGAATATTAGAAATGAATGGGGAATATCAGAAATGAATGAATGGGGAATATTAGAAATGAATGAATGGTGAATACTAGAAATGAATGAATGGGGAATGTTAGACATGAATGAATGGGGAATATTAGACATGAATGAATGGGGAATATTAGACAGAATGAATGGGGAATATTAGAATGTGATGAATGGGGAAATTAGAAATGAATGAATGGGGAAGTGAATATTGAAATAAATGAATGGGGAATATTAGAAATGAATGAATGGGGAATATTAGACATGAATGAATGGGGAATATTAGACAGGAATGAATGGGGAATATTAGAAATGAATGGGGAATATTAGAAATGAATGAATGGGGAATATTAGACATGAATGAATGGTGAATACTAGAAATGAATGAATGGGGAATATTAGAAATGAATGAATGGGGAATATTAGACATGAATGAATGGGGAATATTAGACATGAATGAATGGGGAATATTAGACATGAATGAATGGGAATATTAGAAAATGTTGAATGGGGGATTGAAATGAATGAATGGGGAATATTAGAAATAAATGAATGGGGAATATTAGAAATGAATGAATGGTGAATATTAGAAATGAAGAATGGGGAATATTAGACATGAATGAATGGGGAATATTAGACAGGAATGAATGGGGAATATTAGAAATGAATGGGGAATATTAGAAATGAATGAATGGGGAATATTTAGAATGAATGAATGTGGAATATAAGAATGAATGAATGGGGAAATTGAGAATGAATGAATGGGGAATATTAGACATGAATGAATGGGGAATATTAGACATGAATGAATGGGGAATATTAGACATGAATGAATGGGGAATATTAGACATGAATGGATGGGGAATATTAGAAATGAATGGGGAATATTAGAGATTAGAAATAAATGGAGCTAAAAAGGATTAAACACAAAATGAATAGTTGAATTGAACAATAAAATGGGGAGAGAAAAATAGGAGAATTAAGGAAAAGGAATAAATGGGGAGCAGAAGAATAAAAAAGAAATAAAAGAGAATTGGGGGACAGTAAACTGATGTAGAAAGAATGAATGAAAGAGAAATACACAGGGAACCACCTTTATATATCCCTCTCTATATTGGCGATCAGATCGCACGATCTAGATTTGATCTGACCCCTGCTCACTACTTATATCGTTTCGACACTATTTCTCCTGCTCCTTTTTCTCTCTTCTCTCGCTCTGTTCCCTAATTGAGGAGCCCATAGCTCCAGATCTCTATTAACCTGGACTTTTCCAACTTAAAAAGAACGAGCAGCTTTGAAGAATTTTCCTTTCAAAGACCCCCCCCCCCACACACACACACACACATTGCTCCTGGGGCGAAAATTCCTCTTAAAGAAATTACCTGTTAACAGAACCTAAACTGGGGAAAGGAAACAGAACATAGAGAGACCATTACACAGTGTCACTAATAATAATACATTACTTAATTATATTCTTATTGTATTATTGCTATTATTATTATCTTACTATTTATTATATTTTATTATTGCTATTATTATTATATTACTATTGATATTATTATTATTATTTTATTATTGCTATTATTATTTATTATTGCTGTTATTATTATTTTGTTATTGCTATTATTATTTATTATTGATATTATTATTTTACTATTTGTATTATCATTTAACTATTTATATTATTATTATTTTACAATTTATATTATTATTTTACTATTTATATTATTTTATTGTTGCTAGAATTATTATTTTATTATTGCTATTATTATTATTGCTATTATTTTATTATTGCTATTATTATTATTATTATTATTTTATTATTGCTATTATTATTATTGCTATTATCGTTGTTATTATTATTGGTTAGGAAACTACAGTATCGTTCCATAATAATATCCAGAGAGAATCTGGAGCGATTTCCAAGCGACTGTTTATGAGATAATTATCGCTAAGCAAACCCCAGGGAAATAGAATATTCAATATCAAGCGATTCCCAGAACGTTGTAATCTGGAATGTCTCAGGGTTAATAGACAGTCCCATTAGAATAAACTTGTCCTTTATTCTGCATTCATCCTACTCACTGAGAGAGAGGCTCCAGATATAAACGTCTGTAATTCTGTTATCCGGTGGTAATGGGTATTTTTCTGTAAAGAGGTTCTTATTCATTTTATATATTTGCCTCCTCTCTGTTTCTTTAACCCCCCCTGCTCCTTTCAAATTGGACCCACTGTGCAAGAAACACCCAATTTCATGGCTCCCAATTTAAAGAGAGTCCCCCCCCCATAGAGCACAGAGACCCTGCCCACTGCAATCCACCTTCACTGATTGGGTCCCATCATACAACCATACAATGTCTCTTTAATTACAAATAGCCAAAAATGACAGTGTATATAAGGAAACTATATATAATATATCTCAAAGACAAGACACACATGTAAAAATAGATATGCAGATATTGCACAGACATCCACTAAATGAAATGTACATTTCTAAAATATCTACTTATATTTAGCCAATGATCTAGGGATGGAGGTTTTATATATACATCTCACATAATCCGATCCCTATATAAAAATAAGACAAATATAAATATATATATATATGTATTTATATCTAGGAACAAGATACAAAATTTAGCTTTTTTTATATACACAGCTTTATAATATACTATACTGCATTGCATTATACTATACTATACTGCACTGTATTTTACTATACTATACTGCACTGTATTATACTATACTGCATTGTATTATACTGTACTGCACTGTATTATACTATACTGCACTGTATTATACTATACTGCACTGTACTATACTAAACTGCACTGTATTATATCTATACTATACTGAATTGTATTATACTATACTGCACTGTATTGTACTATACTGCACTGTATTATACTATACTATACTGCACTGTATTATTCTATACTGAACTGTATTATACTATACTGCCAAATAGATAAACAATGGTGGAGGTGCACTCTATCCAACTATGGGTGCAGACGCCTCGTGGGTTCTTCCCCTTGGAACCAACAGCTTCGCAGGAAAAAAGACAATTGAGGGTCGCACTCCAAAAGATTAGAAAACTTTTATTGTGATCCACACATCACACGTCACAACGTTTCGGGGGAATGGGGGGCATTCCCACTCTGCACTGTACTATACTATACTGTACTAAACTATATTATACTATACTGTACTAAACAGAACTAAACTATACTGCAATGTACTGTTCTATACATAACTATACTGTACATAATTATACTGTGCTAGACTGTACTGTACTATACTGTGTTATGTACTGTAGTATACTGTGCTACTGTGTTATATACTGTAGTATACTGTGCTATATACTGTACTATACTGTGCTATATATTGTACTGTACTGCATGGTGCTTTATACTGTGCTATATACTGTACTATACTGTGCTATATATTGTGCTATATTGTGCTATACTGTGCTATATACTATACTATATTGTACTATATACGGTACTATACTGTGCTATATACTATGCTATACTGTGCTATATACTGTACTATACAGGATTTCACCATCAATGTGAACTTTCTCCAAACGAATTTCCCTGTTGTTTCATTTTTCCCATTTGGAGTTAAAATGAACAGGAGGTTCGATGTATCCAGTGAGAGAGAAATGATGAATAGTTCATTAGGGATCCAGCCCATTATCAGCCTGTGGGATCTAGTGGGTACCAATGAGGACAGGATATTACAGTGCTGTGTATAGAGAGAGATTGGGACTGATCTACCCACAATGGGCTGTGGGGGCCCTTTCTTTCTCTTCCTAGCCCCCTTATCACTATCAGCTCTGATCACCAGGTGCACACACACACACAAGGTCACTGAATTTAGTAGCCTTTGTGTTTGGAACACAATAAAGATCCAATTCTAGCCCCCAATGACAACCAATGAGAAAGAACAAATTCATTTTACAGATTTCACCCTTCACCATTCCATAAAATAAAGAGCAGCATGTGTGGAACTAAATAATAATGTGTTCCTTAAGGATACCCCCTCCAGCAAGTAAGGGGTTAAAAAGGCATAGGAGATTTTACCTATTAACACCTCACATTCACTTAGAGACCAGGGGTGGGGATGATGTAATTGGGGTTATATTTATTGCCATCAATTTAGGGTAAAGTATACATAATAATAAGCAAATTCCTCTTTGATAGACAGACAGACAGACAGACAGACAGATAAATAGATAGATCATTAGATAGATAAAAGATAGATAGATAGATATATAGATAGATAGATAGATAGATAGATAGATAGATAGATAGATAGATAGATAGACAGATAGATAAAGAGATAGAGAGAGTGATAAAAGATAGATAGATAGATAGATAGATAGATAGATAGATAGATAGATAGATGATATATAGACAATAGACATACTTTTAAATAATGTTATTGTATTTAGTTGTAAAGCTGAACCAATGCAATGAACCCTGTGATTTGAGTAAGAAATCTCCCCCATTCACATCAGGTCTGTATGAACATGGAATGTTGCAGAATAACCAGCAGGCATTGCTCCATACATACCCATATGTGCAGGTCCCCTTTATAGGTAATAGAGACAGAGCTGGCACCTTCACTTATTGACTCAGGTATCATTTCCCCTTTAAAAATAAAAAAAAATCTTTATTTTTTTAAATATTTTTTTGGAAAGTAAAAACAAACCAATCCAAGGGAAAGAGAATAAAGATTAGTTTATATGAATGTGGGGAAGGGGATGTGATCTAGTGGAAGGGAAAGAAGAATCTGGGGACTTTTTTAACTACTAGAAGAAGAAGAGCCGCATCACTCACCGCGGACGGATACACACAAAAAACCTAAGCGAGTTCAAATGTCAGCAAGTTTGTTAAAAAGAGGAGAAAAAAGGGGAGGGGGTGGAGTGATATCCCTCCGCCTTGTCCCGATGTGTGTCTGTATTGGAGATCCTCAGAGCGGGGTGAATGGCACAGACAGAGTGCGGGGCTGGCGGACACCATCACCATCCGATCTGTCATCCACCCTGGGCCACTGGACACCCCCAGCTCGGCCACTGAACTGAGTCTGTCCCGGTGGGTTCTCCGTCTCCCCCAGGCAGGTGATTATTTCCCTCAGTCTCTAGACATGGACCGGGACCTGTGACCCCTCACTGCACCTGGGATACAGAGGGACGGTCACTGTCTGATCCTGCGGGGGGACTGAGCTTGTTCCGGCTATGGATATTGCAACAGGTCCCGAGTCCCTGGAGCGATGTTTTAACCGGGGACAGAGCGACTGTGCGAAGCTGTTGGACGGTATTAAGATGGAGGATCACCCGCTCCGGACGGGACCCGCCACCCTGGGAGTTTTACTGGGTAAGTAGGGGACTGGACTGGACCTGTCACCCCGCCTGTGTATCCCTGTGCTCGGCCACTGCTCGGGACTCCCCGGGACCTTTATCTCCAACCAACCGAACCAGAGACACAGAACCTGGGGGATCGCACTGAGTTCACTTGGTCAATGGGAAATAGAAAATCACTAGGCAGGGGGTCTGTCAGGGTGGTGTCAGGGGTTCTGTCAGGGGGTGGGGGGTCTGTCAGGGTGGTGTCAGGGCCAGGGGTCTGTCAGGGTGGTGTCAGGGCCAGGGGTCTGTCAGGGTGGGTGTCAGGGGGTCTGTACCTGGGGAGCAGACAGTGAGAGACACTTGGTATTAAATGCAAAGATGAGGGTCTCACTCCAAGAAAATCAGTTTAATAGTGACCCACACACATATCACAACGTTTAAGGGCTCTTGTCCCTTCCTCACGTGCCACTTGGTCTTAGTTTACTGGACACTACAAAGCTCCATATGTTCTGCACCAACTATCTACATACACTAATAATCTACATACACTGCATTACATGGCTACATACACTGCATTAAATATCTACATATACTGCATTAAATAATTACATATACTGCATTAAATAGCTACATATACTGCATTAAATATTTACATACGCTGCATTAAATAGTTACTTACACTGCATTAAATACTGTATTAAATAGATACACACAGTGCATTAAATACTGCTTTAAGTAGCTACATACACTGCATTAAATAGCTACATACACTGCATTAAATAGCTACATACACTGCATTAAATAGCTACATATACTGCATTAAATAATTACATATACTGCATTAAATAGCTACATATACTGCATTAAATAATTACATATACTGCATTAGATAGCTACATACACTGCATTAAATAATTACATATACTGCATTAAATAGCTACATATACTGCATTAAATAATTACATATACTGCATTAAATAGCTACATATACTGCATTAAATAATTACATAGACTGCATTAAATAGCTTCATTATACTGCATTAAATAGCTACATACACTGCATTAAATAGTTACTTACACTGCATTAAATAGCTACATACACTGCATTAAATAGCTACATACACTGCATTAAATAGCTACATACACTGCATTAAATAGCTACATATACTGCATATAATAGCTACATATACTGCATTAAATAGCTACATATACTGCATTAAATAGCTACATATACTGCATATAATAGCTACGTATACTGCATTGAATAGCTACATACACTGCATTAAATAGCTACACACACTGCATTAAATAGCTACATATACTACATTAAATAGCTAAATATATTGCATTAAATAGCTACATACATTGCATTAAATAATTACATGCACTGCATTAAATAGCTGCATGTATGCATTAAATAGCTACACACGCTGCATTAAATACCTTCATACGCTGCATTAAATAATTACATATACTGCATTAAATAATTACATATACTACATTAAATAATTACATATACCTCATTAAATAGCTACATATACACATTAAATTGCTACTGATATAAATAACTACTAATATAAATAACTACTAACACTGCACCAATTAACTAATAATATAAATAACTACTAATACTGCATTAAATAGCTACTAATATAAATAACTACTAGTATAAATAGCTACTAATATCATCCTACTAGTATAAATAGCTACTAATATCAATAACTACTAGTATAAATAGCTACTGATATCAATAACTACTAGTATAATTAGCTACTGATATCAATAACTACTAGTATAAATAGCTACTAATATCAATAACTACTAGTATAAATAGCTACTAATATCAATAACTACTAGTATAAATAGTTACTAATACTGCACCAACTTGCTACTTATATAAATAACTACTAATATAAATAGCTACTAATACTGCACCAACTAGCTACTAATATAAATAAACACTAATATAAATAACTACTAATACTGCACCAACTAGCTAATAATACAAATAACTACTAATACTGCATTAAATAGCTACTAATATAAATAAATACTAGTATAAATAGCTACTAATATAAATAACTACTAGTATAAATAGCTACTAATATCCATGCTACATATACAGACTAAAATAGGTACATATACAGCATTAAATATCTACTAATACAACATTAAATAACTACATATACAACATTAAATGGCTACTAATAAAGCATTAAATAGCTACTAATACAACATTAAATAATTACTAATACAACATTAAATAGTTACTAATACAACATAATAGCTACATAAACAGAATTAAATAGCTACTAATACTGCTTCAAATAACTACATATGTAATATTAAATAGCTACATGTACAACATTAAATAGATACATATACAGCACTAAATAGCTACAGAATTAAAAAGCTACATATAGAACATTAAATAGATACTTATACAGCATTGCTAGTATGGAAACTAATTACTGGGATACAGAGTTGTAACATATAGTGAGTGCTGGCATCTGAGTAATATCTATCTAGCTATCTACCATCTATCAAAATATCTATCTATCTATCTATCTTTCTATCTATCGATCTATATTTCTATTTATCTGTACACTATATTGTAGTAGTAAATCTAGTTTATACCAGTTTCTAGTTCCCCCCCTATTACAGGTAAATATACACAGGCAGGTAATGTAATAGATAGATCGACCATTTATTTGTATTCTTCAAAGAGGAGCAGTTCAATGTTCAGCTGTACCCAATAGGCCAGCTGTGCTGGTTACATTGTAGTTAAAGTTAATGTACTAGTCTATTCTATAGTAATCTAGTTGCAATAACATTTAGTCAGGTGGGGGTAATACAAATAGATGGCAAGATTTTACAGGTCTGAATTATGAACAGGACATGTATGCACAGGAGTGTACCTTATATTATACACACAGGGGGGTTGGTGGTGGTGAAGGGTAAGTCATATAGAGACATTATTATGATGGGCAGTCAGTATTGAGATGCTGATTAAGATTTCAAGTACAATAATGAATACACATATCATATTATAATTAGTAAATTAGGATGAGAATTAAGGTTCAGTAGTATAATAAACATCCAGATAATATATAACTATACAGTGATAAACAGTAGTCTATGACTGCATTGCTCTGTGTCTATTAGTATATATTGGGGGTGAGGGGTGTGTGGATATCTACATAGTCAATTAACAGTAGCAGGTCTTGGATAGGTTAACTATGAATATGATTATATTATAACAGCAGTGCTCTTCCTATTAGGTACATGTGTGTGTGTTTCAGACAATGTCAATGTATATTCTGTATTAGTGTAATTGGTGCCCTTGGGCTCAGAGTTTAGTGCCAGGCAGGGTGTTGTGGGTGCATTTTCTGAATTGGGTGTATTGATTTCTTATTACCTGGATGCCCAGAGTGCCAGGCTGTGGTTAGTTATTTTAATATAGAACATAGTACAAGGTAATGTGACTGTATGTAGACTGACATTTGTATAAAAAGTAGATGTGTTCCCAGGCTCAGGATGCCAAGCAGTGTGGGTATCTATTATGTAATCTGTCTTCCCCCAGGCACAGCATGTTATGGAATGTGGGGAATAGGTGCCACTTGTGTATACATGTTACCTAGTACCCTCTAGTCCATTTTGCCAGTCAGTGTGGGTGCAGGAGTGTTCTTTTATATTATTTAATATTTTCTGTACCCCCCCACCTAGGTTCAGAGTGCCAGCACCAGTCAGTGTGTGAGGGCTGCCAGAGACCCATCTCAGACCGGTTCCTGATGAGAGTCAATGAATCCTCTTGGCATGAGGAGTGTTTGCAGTGCACCGTGTGCCAGCAGCCCCTCACCACCAGCTGCTACTTCAGGGACAGAAAACTCTTCTGCAAGCAAGACTACCAACAGTAAGGGCACTTCCAGTGTTAATGGGGGTGTGTGGGGGGGTGATAAATACTGGTTATTAGATTCCTTCTCCATGATCACAGGGGTACAGAGATTTTATTGATGGAACTGTAGGGTGTTGGTTGGTTATTTTAGTGCAACTAATTAGAGGAAGTGTTACCTGCAGGGACAGAAGGGGTAAAAATCCCCCCATCTTCATCTTCATCAGTCTTTTCTCTCATTCATGGCCTCTGCATTTTATATGACCACTTTTTACTTTCTCTCTCTCCCGCTCTCTGTCTGCCTGTCTCTCTCCCCCCCCTCTCTCTGTGTCTCTCCTCCTCTCTCTCTCTCTCCCTCTCTCTCTGCCTGTCTCTCTCTCTCTCTCTCTCTCTCTCTCTCTCTCTCTCTCTGTCTCACTCCCCTCTCTCTCTCTCCCTCTGTGTCTGTCTGTCTCTCTCCCCCCCCCTCTCTCTACATGTATATATATATATTCATCTTTTAGGGATTGTTCCTACTTCCCATGTCTCTAATTAGCAGTGTGAGTGTTTGAAATTCAGCCTATTGGAAAAGAGATGCAGATCTCCCAGATAAAGACAGATATTGTTCCATAGAGGTGAATCCACAATGTGAGTCCACTATTTACTCACCTGCTGCTCATAGCACCAAGTAAACTATAGGCTGAAGGGGGTGTGATTGGTGGGTGATTGGTACACTAACCACAACATAGTGACTCCTCCTAGGAAATATTACTGATATACACATATAGATATATACTGTGTATACAGATGTAGATATATACGTATATACAGATAGATATACACATGTTATATACAGTATAAAACTATATAGATATATACAGTGTATATAGATATATACTCATAGATATATACAGTGTATACAGTTGTAGATATATACAGTATATATATATATATATATATATATATATATATATAGTTATATACAATATATAAAGATAGATATATACATATAGTTATGTACAGTATATATATATATAGTGTATACAGATCATATAATCATATAGAGACATTGGTGTGGCTATGTGGTGGTGAAATCCCCTCTATTTAGGAAAATTTATAGGATGTATGTAATAAATTCTTTTTAAAATTTAAATTATTTTTACTGATAGATATTGAGAGAGATAGAGGAAAATTAGAGATAGAATAGATAGATAGCTGTGCCAGTACTGATGCCAGTATTTTACAGTGTTATAGACTTTACAGTGATATAAAAGTTACAGTGTTATAGATGGTTTCTAAATATTAATCTAAATACAGTCTAATCTATTACAATCTAATTGTATACTTTCTGTACACTTTTCTGGAACTGCAACATTGTATTAATATTGTGTCCCAGTTCTATAGCTATAGTACATTGTATTAATACTATGTCCCAGTTCTATAGCTATAGTACATTGTATTAATACTGTGTCCCAGTTCTATAGCTATAGTACATTGTATTAATATTGTGTCCCAGTTCTATAGCTATAGTACATTGTATTAATATTGTGTCCCAGTTCTACTGCTATAGTACATTGTATCAAGATTCTATGCTAATTATATAGCTATAATACACTGTATCAAGATACTATTCTAGTTACATAGCTATAATATGCACTATCAAGTTTCTATACCAGTTCTATAGCTATAGTACAATGTATTAATATTGTATCCCAGTTCTACTGCTATAGTTCAGTATAGTTCTATATATAGCTATAGTACACTGTAGTAATATTCTATATATAGCTACAGTACACTGTAGTAATATTCTATATATAGCTATAGTACATTGTATCAATATTCTATATATAGCTATAGTACACTGTAGTAATAGTCTATATATAGCTATAGTACACTAGTAATATTCTATATATAGCTATAGTACACTGTATCAATATTCTATGTTACCTAAACCTAATACTACATTCGAGGTTACCGAACGCTACATTCAAGGGTTACCGAACGCTACATTCGAGGGTTACCGAACGCTACATTCGATTAGAGAGGAAAAAGAGACAAACAACAGGGGATTGAACATTCTCTATTCTCAGGGAGAACTCTGTGGTTAGGACCAAGAGAAAATATTTCCAGAATTAAAGGGATACATTGTGGTGAATTGTGGAGATGGATTATTGATGAGGAATTTACAAATGAATGTGGAATGTTATAAATGAGTGGGGAATGTTAGAAATGATGGGAAAGTTAGAAATGAATGGGGAATATATAAATGAATGACAATGGAATATAGAAGAATGATGGGAGAGAGTATTAGAAATCGTGGGGAATATAGAATATAATGAATGGGGAGTATTAGAATCTGTGGGGAATATTAGAAATGATGAATGGGGAATTTAGAAATGAATGAATGGGGAATATATAATGAATGAATGGAGAATATTATAAATGAATGAATGGAGAATATTATAAATGAATGAATTGGGAATATTAGAAATGAATGAATGGGGAATATTTGAAATGAATGAATGGGGAATATTAGGACATGAGGAATGGGGGATATAGAATGAATGAAAGGGAATATTAAAAATGAATGAATTGGGAATATTAGAAATGAATGAATGGGGAATATTGACATGAGTGAATGGGGAAATTAGACATGAATGAATGGGGAATATATTGAATGAATGAATGGGGAATATTAGAAATGAATGAATGGGGAATATTAGACATGAATGAATGGGTAATATTTGAAATGAATGAATGGGGAATATTAGACATGAATGAATGGGGAATATTAGACATGAATGAATGGGGAATATTAGAAAGAATGAATGGGAATATAGAAAGTATGAATGGGGAATATTAGAAATGAATGAATGGGGAATATTAGAAATAGAATGAATGATGATGATGGTGATTAGAAATGATGAATGGTGAATATAGAAATGAATGAATGGGGAATATTAGACATGGAATGAATGGGGAAGTATAGACATGAATGGGGGGAATATCAGAAATGAATGAATGGGATATTAGAAATGAATGAATGGTGAATACTAGAAATGAATGAATGGGGAATGTTAGACATGAATGAATGGGGAATATTAGACATGAATGAATGGGGAATATTAGACATGAATGAATGGGGAATATTAGACATGAATGAATGGGGAATATTAGAAATGTATGAATGGGGAATATTAGAAATGAATGAATGGGGAATATTAGAAATAAATGAATGGGGAATATTAGAAATGAATGAATGGTGAATATTAGAATGACATGAATGGGGAATATTAGACATGAATGAATGGGGAATTTGCAGGAATGAACTGGGGATTTAGAATGATGGGGAATATTAGAAATGAATGAATGGGGAATATTAGACATGAATGAATGGTGAATACTAGAAATGAATGATGGGAATATTAGAAATGAATGAATGGGAATATTAGACAGAAGAATGGGGAATATTAGACATGAATGAATGGGGAATATTAGACATGACTGAAGGGAATATAGACATGAATGAATGGGGAATATTAGACATGATGTGGGGATATTGAAATGAATGGGGAATATTAGAGATTAGAAATAAAGGAGCTAAAAAGGATTAAACACAAAATGAATAGTTGAATTGAACAATAAAATGGGGAGAGAGAAAAATAGGAGAATTAAGGAAAAGGAATAAATGGGGAGCAGAAGAATAAAAAAGAAATAAAGAGAATGGGGGACAGTAAACTGATGTAGAAAGAATGAATGAAAGAGAAATACACAGGGAACCACTTATTATCCCTCTCTATATTGGCGATCAGATCGCACGATCTAGATTTGATCTGACCCCTGCTCACTACTTATATCGTTTCGACACTATTTCTCCTGCTCCTTTTTCTTCTCTTCTCTCGCTCTGTTCCCAATTGAGGAGCCCATAGCTCCAGATCTCTATTAACCGGACTTTTCCAACTTAAAAGAACGAGCAGCTTTGAAGAATTTTCCTTTCAAAGACCCCCCCCCCACACACACACAACACATTGCTCCTGGGGCGAAAATTCCTCTTAAAGAAATACCTGTTAACAGAACCTAAACTGGGAAAGGAAACAGAACATAGAGAGACCATTAACAGTGTCACTAATAAAAATACATTACTTAATTATATTCTATTGTATTATTGCTATTATTATTATCTTACTATTTATTATATTTTTATTGCCTATTATTATTATATTACATTGATATTATTTTTATTTATTATTGCTATTATTATTTATATGCTTGTTATTATTATTTTGTTTATTGCTATTATTATTTATTATTGATATTATATTTTACTATTTGTATTATCATTTAACTATTATATTATATTATTTTTACATTATATTATTTTTTACTATTTATATATTTTATTGTTGCTAGAATTTTATTTTATTATTGCTATTATTTTATTGCATATTTTATTATTGCTATTTATTATTATATTATTTTATTATTGCTATTATTATTATTGCTATTATCGTTGTTTATTATTATTGGTTAGGAAACTACAGTATCGTTCCAATAATATCCAGAGAGAATCATGGAGCGATTTCAAGCGACTGTTTTATGAGATAATTATCGCTAAGAAACCCCAGGGAAATAGAATATCAATATCAAGCGATTCCCAGAACGTTGTAATCTGGAATGTCTCAGGGTTAATAGACAGTCCCATTAGAATAAACTTGTCCTTTATTCTGCATCATCCTACTCACTGAGAGAGAGGCTCCAGATATAAACGTCTGTAATTCTGTTATCCGGTGGTAATGGGTATTTTCTTGTAAAGAGGTTCTTATTCATTTTATATATTTGCCTCCTCTTGTTTCTTTAAACCCCCCCTGCTCCTTTCAAATTGGACCCACTGTGCAAGAAACACCCAATTTCATGGCTCCCAATTTAAGAGAGTCCCCCCCCATAGAGCACAGAGACCCTGCCCACTGCAATCCACCTCACTGATTGGGTCCCATCATAAAACCATACATGTTCTTTAATTACAAATAGCCAAAAATGACAGTGTATATAAGGAAACTATATATAATATATCTCAAAGACAAGACACACATGTAAAAATAGATATGCAGATATTGCACAGACATCCACTAAATGAAATGTACATTTCTAAAATATCTACTTATATTTAGCCAATGATCTAGGGATGGAGGTTTTATATATACATCTCACATAATCGATCCCTTAAAAAATAAGACAAATTAAATATATTATATATGTATTATATCTAGGAACAAGATACAAAATTTAGCTTTTTTATATACACAGCTTTATAATATACTATACTGCATTGCATTATACTATAACATACTGCACTGTATTTACTATACTATACTGCACTGTATTATACTATACTGCATTGTATTTACTGTACTGCACTGTATTATACTATACTGCACTGTATTATACATACGCACTGTACTATATAAAACTGCACTGTATTATATCTATACTATAATGAATGTATTATTATATACTGACTGTATTGTACTATACTGCAGTCTTTATATATACTTATACTGCACTGTATTATTCTATACTGAACTGTGATTATATATATGCCAAATAGATAAACAATGGTGGAGGTGCACTCTATCCAACTATGGGTGCAGACGCCTCGTGGGTTCTCCCCTTGGAACCAACAGCTTCGCAGGAAAAAGACAATGAGGGTCGCACTCAAAAGATTAGAAAACTTTTATTTTGATCCACACATCACACGTCACAACGTTTCGGGGGAATGGGGGGCATCCCACTCTGCATGTACTTACTATACTGTACTAAACTATATTATACTATACTGTACTAAACAGAAACTAAACTATACTGCAATGTACTGTTCTATAATAACTATACTGTACATAATTATACTGTGCTAGACTGTATGTACTATACTGTGTTATGTACTGTAGTATACTGTGCTACGTGTTATATACTGTAGTATACGTGCTATATACTGTACTATACTGTGCTATATATTGTACTGTACTGCATGGTGCTTTTACTGTGCTATAACTTGTACTATACTGTGCTATATATTGTGCTATATTGTGTATACGTGTTATACTATACATTATTGTACTATATACGGTACTATACTGTGCTATATACTATGCTATACTGTGCTATATACTGTACTATACAGGATTTCACCATCAATGTGAACTTTCTCCAAACGAATTTCCCTGTTGTTTCATTTTTCCCTTTGGAGTTAAAATGAACAGGAGGTTCGATGTATCAGTGAGAGAGAAATGATGAATAGTTCATTAGGGATCCAGCCCATTATCAGCCTGTGGGATCTAGTGGGTACCAATGAGGACAGGATATTACAGTGCGTTGTATAGAGAGAGATTGGGACTGATCTACCCACATGGGCTGTGGGGGCCCTTTCTTTCTCTTCCTAGCCCCTTACACTATCAGCTCTGATCACCGGTGCACACACACACACAAGGTCACTGAATTAGTAGCCTTGTGTTGGAACACAATAAGATCCAATTCTACCCAATGACAACCAATGAGAAAGAACAAATTCATTTTACAGATTTCACCCTTCACCATTCCTAAAATAAAGAGCAGCATGTGTGGAACTAAATAATATGTGTGTCCTTAAGGATACCCCCTCAGCAAGTAAGGGGTTAAAAAGGCATAGGAGATTTTACCTATTAACACCTCACATCACCTTAGAGACCAGGGGTGGGATGATGTATTGGGGTTATATTTATTGCCATCAATTTAGGGTAAAGTATACCTAATAATAAGCAAATTCCTCTTTGATAGACAGACAGACAGACAGACAGACAGATAAATAGATAGATCATTAGATAGATAAAAGATAGAAGATAGATATATAGATAGATAGATAGATAGATAGATAGATAGATAGATAGATAGATAGATAGACAGATAGATAAGGATAGAAGAGAGTGATAAAAGATAGATAGATAGATAGATAGATAGATAGATAGATAGATAGATAGATGATATATAGACAATAGACATACTTTTAAATAAGTTATTGTATTTAGTTGTAAAGCTGAACCAATGCAATGAACCCGTGATTTGAGTAAGAAATCTCCCCCATTCACATCAGGTCTGTATGAACTGGAATGTTGCAGAATAACCAGCAGGCATTGCTCCATACATACCCATATGTGCAGGTCCCCTTTATAGGTAATAGAGACAGAGCTGGCACCTTCACTATTGACTCAGGTATCATTTCCCCTTTAAAAATAAAAAAAAATCTTTATTTTTTTAAATATTTTTTTGGAAAGTAAAAACAAACCAATCCAAGGGAAAGAGAATAAAGATTAGTTTATATGAATGTGGGGAAGGGGATGTGATCTAGTGGAAGGGAAAGAAGAATCTGGGGACTTTTTTAACTACAGAAGAAGAGAGCCGCACACTCACCGCGGACGGATACACACAAAAAACCTAAGCGAGTTCAAATGTCAGCAAGTTTGTTAAAAAGAGGAGAAAAAAGGGGAGGGGGTGGAGTGATATCCCTCCGCCTTGTCCCGATGTGTGTCTGTATTGGAGATCCTCAGAGCGGGGTGAATGGCACAGACAGAGTGCGGGGCTGGCGGGACACCATCACCATCCGATCTGTCATCCACCCTGGGCCACTGGACACCCCCAGCTCGGCACTGAACTGAGTCTGTCCCGGTGGGTTCTCCGTCTCCCCCAGGCAGGTGATTATTTCCCTCCGTCTCTAGACATGGACCGGGACCTGTGACCCCTCACTGCACCTGGGTACAGAGGGACGGTCACTGTTGATCCTGCGGGGGGACTGAGCTTGTTCCGGCTATGGATTGCAACAGGTCCCGAGTCCCTGGAGCGATGTTTTAACCGGGGACAGAGCGACTGTGCGAAGCTGTTGGACGGATTAAGATGGAGGATCACCCGCTCCGGACGGGACCCGCACCCGGGAGTTTTACTGGGTAAGTAGGGGACTGGACTGGACCTGTCACCCGCCTGTGTATCCCTGTGCTCGGCCACTGCTCGGGACTCCCCGGGACCTTATCTCCAACCAACCGAACCAAGACACAGAACCTGGGGGATCGCACTGAGTTCACTGTGTCAATGGGAAATAGAAAATCACTAGGCAGGGGGTCTGTCAGGGTGGTGTCAGGGGTTCTGTCGGGGGTGGGGGGTCTGTCAGGGTGGTGTCAGGGCCAGGGGTCGTCAGGGTGGTGTCAGGGCCAGGGGTCTGTCAGGGTGGGTGTCAGGGGGTCGTTACCTGGGGAGCAGACAGTGAGAGACACTTGGTATTAAATGCAAAGATGAGGGTTCACTCCAAGAAAATCAGTTTAATAGTGACCCACACACATATCACAACGTTTAAGGGCTCTTGTCCCTTCCTCACGTGCACTTGGTCTTAGTTTACTGGACACTACAAAGCTCCATATGTTCTGCACCACTATCTACATACAAATAATCTACATACACTGCATTACATGGCTACATACACTGCATTAAATATCTACATTACTGCATTAAATAATTACATATACTGCATTAAATAGCTACATATACTGCATTAAATATTTACATACGCTGCATTAAATAGTTACTTACAACTGCATTAAATACTGTATTAAATAGATACACACAGTGCATTAATACTGTTTAAGTAGCTACATTAAATGCATTAAATAGCTACATACACTGCATTAAATAGCTACATACACTGCATTAAATAGCTACATATACTGCATTAAATATTACAATACTGCATTAAATAGCTACATATACTGCATTAAATAATTACATATACTGCATTAGATAGCTACATACACTCATAAATAATACATATACTGCATTAAATAGCTACATATATGAAATAATTACATATACTGCATTAAATAGCTACATATACTGCATTAAATAATTACATAGACTGCATTAATAGCTTCATATACTGACTAAATAGCTACATACACTGCATTAAATAGTTACTTACACTGCATTAAATAGCTACATACACTGCATTAAATAGCTACATACACTGCATAATAGCTACATACACTGACATTAAATAGCTACATATACTGCATAAATAGCTACATATATGCATTAAATAGTACATATACTGCATTAAATAGCTACATTAATGCATATAATAGCTACGTATACTGCATTGAAAGCTACATACACTGCATTAAATAGCTAACACACACTGCATTAAAAAAGCTACATATACTACATTAAATAGCTAAATATATTGCATTAAATAGCTACATACATTGCATTAAATAATTACATGCATGCATTAAATAGCTGCATGTATGCATTAAATAGCTACCCACGCTGCATTAATACCTTCATACGCTGCATTAAATAATACATACTGCATAAATAATTACAATACTACATTAAATAATTACATATACCTCATAAATAGCTACATATACACATTAAATTGCTACTGATATAAAAACTACTAATATAAATAACTACTAACACTGCACCAATTAACTAATAATATAAAAACTAACTATACTGCATTAAATAGCTACTAATAAAATAACTACTAGTATAAATAGCTACTAATAAAAACTACTAGATAAATAGCTACTAATAAATAACTACTAGTATAAAATAGCTACTGATATCAATAACTACTAGTATAATTAGCTACTGATATCAATAACTACTAGTATAAATAGCTACTAATATCAATAACTACTAGTATAAATAGCTACTAAATCAATAACTACTAGTATAAATAGTTACTAATACTGCACCAACTTGCTACTATATAAATAACTACTAATATAAATAGCTACTAATACTGCACCAACTAGCTACTAATATAATAAACACTAATATAAATAACTACTAATACTGCACCAACAGCTAATAATACAAATAACTACTAATACTGCATTAAATAGCTACTAATATAAATAAATACTAGTATAAATAGCTAACTAATATAAATAACTACTAGTATAAATAGCTACTAATATCAAAGCTACATATACAGACTAAAATAGGTACATATACAGCATTAAATATCTACTAATACAACATTAAATAACTACATATACAACATTAAATGGCTACTAATAAAGCATTAAATAGTACTAATACAACATTAAATAATTACTAATACAACATTAAATAGTTACTAATACAACATAATAGCTACATAAACAGAATTAAATAGCACTAATAATGCTTCAAAAATACATATGTAATATTAAATAGCTACATGTACAACATTAAATAGATACATATAAAGCACTAAATAGCTACAGAATTAAAAAGCTACATATAGAACATTAAATAGATACTTATACAGCATTGCTGTATGGAAACTAATTACTGGGATACAGAGTTGTAACATATAGTGGTGCTGGCATCTGAGTAATATCTATCTAGCTATCTACCATCTATCAAAATATCTATTATCTATCTATCTTTCTATCTATCGATCTATATTTCTATTTATCTGTACACTATATGTAGTAGTAATCTAGTTTATACCAGTTTCTAGTTCCCCCCCTATTACAGGTAAATATACACAGGCAGGTAATGTAATAGATAGATCGACCATTTATTGTATTCTTCAAAGAGGAGCAGTTCAATGTTCAGCTGTACCCAATAGGCCAGCTGTGCTGGTTACATTGTAGTAAGTTAATGTACTAGTCTATTCTATAGTAACTAGTTGCAATAACATTTAGTCAGGTGGGGGTAATACAAATAGATTGCAAGAATTTACAGGTCTGAATTATGAACAGGACATGTATGCACAGGGTGTACCTTATATTATACACAGGGGGGTTGGTGGTGGTGAAGGGTAAGTCATATAGAGCATATTATGATGGGCAGTCAGTATTGAGATGCTGATTAAGATTTCAAGTACAATAATGATACACATATCATATTATAATTAGTAAATTAGGATGAGAATTAAGGTTCAGTAGTAGTATAAAACATCCAGATAATATTAACTATACAGTGATAAACAGTAGTCTATGACTGCATTGCTCTGTGTCTATTGATATATTGGGGGTGAGGGGGTGTGTGGATATCACATAGTCAATTAACAGTAGAGGTCTTGGATAGGTTAACTATGATATGATTATATATAACAGCAGTGCTCTTCCTATTAGGTACATGTGTGTGTGTTTCAGACAATGTCAATGTATATTCTGTATTAGTGTAATTGGTGCCCTTGGGCTCAGAGTTTAGTGCCAGGCAGGGTGTTGTGGGTGCATTTTCTGAATGGGTGTATTGATTTCTTATTACCTGGATGCCAGAGTGCCAGGCTGTGGTTAGTTATTTAATATAGAACATAGTACAAGGTAATGTGACTGTAGTGACTGAAATTTGTATAAAAAGTAGATGTGTTCCCAGGCTCAGGATGCCAAGCAGTGTGGGTATCTATTATGTAATCTGTCTTCCCCCAGGCACAGCATGTTATGGAATGTGGGGAATAGGTGCCACTTGTGTATACATGTACCTAGTACCCTCTAGTCCATTTTGCCAGCAGTGTGGGTGCAGGAGTGTTCTTTATATTATTTAATATTTCTGTACCCCCCCACCTAGGTTAGAGTGCCAGCACCAGTCAGTGTGTGAGGGCTGCCAGAGACCCATCTCAGACCGGTTCTGATGAGAGTCAATGAATCCTCTTGGCATGAGGAGTGTTTGCAGTGCACCGTGTGCCAGCAGCCCTCACCACCAGCTGCTACTTCAGGGACAGAAAACTCTTTGCAAGCAAGACTACCAACAGTAAGGGCACTCCAGTGTTAATGGGGGTGTGGGGGGGGTGATAAATACTGGTTATTAGATCTTCTCCATGATCACAGGGGTACAGAGATTTTATTGATTGATGGAACTGTAGGGTGTTGGTTGGTTATTTAGTGCAACTAATTAGAGGAAGTGTTACCTGCAGGGACAGAAGGGGTAAAATCCCCCCATCTTCATCTTCATCAGTCTTTCTCTCATTCATGGCCTCTGCATTTTATATGACCACTTTTTACTTTCTCTCTCTCCGCTCTCTGTGCTGTCTCTTCTTCCCCCCCCTCTCTCTGTGTCTCTCCTCCTTTCTTCTCTCTCTCCTCTCTCTCTGCCTGTCTCTCTCTCTCTCTCTCTCTCTCTTCTCTCTCTCTCTCTTGTCTCACTCCCCTCTCTCTCTCTCCCTCTGTGTGTCTGTCTCTCTCCCCCCCCCTCTTCTACATGTATATATATATATCATCTTTTAGGGATTGTTCCTACTTCCCAGTCTCTAATTAGCAGTGTGAGTGTTTGAAATTCAGCCTATTGGAAAAGAGATGCAGATCTCCCAGATAAAGACAGATATTGTTCCATAGAGGTGAATCCACAATGTGAGTCCACTATTTACTCACCTGCTGCTATAGCACAAGTAAACTATAGGGGAAGGGGGTGTGATTGGTGGGTGATGGTACACTAACCACAACATAGTGACTCCTCCTAGGAAATATTACTGATATACACATATAGATATATACTGTGTATAGATGTAGATATATACGTATATACAGATAGATATACACATGTTATATACAGTTAAAAACTATAGATATATACAGTGTATATAGATATATACTCATGATATATCAGTGTATACAGTTGTAGATATATACAGTATATATATATATATATATATATATATATATATATAGTATATACAATATATAAAGTAGATATATACATATAGTTATGTACCGTATATATATATATAGTGTATACAGATCATATATCATATAGAGACATTGGTGTGGCTATGTGTGGTGAAATCCCTCTATTTAGGAAAATTTATGGATGTATGTAATAAATTCTTTTAAAATTTAAATTATTTTTACTGATAGATATGAGAGAGATAAGAGGAAAATTAGAGATAGAATAGATAGATAGCTGTGCCAGTACTGATGCCAGTATTTTACAGTGTTATAGACTTTACAGTGATATAAAAGTTACAGTGATAGATGGTTCTTAAATATTAATCTAAATACAGTTAATCTATTACAATTAATTGTATACTTTCTGTACACATTTCTGGAACTGCAACATTGTATTAATATTGTGTCCCAGTTCTATAGCTATAGTACATTGATTAATACTAGTCCCAGTTCTATAGCTATAGTACATTGTATTAATACTGTCCCAGTTCTATAGCTATAGTAACATGTATTAATATTGTGTCCCAGTTCTATAGCATAGTACATTGTATTAATATGTGGTCCCAGTTCTACTGCTATGTACATTGTATCAAGATTCATGCTAATATATAGCTATAATACAATGTATCAAGATACTTTCTAGTTACATAGCTATAATATGCACTATCAAGTTCTATACCAGTTCTATAGCTATAGTACAATGTATTAATATTGTATCCCAGTTCTACTGCTATAGTTCAGTATAGTTCTATATATAGCTATAGTACACTGTAGAATATTCTATATAGCTACAGTACACTGTAGTAATATTTATATATAGCTATAGTACATTGTATCAATATTCTATATATAGCTATAGTACACTGTAGTAATAGTCTATATATAGCTATAGTACACTAGTAATATTCTATATATAGCTATAGTACACTGTATCAATATTCTATATATAGCTATAGTACACTGTAGTAATATTCTATATATAGCTATAGTACACTGTATCAATATCTATATATAGCTTAGTACAACGTATCAAATTCTATATATAGCTAGTACACTGTATCATATTCTATATATGCTTTAGTAAACTGTATCAATATTCTAATATAGCTTTAGTACACTGTATCAATATTCTATATATAGCTTTAGTACACTGTATCATTCTATATATAGCTATAGTACACTGTATCAATATTCTATATATAGCTATAGTACACTGTATCAATATTCTATATATAGCTATAGTACACTGTAGTAATCTATATATAGCTATAGTACACTGTATCAATATTCTATATATAGCTGTAGTACACTGTATCAATATTTTATATATAGCTATAGTACACTGCATCAATATTCTAATATAGCCATAGTACACTGTATCAATATTCTATATATAGCCATAGTATACTGTAGTAATGTTCTATATATATATATAGCTATAGTACACTGTATTGATATTCTATATATGCTATAGTACTCTGTATCAATATTCTATATATAGCTATAGTACTCTGTATCAATATTCTATATATAGCTATAGTACACTGTAGGGATATTCGTATATCTATAGTACTCTGTATCAATATCGATATATAAATAGTACACTGTATCAATTCGATATTAGCATAGTACATGTATCAATTTCGATATATAGCTATAGTACACTGATATCAATATTCTATATATAGCTATAGTACACTGTATCAATATTCTATATATAGCTATAGTACACTGTATCAATATTCTATATATAGCTATAGTACACTGTATCAATATTCTATATATAGCTATAGTACACTGTATCAATATTCTATATATAGCTATAGTACACTGTATCAATATTCTATATATAGCTATAGTACACTGTATCAATATTCTATATATAGCTATAGTACACTATCAATATTCTATATATATAGCTTTAGTACACTGTATCAATATTCTATATATAGCTATAGTACACTATCAATATTCTATATATAGCTATAGTACACTATCAATATTCTATATATATAGCTTTAGTACACTGTATCAATTTTATATATATAGCTATAGTACACTGTAGGCATATTCTATTTTTCTTTCAATTTGTTTCCTGTGTGTGTGTATTCCCATAGGTATATATTTCTATATCTATATAATTGTACCCTGTGTGTGTGTATATTTGTATAAAAATAAAATATCGGAAGCCATTCCAGGTGTTTGATTTCCCAGGCTCTTATCGCACGGTACAGCAGACGATCCTTCCCTTCCTATTGACAATTCCTTCCCATTAAGTTGCCCTTTGATAGCTGATGACTGGAAGTATTTATTTAAACCATTATTATTATTCCAACCATCAATGGGAAATGGAAATCACCGTGTAGGGTACGGCCAGGGGCTGCTTTATCGCACAATAAATATCGCTCGCAAATCGCGTTTTTATCGCATCCTACACAATAATTTAATGGACACACAATGTATCTCTACATATATCTCTACACACACACAGTGTACATACAGTGTACAAACAATGGATAGAGGCAGTTGCATCTATGATAAGCAAGTACCTTGTGTGAACGAATCCGTTGTTTTTAATTATTTTGTGAATAAATGTACAGTAATAATTATATGGTGGATATGTGTATAATTGTACAGTAATAATAATATGGATATGTGTATAACTGTACAGTAATAATAATAAGGTGGATATGTGTATAATTGTACAGTAATAATAATATGGATATGTGTATAGCTGTACAGTAATAATAATAAGGTGGATATGTGTATTATTGTACAGTAATAATAATAATAAGGTGGATATGTTTATAATTGTACAGTAATAATAACAAGGTGGATATGTGTATAATTCTACAGTAATAAGGTGGATAATGTGTTCATGTGCATAAATGTACATTAATAATAAGATATATAATGTGTATATGTGAATAAGTGTACAGTAATAAGAATGATAATAAGATGGATGATGTGTATATGTGAATGTACAGTAATAATAAAATGGATAATGTGTATAGGTGTATAAATGTACAGTAATAAGATGGGAAATGTGCAAATATACACTAATAATAATAAGGTGGACAATGTGTATATGTGTATAAATGTACAATAATAATCAGATGGATAATATGTGTATGTGCATAAATGTACAGTAATAAGATATTATGTCTATAAATGTACAGGAAGAATGATAATGAAATAATGTGTATATGTGTATAAATATGCAGTAATAATATGTGTATGAATGTAAAGTAAAAATGATGATAATAAGATATATAATGTGTATAAATGTACAGTAAGAATGCAATTGATACCATAAGATAATGTGTATATGTGTATAAATGTACAGTAAGAATGATGAGCATAAAAGATAATGTGTATATGGGTGTAAATATACACAGTAAAGAAAATAATAAGATGGATTGGATAATGTGTATCTATACATAAATGTACAGTAATAATGATAATAATATGATGGTAAAGGACAATTAGACTCTGGGGGATAATGAATAATTAATGACCCAGTTCCTTTTAGTTTTATTGTGCTGGAAAATCAAGAATAACATATTCTTATTATATGTGTGTGTATATATACCTGTGTATATGTGTGTATATTATGTGTGTGTGTGTGTCTATTTATCTATGTACTGTATATGTGTTTATATTCTATATGTGTGTCTATACCATAAATGTATCTATCTACAAGTGTGTGCAGAATATATGTATATTATGTATGTGAATATATAAATGTGTGTGTTTTATGTGAATATATTTTATGTGTGTGTGTATTGTATTATATGTTTGTATGGTATATAGATGTGTGTTACATGTGTGTTACTGGCACAGAGGGGTATATATAAATATTTATACACAGACCCTATGAGACATTAGGAGACAGGGATTCCCGTTCCAGTCTATGGGATGACGATGTTGCCAGTGTGAGATGTTGTGATGTTAGCGATGATTTAGCGCCTCTCGGATTTCACTGTGTTGCCGGACTGCGCTGCTAACGGAAATTAGCGGTGCGTGGAGTGAGTACGCGAGGAGGGTGACGGTCAGTGCACCGGGCTCCATCACCCACTCACCTCCCTGATCACCTTATGGTCATTGTCATTGATACCTGGACAGACATTGCGGGGAAATCACCAGGTGCAACAAAGGGGAAGAGTTAAGAACAAGTGTTGCAGTGTGTTGTTGTATAGAGACACGGGTCACTGCAAACTGTGATAAACCACATAGGATTAACGTGTGTTCGAATATTTGAATTTCACTAAATAGACCTCCCTAGAATATAGCACCACACACATGTAATATCATTTTGGCCCAATGTATATCAGTTTGGCCCAATGTAATATCAATGGGGCCCTAGCTAACATCACTGGGGTCCCATGTAAAATCAGTGGGGTCCAAGGTAACATCAATGGAGTCCCATGTAATATCAAAATGTTCCCTTGTAATATCAGTGGAGTCCTATGTAATATCAAATTGGCCACATATAATATCACTGGTGTTCTAGCTAATATCAATGAGGTCCCATGTAATATTACTGGGGTCCTTGCTACTATCACTTGGGCCCTATGTAATATCTTAAGATCCCATCCAATTTTACTGGGGTCCTATGTAATATCTATTTGGTCCCATGTAATATCAATTTGTTCCAATCTAATATCGGTGTGGTCCCATGCAATATCACTTTGGTCCTAGCTAATATCACTGGTGTCACATGTAATATCACTGGTGTCCCATGTAATATCACTTGGGTCCCATGTAATAAAACTTGGGTCCCATCTAATATCACAGGGGTTCAGTGAGTGCACCACCTCCAGCAATCAGTTTCACCATTGGGGAGGCAACAGTCATCCTCTTTAATGTAATTATGGATCACTTTCTTACTCACTATCATTTAATCTATCTACTCACTATCATTTAATCTACCTAGCATCTGTCTGTCTGTGTATGTACACTCACATACCTTTTATATTTAGATATTTCTGAAGTTTTCGGTTCCCTTTTCTTTAATGCCACTTACAGTACTGCAGTTTCTATAACAAACAGCTATAAAGCACATCTTTAATCCTATTCCTGTGAGGCCTTCCTTTTACCAACAGTATGTATCTTTGAAAACAGACACGCACATATACATACACACACACACACACACACAGGACTCTTAAATGTCCTCTCCATGCTTGTCAGTAAAATTTAGGGTCTTTTTGTGTAGTGGGGTGAGCACAGTTACTTCAATCACTCAGACATAATATGTCTCTGCTAGAAGTCTGGCAGAATACAAAGAGAAACATCTATTGCTTTGCCTCAGTCTTTGTCAGGCATTCAAACAGCTCCCAAACAGGCCTGTAGTAATTCCTAGCAACAATATTTATTTCGTACCTACAGCATGAAATGCTTCTCCTTGGAAACCCCACACTAAATGCTAACATGACATGCTGACTAGAAATATTTCGGAGGTTAATGTAGCCTTGGCATTTTGTAGCTTTCCTTTTTTTTTTTTTTTTTAATACCCATAATTCCACCAACATTTAATATCAATATTTTTATTATGGGGACGGGAGTCCTCTAATGATCTGAAAAATAGGACAAATTAGGCTAACACACAATTAATGATAAATTCTTGGTATTTGTAAGTTTTTGTTGAAATTACATTCCCCCCCTTTGAACCATGATATAAATAACTATCATAGAGATTCAACAAAAGTTCTTATCGTTAAAAAATGGTGCTAATTTTGCCCCAACCAATCAGATCTTATTCAAAATTTTAAAGCTAACATCTGATTGGTTGGGGCAAAACTAGCATCATATTTAATGATAAGAATTTTATTGAATCTCCCTGTTTTACTGTTTGGTTTATAAAGCTTTATATTATAGGAATGTAATGCTGGTGGGATATATACAAGTTAGCTGCTTGATAAAATGATTAGTACTGTCCTAGTTGTTAAAGGGTTAATTCTTGTGTTTAGGACCAGTGTGGCGAATTTATGCTTAGTGACCATTAAGAACGCTATCTCCTGGTATTGTTTTAGTTAGGGCCCTGCTACACACAGTGTGACTGACTAGACATAAAGACCTGCTGTGTTGCCTTTACCATGAAGTGTTCCAGCCAGGCCTGTATAAATAATAGTTTAGATTGAAAATGAGTATGCTATTTAATATTTCAATTTTGAATTTTTTTTGTGAACTAGCGGAATAAACATGTTACTGGATCTTAAAACACTTGGCTTAATTTTTGATAAAAATAAAAACATTCCATTGCTACAAGGTGACCAGCGAGGTTTCCTCTCTGACCCTGTTAATGTATGTTTAATTTAAGGCTGGGGTGTTTTATATAAATGTAGGGATGTGCATGAATCTCTAGATATTGTATCTGCATAGAGTGTTTTTCTGATTGTTAGATGTTTTTTTAATACATACCTACTCTCAGCCATGGACTCATAAAATTTCAACTCTCAGAGAGCTCCGGATGGATTAAAATCTATGTATACTGAGAGTACAACAAAAGGGCATTGTCTGGGAGTTTAACAGTACCACCAATACAAAACAGATGCGTTTTAAAGAGACACTTGCTTTAAATAGGTGATACGTAAAAAAGGCAAGGCAACCCTGGCTAAGTGAACTGAGAGACTGTGGCATGAAATAGGTTGGATTCAAACATCTATTATAAGGGCTTTTGTTATCCACTTAATCAACTCACACCCTCCAGCAAAAATAAAGAAAAATAGCTCTTGCAAAGGTCTCCATAAGGATAGTAAATATTGTTATGTTTATTCTTGCAACTTCAATATATTTAGGTGTGTATGTATATTTTATACGAATACCATCTTCTGATTTGCTGTTTTACCTGCCAAAGATCAAGGTTTAAGAAAACATTCTGTAACTTGATATCAATAGATACCCAGTAACAAGTATTCCATAGGGAGTATTCCTTTGCACATTGTATTTACTGCTTTGACTGTCTGTGATATCTATCTATCTATCTACACTATGGTATCTATCTATCTATCTATCTATCTATCTATCTACACTATGGTATCTATCTATCTATATATCTATCTATCTATCTACACTATGGTATCTATCTATCTACACTATGGTATCTATCTATCTACACTATGGTATCTATCTATCTATCTATCTATCTATCTATCTATGTACACTATGGTATCTATCTATCTACACTATGGTATCTATCTATCTATCTACACTATGGTATCTATCTATCTATCTACGCTATGGTATCTATCTATCTATCTATCTACACTATGGTATCTATCTATTTATCTATCTACACTATGGTATCTATCTATCTATCTATCTACACTATGGTATCTATCTATCTACACTATGGTATCTATCTATCTATCTATCTATCTACACTATGGTATCTATCTATCTATCTATCTATCTATCTATCTATCTACACTATGGTATCTATCTATCTATCTATCTATCTTCCTTCTTTGGTCAGTGCATTATGTAGCAGCCAGGTAACATTTACAAAGAGTAAAGAATCTATTATTGAAGGAATTATAGAGATAACAATTGGTAGAATTCAGCACTGGCCCTAAATCTCATAAAGTTTTATTCACAATGTAAATAGATTATCGTTAATAATGAAAAACCCTTATTATGCAGTTCATTAAGATTTTTTTTTTTTAAACATTTTCTGAAGTGTGAATACCAAATATAATTTCTAGATTTAAAGATTTAAAACTGAAATGAGTATTTATAATCAGTATGAAGCTTTATTTATGATCTAAAATAAAAATGGTTATAAAACTACAATGAATGACATATTCTAGACACTTTACTGGGGGTATTGACTATTGAATATTGTTTTTCCTATTGCGCCAGTGAGTGGCATGATAGAGATTTCAATCTCAAATCAATTAAAAAAATTAAATCAATTTAATTTTCCCTACTTGAGGGTTTGAAATACAAAATTTTGGAGGAAGCAATTATTTAAAAATGTTTTAGGACCTAGATTGTAAGCTCTTCCGGATAGAGGTTACATTTAGCGGTATAACACTGTCTATACTTATGGTTTATTACCTTGTGATCTCTATTCTATTCTAATGTATACTAAGATTTACACGTATATACAGTACATTTAAAACACTAAAAAATGTGATTTCTTTGAATTGCCTTATTGACATAAATCTCATAAAGTTTTATTCACAATGTAAATAGATTTGCCCCTTTTGAACTGAGCATTCCCCTTTTTGAAGACAATTATGAAGCTTGTTCGATGTACATTCAGCAGTATTCAGTAAATATCTCTGCTCCATACAACATGCCATCTGTGCACTTTGTATTACTTAAAGAATACTGGTGAGAGACTTCTATTTTAAATTTAGCTGAGGCACAAATGAAACGAGATTACGTGGTCAGATCTGGGCCATCTATGACATGATTGATTGAATTTGTCATCTTTTTTTATACGTTATAGAGAATTTCAGTGGAATTTTATTTCAGCGTGATTTTTTTTTTTTTGCTGTTTGTGAAAAAGATGTTGAAACAATTAAGGTTTTCAGTTCTATATATAAAAGACAATTTGATTTAAAATACAAATGTTAAGATATTTATTATATTTTAAGTATTTGTTTTATTATAATGACATCTCTGTTTGCGTTTTTTTCCACCAATTCTAATATACATTGTGCTCAGTACTTAATAAATAAACATTATTTAGAATGGGAAACCTTCGTAACATGTGTGCCCAATTTTGTTGCCAGGCCAAGCTATCCCATTACAGTAAAACTTTCCCTGCTTTACACCTGTGTATCAAACACAATAATAATGAAGCCGCCACAAAATGTTGGCTAAAAATTTGACTGAGAAGGTGTGAGTTGAAAAATTCCAGGTGTATAAGCTGACAAAGAATTCATTCTCTAGAAGCCATTCGGGTACACACAACCCTTCGTTGACTGTAAGTGTATATGCAGATAAGTTATGTAGATACATAATTGTTTTGAGTTGAAAACGGTTAAAACTCCAACAAGTTGAACCCTTTAAACCCCCTGTTGTCTTCTTCTTCTTTAATGTACATAAATTAACACTTTTGTGCATTGTGTTTTGACACCCTATGGTTTATACATACATGTGTATGCACGGCCACTTCAGCTGATAATCGTGTGTATGGGCATTTAGTTGGATGAAACAGCTGTTTGGTTTGGGCTCATTGAAGATCCGCCAGATGAATCGGGAAACGATCCCTGATTGAATGGCCGCTTCAGTCAGCAAAGTGCCCATACACAGCACGATTATCAGCTGTGTATACACATTGTACATTGTAGGTAGGCAACCGCGATTGCATGTGTGTATGAAGCTTACATTTTATGTAAAGACCTCTATCTTTTACACGTGTACATCTGTGCAAATATACCATAAGGCTAACAATCTGTAACCATGATTACTTTTTAAAGGCGACTTTTAGGTGTGCTGTCCTCTGTGAAAAAAACATGTATCACAATAAAGTGACACTAAGGATATTTTTCTATTACAGGCCTTGTTATAGTAAAATGAACCATGTCGCATATTCAAAGCAATATCTGGGATCCTTATGGTTTTCTAAACCTGAGATAATTCATTTTTGGATGACCTTTTTCTTTATTTTCTTTAATGAAGAGGTTTTATGGTCCGATATATTCTACGGCTGATCAAATAAAAAAATAACATTTGCATTGAAATCTAGACTGAAGCTGATAGTTAATTTATGGTTTCCAGGTATAAACACCTTATTTCTTGGTAGGGCCCATTGTTTCTTAGAAAGTGTAGTACGAGGGTCTAGCATGCTGTGTGTTACTTCTTTGTGTGTGTGTGTGTATATATACATACACACACACACACACACACACACACATATATTGTGGAGATGGGGTATTGCTTGGCTAGGCCTAAAATACTGAGTCTCTTTGTAAGAACTTTGGGTTATTGTTATTGAAGCCTATAAAGAATGGATCTGTTGAGACAAGCTATTTAGCATGTCTTTCATGTGGAAATGCAAGTATGCAGACATGGAATATTCTGTGTGTACATTAAATTGTACTTACCAGGTATGGACTTAGAACAATAAACAATTGTATGTCTTTTATTACCAAAAATAGAAAGAAATGGTACCCTACTCAAGTCAACACTACGACATGTGGTATTGCTTGGCCTATTGAAAGCCATTGTTTCATTTACAAGAGGTTGTGTCTTTTTGTGAAAGTCACATGCATGGCAAATATATAAATATATACAAATATGCAGAGAAGTAAGGAAAATTACAAACTAGCGATTAATAGATAAAAACATGCAAGGCAAGGCTGCCATCCTACGCATACTGACATACTTGCAGGATTATTCAGTAAACGTTCCTATCGCAAAAAAATGGTGCTAAAGGTTCCTGACCTGCGACGCACGATATGTACGAACGTTCTTTTCGGGTGATAATCGGCCTGTGTGTAGGGCCTTTATCAGCCAAAACGGATGTTCATTTGGGGATCCGCCAAGTCGGTCATTCGGCAATCCCCGACTGAACGTCCGTTTTGGCCGATAAAGGCCCCCCACACGGGCCGATTTTTGCCCCAAACGAACAATCGGGACCCACGATCGCACGTGTGTACGAACCTTAACTTTGCCCCAACCAATCAGATGTTTGCTTTCAAATTTTAAATACGATCTGATTGGTTTGGGCACAATTAGCACCATTCTTAACGATAAGAACTTTTATTGAATCTCCCTGCAACTGCCTTGACAGCTATAGCTTTAGTGGCCTGCAGGGGGCCTGGAAATGTACCTTGTATTGGGTCCATAAAAATCTGAGAGCACTTTGTAATGTTATGAGAGAGTTCTAAAATAGTCAGATATAATGCTAGAACAAATCCCCTAGAACACAAACACACACTCACACACCTAATTATGAAATAAGTACCTGCACATCAAAATACAATAAAACAATAACTGACAGCCTTGTCTGTAGTATAGCAGGATATTTAAAAAATTAGGATATTTAAATCAAGTCCCATTCTCTTTATATAAATTATATGAAAATATAGTCGTCACTAAAGTCTCCACTATTTAAATGATCATTAAACATTTATATACGGTACATGTTTTGCTACTGCCATCTTATTTCTATCCATTTATTTGCAAACGTTTTAAAACTATGGTGGTTTTAGTTCTCTTGCCTTTCTTTACCTCTTCGAGCATCGTCTTTGTACTATAGAAAAAGATCAAGGAGGCCTTTTTAATCTTCAAGGTTGTAGGCAATAGAAAGACACTTCATTACTTTTAATAAAATATTATTGTAGTTTATTATTTATCAGTTTATAATGTATGAATGTTTAACTTGAACAACACTGAACAATATTACAATATATAGCACTATAGGGGGAATACATGGGTAATAAATACATACAAGTATAATAAGTAAACATAATAAGTGTACCCCTTTAGTAAAAGGGCTGAAAACAATAAGACACAAGGACAGAGGTGCTTTGCCTTGAAGAGATTACAATCTAGGTAGATTAATAATATAATACCATAATATTAGTATAATACTAATGTAATAATTGTTAGAAACCAAAATATAAAAGATAAGCAGTCTGATTTAAATTTTAGAATAACAAGGAGATTTTACTCAACTGATTTTACTGTACTCAAGTATCAAGTAAAGATAAGAGGAAGCACACTACATTGGTGTATCAATATTTATTGTGCAAAAAAAAGTACAGCGTTTCGGGGGGAGCCGCCTACCCTCTTCCTCAGTCATGTGACTTTCTTCCTACCTGTTGGTGAAGAACTATAAAGTTATGTTTTATAATAACGGTCTGGAAATATATTATGAATCTTAATTGAAAAAATGCAGAAAATATTTACACGTGTACAATGAAACCACCATGTACAAATATATAGATACAAAAATGTAGTTGTTAGAATTTGGACCTTTCAGTTGTCAAACATCATTTGGAAGTTGGGATGTATCCAGAGCAAATTTGGGGCAATTTGGTGAAGATTACAAACAAGATTAGCCTAAGTGTTAACCTTAATATATATATATTCATATTTAAGTGCTATTGCCATTTTTTTGTCCAGTTTGACATGTCCAGTGCAGACAAATAGTATTGGGGTTTATTTCTACCAAATGGTAAGGATTATTATTATTTCCAAAACAAATCCTGGGATATGGCTAGAACCAGACCAGATCGTGGATTCAATGGCAGTAAAAACTGAAAGGCATAGACCATGATTTCTCCTTATACATTTGAACTCAGTGGGACCACATTGCTTGTTTTTGAGAAAATACTCAGTAGAAAAGGGCTCCAACATGGGTTATAAATAGAGCATGTCTTCCAATGTCTATTGAGAATGTCTTAGACAAGAAATATGGCGGCTCCTAGACAAATTAAGAAGAGAATGATTTTTATGGGCCTAAAACTTGTCTAGGCAAAAAAACCTCTAAACAATTAAATTTTTCTTAATTGTGTTATAACTGACATGATAGACATAGTTTTATAGTATTTTTGTACAGCTCTAAGCAAACTTAAGAATATGACTTAATTACAGCTTTGCCTTGTTTGTTTTTTTTTTAAATGGTCATACTCCCAGTGACATCATATCTACTGTCAGCAAAATCTTAATACTTGATCATTCAAACATCTATAGAAGGTAGGGAAAGCACTGTAACAAAAATAACATTTAAAATCAGCTTCTAGTCTTCACATTTATGTTGGATATTTTCCTTGAATTTATGCTGCCCTACATCAAGTAGATATCAGTTCAGTGTAATGTTCGAACTTCGATCATCCAACTCTGTCTAGTAGCTAGTACTGCATTGTAGATGATTTTAAAGGGATCAGTCTTGGCAACCGTCAGAAGGTCATACATCACATAGTGCATAGCCAGCATTATTTTTAAATGGATTTATGGGCTATATATACAGGCACAGCAGCGCTATTTTGAGATACCGTGCCTTTAAAAATCAGTATTTTGGCCTAATTGTATGATCGCAGTCTCAAAATACGTTTTTGGTCATACAATTACGATAGCGATCGCACATTTACAATTGCAATCCTAATTGTACGTTCACCTATACAATACCATTGTGATATTCTAATAAATGTTTGGCCATTGACGTACTTCTACCATAACCCATGGCATCAGAAGTTACAGTTACCGTGGGTTACCAGATATGGCCCTACCTTAGCATTAAACACATCACTTGAAGAGCTTACAATCTATCTTTAGGTCCTGTAAACTTCAAATAAATTGCTAATATTCTCCTTTAACATTTTTATTTATTAACTACTACTGTACATGCTCTTGAGAAGCCTCTGACTTCCTATAGCTGGGACAAGCCATCAGCTACAAGTTGTAAAAGGTAACGAGTCTGTAGATCTGTTGATTAACTTTTCTATTGGTAGATATTGGAGGGATTGTGACCAAACTATGCAGGTAATCAGAGATTAGAATCTTCTCTTTAATCGTCAATGTAAAAGATCTTTCATTTTGTGACAGTTCACCCCTGGGGCACAGCGTTTCCGGCTACAGGTCTTACATGTGTTGTTTTTACTTTATATTTTGGATACTGTTTTCCTTCTATATTATTGAAAAAGACGGAACTACTTTTTCCAGTTGTGTTTATAATATTTACTGCCAACAGTGTCCCGAAGGGGAAATCTTAGTGGCAAACTAATTAAGAAACTTTTCAAGTATGATGTTTAGGCATTCACTTAATGACTAGTGGGGTGCTCGTTAAAGGATTAAGAGGATCTTGTGTTTCAGGTGCTGGCATATACAGGGATGTAAGGATCAAGTGAGGGGGGTAAACAAATTATAGAGTAAACTTTGCCTCTTCAGACAACAGGCGTGTTCTCATTTTTTATTTTTATAGCGTCTGTGCAGAAACAAAATTACATTTTGCATTATTTTAGCCTGTGAAGTTGTGTGAAGGAATGAGCACACAGCTTAGCACAATCGGGATATGTAATGTTAAATCTCACACAACCTAGGGAAATTTGTTCTGGCGCAGTAATAGGTCTGTCTCTCTCTGTGAATTTACTGTTTGAAATGCACTATCATAGTTTGTATCCTGTATAGTATGCAATATCCCACAATTCCCAGGTACCTAGGGAGTTAAAGGCCTCTAAGGTTCAATTAGATCAAGGTAAAGATAGATTTGTGTCCAGGAAGGGAAGGTGCGATACCTTGTCATACCTGTAACACATGTCGGCAGATAGCACACAGATATTTGTGTCAGTGAGTGCCTAGGGCACTTGTACTTAATCAGATACCATTGGCAATTCTTGGAGAACTTGTCCTTTCATTTTGGAACTTTAGCCTGATGCAGTTTTGCACAGGAGCTAGATTTATGCAACAAAAAGAATTAAAGGCACAACATTTCTGTATGAATGTTATTGTATTGACAGCCTTTTTATAATCAACTTAAAATTGTCATGTACAATAAATTGACAACTCCAGTATTATTTGTAGAAATTGTGATTTTTTTAATATATATATATTTAACTTTTATCAGCAAATGATATCTATGTATTTTTTTAAACCTCATTTTATTTTCTTCATTTATTTGGGTTACTGGTCCTTTAAAAATGACCCAAAGAGGCCTATGTAACAAAAGTTCTTATCATTACAACTGGTGCTAATTTTGCCCCAACCAATCAGATGTTATGTACCATTTGAAAGCTAACATCTGATTGGTTGGGGCAAAATTAGAATCATTTTTATTGATAAGAACTTTTCTTACATATGCTTGTAAGGCCCCTGGTAATTCCCTTTCCTCACACTTTGTTTATGTCATTGAATTACAAATCAGTGGCCTGATGACTCACAGCTAATCTGATAATTATGTTTACCAACAGTAATTATTAGAATCAGCAACTCCTATGTGAACAGATTCTCATCCAGTTACATGGCGGTGTATATTCTGATGGGTGGGTAGACGTTCATTATCCAATGGGCAAGTCTGTGTGTTACAGTTTTACTTGCAGAGACTGATGAACTTCTCTTTAGTTTTTATCGTTTAAAATGGTGCTAATTTGACCCAACCAATCAGATGTTAGCTTTCAAATGTTAAATAATATCTGATTGGTTGGGGCAAAATTAGCACCATTTTAAACGATAAGAACTTTAATTCAATAACCCTGAAGGTTTAACAAAAATTACCAGTGTAGCCACTAAAATGGAAATTGCGTTATTTTGCATACTGTATGTACTTCATGGACCCACCCTAATATGAAACTGACCTGCACCCCCTCAAGTTTTACAATGAAAAAGGCCAACTTGATAGGTAAAGGTTGTCCTTTCTCATTTAGAAAGCTGAGGCCTTGTAGGCCCCTGCAGTAAATATGGCTGCACACAGCTAATTTATCTTAGAAAGTTCTAGATATGAAGGAAAAAGAAAAAGGTTGAAATAATCATCACATCACTGCTGTCCAAAAGAGTTTGCTTTTTTGTGGGAAAATGTCTATTTTTCTTTGGTGATCATTTAAATTGGAAACAATTTTAGTGTTACTCCTGATACTGAGAGCTAAGATTTGAAGTTCATCCTGACATGTCTTCCAGAAACAGTCCGTCAGAAGATTTAAGACATGCTTGTGGATGCCAGCAGTGTACATATGTTTGGGAAGTGAAATTGCTGTAATTGGACTGAAAGAGAAATCTATCCCATTGTGACACAAGCTGATCGCACTTCATTTTTCTACTAGTCACTAGTTCTACATTTTACATGTTTTAATGTGTCTTTTTTTTTGCCCTGTACATCAGTGTGTTATGAATTTTGATGTGGGTGGAGCTAGAAACCAAACTGGAGCGTGGAATACAATTTAAATATGAACACATTTATATGCAATAGAGAAAGCTAACTTGTTTAGATCTTAATGTGTGAACTCAAGCTTAGAATTCACTGTACTCATCGGTTTACTGGTTTGACTCTGTAAAGCTGGGAACACACACTTAAGATCTTTAAAAGATGACAGACCGAATCTTTAAGGTTTTTTAGAGATACCCCTGCACACAGCGCCGAGCATTCCAACTATATAAAGTATAGGGAGAACGTTCAGGATTGCACATTTCCTTCAGATGCAGCTGACTTGTCTTTTTTTTATTGTCCATCTTGTCATTCTTTGTTCTAATAGTCTCCTGGAAGTATAGATACAATATTTCCAGAAACTATTTTTAACACTATTTTTATTGTTTGTTTTGCATAAATCTTTTTGGAAGCATAAAAAGGGCTTTTTACCGAGGATCTAATTTGTATTAAGCAGGCCAATAATTAGGTTAATAATTTACAGATGGCATTTCTACAGCACAGAGTTATCTGAGTCATTGTGTGCTGACTGGGAACCATTGGCCTGGATATTTGATGTATTTCATCCTGGCTGCTATATTTATTCTCTGTCAGAGGGCATCATGAAGCGATTTGCTATGGAGGATGGTATACAGAGCATCTGTAAGGTTACGCAGTCAATTAAAACAGGTTAAAATCTATTTAAAGGAGAACTATGGTCCAAAATGTATTTTGCCTTGTCCTGTAGCCCCAAAAATGCTAATTAAAACAAAGTATTATGTGCCTTTCTAAACCCAATAATTGCAGGTGTGTGGCCGTTTGGTTAGGTGTCATTGATGGTTTGATCCGGCGGACCAATAAATGACCAAACGCCCACAAATTTACAATTCTGTTTTGTAAGCACATGCGCTCACCATTTTCTATAATCAGTGTTGGGGAATCGCAAGTGCAAAAACGCGTTGCAACACACAGAAATCGATTGCGCATCCGTTTGCATTGCAGTGTGGCCTTGCTTTTAAGGTAGATTTAGACTTTGTATTCTGAAATACCTAAGAGTACCACATTGTATGTTTCTGTACAGCCAACACTGGGAGCCTGAGGTTGTGGACAAGCGTTTCTCGCTATTTCAACAGTTTCTCGCTAATCTGAATTTCATGTCATAAACATTTTGTGTCATTTGACGCCAGAAATAACACCCTAACACAGACTATGAGACCCCCCCCCTCATGCCTATAAATGTTTATTTGTGAATAATATACTTTAAACAAAAAAAATGTAAATCTGTCCTCAAGCCCGGGAATAGAATCTATCACCTTTCACCAGGAAGTTTGTGTTCAAATGTTTTCAGGAAGGTGTAATATGATGGATAAGTGATGGCTTGTGCATTAAGTAGTGCTACTCTCTGGATTAACTGTTTATAAGGGCAACACTGTACCATCCATTTTTCTCACACATTGGCAAGAGAGGTAAATATTATTATAAAATATTATATTAAACTTTTCTCTGTAAAAATAAAGAATCTACAAATGTTTTTAAAATTCTTTCAAACCCCCCCCCCATCATTATCTATGGGATTTATACCTTTAAAAGGGTAATTCAAAAATATTTATTATTATATAATATATATTATATTAGTCTTTAACAGTAAATTGATTTCAACTATTACACAGGACAGTTAACAGAGAAAATGAATTTTCCTATCCCGTTTAAAGTTGTTTTCGGTCAATAAACAATCAAATAATCCTCTATATCCTTCTTTTTGGTGTTCTTTAAGATAACGCTATGTTCTTATGAAAAGCTATACAAAACCAGTACTTTAGCCACCAGACGAAACCTATTCACATGTTTAGGAATCAAGAATTACAAAGTACCATGAGAAAGCCTATCCAGGCAGAACATTTAGGATTGAGTTTTATGGGAGCTGTTTAAAAAGGATTGATGTTGGACTGGATTCTACACTGTGGGACACAGACCATCTTTATTGCCTTAATGTCTTTATACATCTGGGGAAATTTCATCCAAGATCTCTTTATGTAAGACCACAACTAAAAAAACCGGTCTGTGTTCTCCAATATGGTAAAGCCATATTGTCCTTCTGCAGTCCAAAGTTTCTCCAATTTATAAATAGGTGTTTGTCAAATCTGGCATAATGTCATGTAAAATTCATGCTGATGGACCTTCAAGCCTCGTCAGGCAAAGAAGTTGGCCTTTAAACTTTATTTGAGAGTATTTTACTTCTGTACAAAGCCTTAAAAACCCCACTTGACTTTCAGAATCTTTACAGAATTTTTCTTGTTTCTGCAACATCCCAAATCAAAAATAAAAGGATCCTGCAAAGAACCTTTTCTAGCAACACTAGCCTAGAGAATCAGAAAGCGCCTAATTGGCATAGCTAGTCTAATGTACTACACAGGTGATACACTGCATTTAGTTTCGTTTTCAATTGACCTATTAGAATGAGCATTCCAAAGTAATTTGTGACAAACTGGTCTTCCCTGTAGGTCGCTACCTTCTTTACATTTAAGTAGAATTTTAAAATCCATATATACTCAAAATATTTATAAATATACTCAAGAAACCAAGAGTTGACCTACTTTTAAAACTGAGGGGATCTTCATCTCTCTTGTTTCCCAACTATTATAAATTATTTATATATTATTTCGATCATTTTCTTGTTGTTCAGAGAGAGAAAAATTCTATATTTTCAAAGCGTTTTGTTGGTCCAGAGCTGAAGTTGATGTGTTTGTAAAAGGAATAATCATTTTCTGCCCTCTGTTACCCTGTTGGATTTCAGCTGTACACAGACGTATATTGTTATTAAACCAACGGACCATCAAATGCAGTTTGCAATAAAGTTGGTTAAAGATTTTGGCCAAATAAATTTTTTTTTTAAACTTTTTTTTTTTTTTTATTCCCATGTCATTTCCAAACTCCAAACTGCATACCCCCCCCTACTTTTTTTAAATGGCAAATTCCTCCGAAGTGGTTGCATGGCCTGATGACCAGGGGGATTAAAAGAATCATGTGAGCTATTAAATGTAACATTCTATTCTCGGAAGGATTTGCCTGTTTTTATCTGCTAATAAGATTATGGCAGTGACACAAGTGTCTTGATGAAATCTGATTGACAGCCTGCTGTACTTCCATCATATAGTGTGACACTAAACCTTCCAGGCTATTGTCCTGAAGAGAGAGCTGGCGGAAACATACCATCCTAATCCTTTTATTCATGTCAAGCATGGAAAGAAAGGCTCTTGGGATGGCACCTACCAGGACAGCTCCCCTGTGTACCTCGGCTTATGTTCTGCAGTTGACTGGATTACTCCATACGTTTGTTTCTCATTGTGATTTGTGGATTTTTAATGTGAAAGACGTTGCAGATTTCAAACACAAAAACACGGATGTGTCATTATATATATTAGGAGGAAATAGTTTTTATCTAAACTTCCTGCTTTGACACAGCTCAGTGCAGGTGCAGGTTGCATGATATCTTAAAGGGGAAATTATATATTATAATTTCTCTTTTATTGGTGAGTGGGTGGCTGGATGTTCAGGTATGAATGAAAATTGGTAATAATGTTCTTGTGTGGCCTAGATTGACATGTATTTTCAGCACAAATAGTAAAATTTACTTTATTTTTGTATATGAGTGCCTTGGTCTATATTAATATTATTGCAACCTATATGTAAGAATATTATAAGTCACTGATTTCTGTTAGTATATAAATGTACACAATTGCAGAGTTGCAATATGGGAACAGCTGAAGTGCAGAATGTCTAGTCAGGGGGCCCCTTTAAATCTCAGATTGAATCTCCTGTCTTCTTTGCTCGGTTGGTCTCTGAAAAATCATGGAATGCGTCCTCTCCATTTGGCACTCAATGTTCTGTTTTTTTTTACTAGAGGAAGAATTTGGTAGCATGTTAGCTTTAAAGATCAGCTGAACACTAAAGCAAATCTCATTACGTATACAAGACAGAAAGAAACCTACTGTTTCCTATTCAGACACTGCAGATCTAAACGGTTAACCCAATTGCCGCTGCCATCCAAATCGTTCAGAGGATGATTAGGCTTTCCCACGGCCCTTTTAGAAAGTAGAGTCTGTTTCTCAGTACAAAAAAATTGGGAGGTTACGGTAAATATTATTTTCATCTGCTCGAAAAAAGGGGGGAAAAAATGAAAGGCAGACGGGTTTTAAAATAAAATCAGGAGCCGCAGGAAGGGAAGGCTCAAGTGGATTAGCGAAGAGGCCTAGTCTCCAGACCCTCACACTGGGAACAAGCCACTACATTTTCATGTACATTAATAAGAATGCAGTCGTTTAGTGTGTGGCCACATTTCTATCTATGGATATTTCGTGCTTCCTGATTTCCATATTGTGCCTTCCGTTGTCTGTAATTATTTTGTTCTCATTGCATTTTGATGGCAAATTTGCAGTATATCAGCTTTTAGTATCATGTAGACAGTAGTATTTTGTTTAATGTTGGTTTCCATTTTTTTTATCTAGTCCCCGAATTATTTATTGCTTCTGCATCTTCAAGTTGATATTTATTCTACTGTCCCTAGCAACCAGGCGGTGGTTTGATTAATATACTGAGAGACAAATAAAAGAACAAGGAATAATAGTCTAGACTTGATTCGCAAGTGTCACTGAATTTAAATTCAGGTCAACAGCATATTATGAGCATTAGATTAAAGCAAGTTCATTGTTAGAACTTTCACTGTAACAAGAAAAAATGTTAGCAATATATATTTTGAGCAAACAGTCAAGTCAGGGGATGTGTCACCTTAACTGATTGGATATTGTGCACAATGCAAACTATTGAGCAGAATCTCGAATATATTTCACAGGAACTAGGGTAAAAATTCAGCTGGTAGGTGAAGGAGTTAAATTTAAGAAACATCTAATGGGTACACACAGTACCGATAAAGGGGCAATCTCAGTACTGGGGTTGTTGAGCCATTGCTGTGCTGGCTCCTGCCAAGTTGGTTGAGAAACATGTAATGCACCAGTAGCTTAAAAACTGACCGTAGACTAATTAGAACAAGCGTTTAAATGGCTATAAAGGACAACTGTACGGTTGTTGCTCCCCCCCCCCTTTTGTGGCCAAAGGGTCTTACCTGTGATGTTCCTAATATTTCCTCAATATTTTTTGCCTACATTTATCCCCAAATCCCATATTCTAATTGGAAGGGCCAGGGATCCTTGGTATACCCAACAGCTGGTTGATCCAAACCAATTATTTTGGGAAGAACATATATATTTAAATCTGAAAAATGATTGGTTGGGCTGAAATAGTCTGTGGAATTCCTGACAATATATAAATTGGTTGATCTGTCAGAGGGAATATTTGCCAAAAGTGTGCCAGGTTATCAGGCCTACAACTGTTCCCAAAATGTATTCTTGCATATAGCTGATAAGAACAGGAGGACACATGCACCTGTCACTAAGAATAATTTGCATATCATTACCCAGAATTCCCACTGACCATATTTTAATGGTTGGACTTATTCAGTTCCATTGTACAGGAAAATCCTGTTATGGGAAATGTTTTAGGAGCGGATTCCTTGTTATGTTAGAAATGAAAGGATGCCTCTACTAGAAAAATGAAACCTTGTAGGCACAGTATATTTGGGATTGGGTTACAGTACCCCCCTCACTACAAAGCTTAAAATGATTTGTGTTCTGTCTGTGACCCCATGGAGCATCAAACAGGATTGAATGAAAATGATGGGGAGGACTCACAGTTGGGCAAGTTTGACCCAAAGAAAGCCAATGCAGATGTTTCAGGTCAAGACAAGTAGGTAATCATTTGGTAAAAAGTGTTTTTTTTCAGTTAAATTGAACTTGTCAGTATAGATCATTATCAATAATGTGTTTTTATTAGTTGGAAAAAACAAACTTCTATTCACCATAAGGTTGAACTTCTGACTTTTTATAGAGACAACTGAGAAAATGTGTTTTGTCTGTCTTAGATGATATATTAAACATGGCAGGGAGTTATCCACAGTGCAGGGAGTCTTGTCTGTAGAAGGACATCTGCGTTATGCACAGAGCATAGAGTGTATCTGTACTGTACTCTGTACTGTACACAACACGGGGTCTGTGTATTACTCACAGAGCAGAGAGTTTGTATTACACACGGAAGAGAGAGACTGGCTGTGCTACATACTATGCAGGCAGGGTATATATATTATAGAGAAAGATCATTTCCTTTTCTAAAACCAGGACTCCCCCAAACCCTAAAATCATAATTCTTAGCTGTCTCCCCAGCCTTCCTGGAGTAAGATATTCCCCACAAAGTCTGCCAGTCCTCTGTCGTCCTTTTGCGTTCTCTCCTGTTGTTAGCCACCAGTCTGTCATGGCCAATGACTTACAACAGCTACATCTGCCCCCTTTACGTCTGCTGAAACTCCTACAGCTGGCAGAAGGAGTGGAAGTAAGCAGAAGGGGGACCGGCAGACTTGGTGGTGACTATTTCCCTTTGTGGATGCCGGAGAGAGCCAGGTTAGCAGGAGCATAACTACAGGGGGAGCAACCGTAGGGGGACCTGGAAGCCAAGGGGCCCCATCTTCTTATTTTTCCTATGATATAGCCTCCTCTCAGAAAACCACTGTGGATGAAGCACAGATAGGGGTCCCATCATAGTTTTGCTTGGGGGCCCAGTAATTCCTAGTTACACCACTGCAGGTAAGTTTAGCGATTCATTGGGGGTTCATAAAAAAGTCTGGAGGTAAACATGCAGTATCCAAGCTGAACTCTGCTCAAGATAGATGGCGCATGGTGGTAAATTTTCATCCGTGCATCCCGATAGAGAATTGATCAGAAAGTACCAATGGCGGATGCTATATTGACTTTATATTGTTGGGCTTTATACACATGTATTTTTACACAAATATATATACTTTTTTCCCCCTCTGAAAATCGCATTAAACTTTTCTAGGGGTAAAATGGCTGTTTTTCTTAGGTCAATTGTTAATCTCATTCTTCAATGTATTATATATAAATTTAAAACATATTTAATGGATTTCCCTTTTTTATGAGGATAGAATTTAATAACAGTGTGTTCTGCCTTCAAACAAAGCTGTGCTATATCAGAGAGCTTCCTCCTCTTCTCTTGTGGCAGCTATAACAATACGTGAGACCAAGTGGCATCTATTGTAACACGGAATGATTGTCTTTTTTTTATTTTTATAATCTCAACTAAAGCCAGGACGCTTTGATGTCGCAGAGCTAAGCGTGCACGACTAATAAGTTGAACCTGGCGTTGTCCCCTTTCCTACCATCTCTACTAATAATCAGCTGCTTTTCACTGAGGCCAAACGCAAATCAAAATCACATCTGCAACCCATATGACAATATGAGTCCCAGACGCAGTTCTTTTTTGGAAGCGTTATCTTAATCAGTTTTATTGCCTAATGCATGCATTGTACCCAAATTATTTAACTTTGATGTCTCCATCAACAGCACACACAAAAAAAAGCTCTGACCGGGGACGCCCCAACAGCCCTGGGTTACGTTACCATAAAAATGGACTTCATTGTGGTGTTTAAAGTTCGAGTTGGGCCTTTCTGTATATTTTCTCTTTAAGCCAGGTACATGTATAAATAATGACATTCTTTCCGTGGTAGTCGGGGAGAGTAGAGATCTGAAGAAAGACATTCTAATTGGCTGCTTCTCAATGATTTGTTGATCTATGGAGTATGTTTTTAATCCTTATTAACATTCCCAAAGTCATGCATGAAATATCGCAATGGTACCACACTACAGAGCATGTGTTTTTGCTTTTCGGGATATTTTCAGGCAATTTTTGATCAATCCTGTTATTTATTATCTGAAGCTTTTAACTTGTACAGCTGTATTTTTGCCCGAGCATAAACGTACATAAAACAACAAAATGTTATGTGCCTATAAACAGAGATCCGTGTACAAAGCATGTATGTGTATCTGTATATATGCAGAGCAGCATCCAGTGCTTCCTATGGCAAGGGTAGCTGGCATCCTGAGCAAAATGCCTCATTGGCTGTGCACCCCTACAGGAAGCATAATGTACCCCATGTATACAATAGTTTTACTGGCAATGCACCTGTAAGATACAGCATTTAAATGTCAAATCTATCTAAAATTGAATAAGCTTGTAAGCCAATAGCTTGTAATCATTTATCTTTGTTACCCAATAAAATTCATTTATTTGAAATTTGCTGCATTTGAACAGATAGGGATAATCTTTAGTCCATATCAGTGTTGTATTTCTATCAATACATGTTCTAGAAAACACAAAGAAATCAGCAAACCTATTAAAATATTCTCCTGAATAGTAACTGTGAACTAGTTTAATCCAATCTACTTTTTACCATACGGCTTAAGTTTGGCGGTGCACCTGGTTTTGATACGGCACTAACAGTTTTTTGGGGGGTTTTTTCTTCCAAATTTCAAACACTCTTCATTAAAAGTGGAAATGTAGAAAATTCAATTTGAAAATCTAAAATTCTATTTGTAAAATGGAAAATTCAAAAAATACTCCAAAATATCTGAAATTTGTGATTCAAAACTTTAAAAATTTCAATTTAAATTTTCGGATTTTGAGAACTGTAATAAGTTTCACAGAACAGCTGTCGGAACTTGCCAGTTTCTTTCACCTCTACTCTTGACAACCCTTATCGTTTAAAGGACATGTACAGCCTATAAAAAACTTTTCATAGAAAAGTACTCCATCTCCCAAACCCAGGTTTAGCATTATCCATACTTGCCAAAGATGCCCCTAATGTGACTTGCCTAACCAGGTCCCGCGCTGCCCCCTGCTCCTGTTTTGTTAAAAAATGCTGCACTGACAGCCGCTCTACTTCCTGATCACGGCTGTAAGATAATTAGGTGTGACATCATGTTGCGTCTTAACTTACAGCCGCTAGCAGAGAGTAGAGTGGCTATCAGCCACAAAGCATAAGAGTAGCACAAAGGGACCGAGCTAGGAAAGTCACTTCAGGGGCATTGTGGGCATGCGAAACCTGAGTTTTGGGGAGGTGTTGTACATATTCATGAAAAGTTTAAATTGGGCTGGACATGTCCTTTAAATAAAATTTCATTGAGCACTGTACCCTGATTGCTGGGTTTACTGCTTGATTAGTTTTTAACCTTTCACGGTTTTTATTTTTCCACTAAGCAAAAACGTGAGTACAGTAACGAATGGCTACATTACTGTCCACCACTGACTGCCTACAACAATGTCTCCTGAATTCCAGAAATGTGTGCTTAATGAGCTGTAATTGTTAGCAGGGAGTAGTATGGTTTGTGCTGTGCAACCCAGCAGTGGTCTCTCTCTCTGTCTGTCCGTCTGTCTCGGACCTTTTGGAAACCATTTTCTCTCTTTGAAGATGAGAAGGTGCGCAGAGCTAAAAAATGCCCCTTTGATCTGAAGCTTGGGGTCCTGTGGAGGGAGAGAAAGGAGAGAGTCCCTGCAGTGTCTTGTGTAACCCCACTGAGAGATGCCAGACTGGGTCATCAGGGCACACACCCCGTTTAACCCTTACTCCTGCAACAATCGTTTTAACCCGTGACATGAAACTAATATGCATAATACAGGGAAGGTAAAACCATTTCTCTTCTCTTCCTAATCACTGAAAATCATTAAATAAATATGTTATTATTATGACAACAAAACTTGTATTTATGGACATTGGTTATTTAATATGTAACAAAAATAAGAAAATGTAGAGTCCCAGTGACGTGTAAAACCCTTCGGGGATTTCTCTGTATCTCTGTCAAATTTGTCAATATGATTAATTTCAAAGAAAGAGAAAAAAGCTCTTTTTTTTTATTTTGAGTCTATGGAATGAACATGTACAGACACAGCAAGCAGCATTAGAATGTGGTTAGCTGGGGTATTAACGTTTGATTTAAAGACTGGAAGCAGGCTGTGAGGATCAGATACAGACGACCTTTTGCACTGATGTTTAGATAACAAGAAACCGTAAAAAGCAATCTGATGATTTATTTTATTGGTTCTGAATCTGTTTTAATTGCATAGGGAATCCCTACCCTAAATGGATTGCCAGTGTGCGTATATCACGGAGTGGTGATCAAAGAACTTGGTAGGTAGAAGGGAATGTGTTATCATAGAAAATCAGGAAAATCAAAGGAGTTAAAGGACACATTAACCCTCAACAAAAATTGTCACTTTGCCCATAAACCCAACTGCTATTTTTAGAAATTTATAATGTGCGTTCCTAGCCAGATAATCAATGCTAAGTATTGCCTCTGTTCTCTCGTTTCTGGCAGAGGCTGCTGCCTTCTCCCCTGGCTCAGTGAGCTTTTATGAACTTGAGCATGTGCAGAGGAAGCAGCAGGGAAAACAGCAAGCAGTCAATCATTAACTGTGATTAATAGAGATGGGATCCTCGGTTCCCCTCGGCTCCAAAATCCGAATGTTCTGTCCGAAACCGTACGTAACTTTCCGGTTTCGGGACTTCGGAGTGAGTTTTCATTTTTTATTGAACGTTCGAGCCATTTCCGAAAATTCTCTAAAATAGCCTCGAACGTTCAATAATACTTGAAAATATGATCGGAAACACTAGTTTTATCGAACGTTTGAGTCTATTTTAGAGAATTTTCAAAAATAACTCGAACGTTCAATAAAAATCGGAAACTTGCTTCAAAGTCCTGATTTTAAGTTCCATTTTCGGATCTTCAGGATTTTCCTGAGATCCAAAAACGGAACGAAACCCGTCAGTTTCCGCCATCTCTAGTGATTAATGGGAGCATCAATTATCCTTAAATATCTGGTTAGTAATGCATGTAATATTGTTATCAATATATTGATTGGAATTCGTGGCTGGTAACTGACACGTTTTTGTTTGTTTGTTTTAAGGGTGGACATGCCCTATAAAAGAGAACTATAATAAATATAAAAAAACTCCTTCACCTGCAAAGCATCACTAGGACCAGGAATGAGGATTCCTACTTCCCATTCTTCTAGTAGTGCAGAGTGTACAGTTGTTGTGCTCACAAACCTTTGGCTGCTAGCTCTTTCTGTCCCTTTCTATTGCATGGACCGTACTTCGGAGAAGCAGAGTGAGACGTCAGACCGGAAGTTTGCAAGGGCATCTTCAACATCTGCCCCCTGTATTCTGTATAGGAAATGCTTGTTTAGGTGACTGCAAATAGCCAAAACCTCTATCAGCTCCATTTAAATGACGCAGGAGCCTTATAGAGACTGATGGTAATTCTTTGTAAGAAACAATTTGACAATTAGTTTAAGGATCTTTTTGAAATTTTTTATTCACATCCCCGATAATCAACAAATCCCATTGGATCTGACAGGATTGGACATTTGTCAGGCGTGTGTATACCAACTGTATCATCCTGTAACCAAAGCACGTTTAGCAGTGTTTACACAGCACAGTACCAGAGTGTTTATTTTAGCCTAGAATGAAAGTCGTTTTTATTGTGTCAATATTTCAAATCTTTTGTTGACGAGGCTTCATTTTTGCCTTTTAATTTTTTTTAATATAAATTGTCTGTGTCTGTGTCCACCCATTCTTCAATAAAATGAACATGAGCCAGTAGAGAAGGTAAGGAACTTACCCGATACCTCACTCCCCCACCGTGTAGTCGGACTCTGTCTTCTATGCCTTGCACAAGTGTGATGTGCATAGAAGACAAAGTCCATCGGGACCTGTGAGACTAGGGGCGGGGGAGCGAGAGATCAGGTATACGTTTTATTGGAGAACGGGGGAGGTAAGACCCAGCTTACCTTACTTCCTGTTCTTCAATAAAACTTTAAAAAAAGAGCAAACTATTTTTTCAGTGGAGATACCCTTTAAATGCAAATGAGATGTTTAAAGGGATGATATATGAATTTTATCTGGATGAGAACTATACAGCTAGCCACATTTTTAAGCAGAAGCGAATACTGTAACCGTTCGAAAACCCAGCGTGTTTATGGCTACAATTACTTCAGTTTGGCTCCCTATTTTCATTTCCTTTCTGTGCTTGTAGCAACAATTGATTTTTACAAGTTACTCAGAGTAGTAATTTGTATCCTACACATTCCATGTTCCAAAGAACTAATGGAAATCTTGTAGTAATACACTTATTGTAGATAGAGGAGTCTTATAGTAACCAGATAGCTACGTAATAAGATTTTTGCGGTGATAAAATCCTTACAGTAACAAGATTCCTGTAGCAATAAGATACTGCCCTTGTAGTACGTTAATAAGATTTTCACAGTAATAAGATAGTTGGAGTAATAAGAACCACTTGGAAATAAGATTATTTAATGGTATTGCTGTAAAAACATTATTAAGGAATCTGTTTTTTTTTTTTAAGTAAGTTTTACATTCATTTAAATGAATTATTATTTTGGAAATAGTTTGTCATTTGACAAGTACATCATAATAAGTATAACCCTCATTTTACATAGATTAAAATATAAGGATATAAGAAGTTACTGAGGAGTTCAATAACATGTGTGATTGGAAGTAGTGGGTGTGTAGTTTATTTTAATACACACGTGTCAGTGTGTCATGTGACAATTGTTGATATACAGTATATTTTTATTTATATATTTGTTACACATACTTTATATTATGCCTATAAATATACAGAATTCCCCACTTTGGAAGGATTCTTTTTTGCTTGTACCTATAAGTAGGATAGAACCAGCACAATTTGTTTCCCCCCCTTTAATTGTAGCAAGCCCAGCGACTAAAGCCTCGTACACACGTTGGATAGTTTTCATACGATGCAGCCAACGAATGTTCAACAACATTATCGTTAATCCTCATAATCGAAACGACATCTGTACACACAGCAACAATAGTCACCATGATAGTCGTTAGATACAAACGTTGGTATCTTCGCGCAATTACGAAAGCAGAGCATGCACCTTTTATATATTTTTTCGTAGAACGTTAACGATAATCTGCCGACCATGTACAAATATACGATAATCGGCAGAACAAATCCGCCAGGCTGATTTTCCAAAAAAGCCGACAATAGTCGACGGTCGTTGGTCATTGACGATCGTTGGTACTATTTTTTCGTACGAATATCGTGCAACTGCTCGTTCGTCAGCTGCATCGTACGACAATTATCCAATGTGTATACGAAGCTTAAAGGTACATTGGGGGGGTGAGAGTATTGCTTTTAATAATTCATAGGCTCAGACCAGCTGTTCCCTACCGCGTTCACATGGCTGCATGCTTCCTATTTGTTACCCATGGAATTATTTGGTGGTATAAAATGTGCTAATAATTCATATACTCTCTAGCAATGTGAGCAATATGTTGTTCCTTGTAATGATTCCAGGAGCTGGTGGTTAACTGGATGTAGGCAGAAGGTTTCCAGACCCTCTGGAATTGGATAAGTTACTGATCGTCAGTGATTCTGATTCACAGAGTTAAAATCTACAAACAGAACTCTCAGTAGGAACCATATCTGTAGAATGGAAGGAGCCCAGGAATATCTGTTTTCAATTAGAGAAAGGAGGATACAGATGATAAACAATTCCTGTGGCCACAATTCCAAAGTATGTAAGTACAGCAGCAACAGAGATAAATCTATCAAGCAAATCTCTGCTTCAGATCTATTATCTGTCTGTCTGTCTATCAAAGGCAGACGTCTTTATGACGCATATGATTTAAATAGCATTAAATAACTGCATGAACCCTTTTAATGCAGTTATTGGTGCGAAAGTTTGCCCTCTTGTTAATCTGCATCAACCAATCAGATGTCATCTAACTGCTGTAAGAGGCTTACTTCTGATTGGTTAATGCAGATTGCATCACCTTTTTAAAGATGTTTAACTGCGCAACGCAACAGTCTAGTTAAAAGACAAAAATATTTAAGTAAAAATTCAAAGGGTTGGCCACAGACTTACAAAACTCATTAAACTAAAGTATTATAATATTGTTCTGAGGTCTGAACTGTGGGAACCATGAAATATTAATACGATGAGCACATAAATAGAACTTTTAATTACTTTTGGAGGTAGCTAATGGAGGGAATGGGTTGGAAGAGCCTTATTAAATGGGTTGTGCCACTTTTTAATGAAAAATAAATGTTTTAGCAGATTAAAATGATACCTATAATATTTCTGGCAGATACAATGTTCAGATGTAGCCCCATTGTAATAATAAGTGTTTTATGTTTAGCAGAAATTAAAATGGGGACGCCATCTTGTTGCTTTCAGCCAATGGCCAACACAGGAAGAAAATGGTACTGAAACAAATTAAATTAAATATCTGCTTTTTAATGCATGTTGCTTTAAGTAATTTTCCAATAAAATATCCCCCAGAAGTGTCACTCAATGACATCATACTGAATTTAAATATTTTAGAAGACGTACAGCAACCATATTTGATATTCTGCTGGGAGAAACTATTAAAGATCAGTTACTGTTAACATTACAACGTTTCAGTATTATATTTAATGTATTACAGCATAATGTACTTCTGATGCCCTTTCCACAGTATTTTACAGATTTTAAAAACTGAAGAAGTAGTGGCAAATGTTTCCCAAGTCCAGTAACCCGTAGCAACCAGACCAACTTATTTTTTCACTAGACTGATCAAACAGATTGCTGATTGGTTGCTGGGGGTTACTAGACAGCTTTAACTTAAGTGTCCTTTTACTGAACCATTCAGATGTATCTCATTTTAGTACTTGCAATTGGTTTGAATGAAACTGGAGACTGTAGTCTTTAGGCTTCACTCTGTATTTATCTGACCCAAGAAAACGTATATCTGTTTGTCTTTGATAGTGATATATTCCTTTGCATGTGGCCAATTTAAAATCCTCCTGAAAGCATAAAGATGAGAACCTGGTTTTGATTTGAACTGGCGGTTTCTAAAATCCGTGGGTCTAACGGAATTTTCAGAATTTGAAAAATTGAAAATTTTGGTCAAAATAATAAAAAAACTGTACAAAAAATGAAAATCACGTTTGAAAGGTGAAAATTGTGAGGTTGAAAATTTAAAAAATTTATTCCCTTTTTAGATAGGTTTGAATCAGATTTTCAGAAAGTAATGCAGATATCTTCATCTCTATTGAAGGACCTGCTGCCTTGATTCAGGGTGTCCTAGAGTTTTTTTAACTCAAACCAGTGGCTCAACTACCGCCACTCCAGCGATCACAGGGGGGCCCGGACGGTAGTAGGGTCCGCCACAAGCCCATATTCTTTGCAGGGACCTGCCATTTTAAACAACTGATCGCGCATATGAAGGAAACATACGCGCAATCAGCTGTTAAAAGGACCTTACCCAAACTTCCGGTTTGGTCCCAGAAGTTTGGGTCTGGTCTTTTAAAAAGCTGGTCGCTGTGCACATCGTGAAGGCTGCAGAGATCTTCGGTGGAGGGAGGAGGGGGTCAGGGGCCTTTTCAGGTCTCTCAGAGGGGCCCAGGCCTTTTCAGGTACGCCCCTGACCCAAACCTGGTCAGGGCATCAAAAAATAAGTCTGCCAAAGCTACATGTCAATATTTTGGGAAAAACGGTTAAAACCGAGTTTTAAAATTTATACATGAATATAACGTTTAAACTATTGAAACTTTAAATCAAAACTGCTGAGTAGAATCCATGAACCTGTCAGTGGAACAAACCCTGGCAACATTAAACTAACATTAAATAAAACAGTCTTTAATATTGAGATTTTCGTTTTTATTCATTGATATATACGGTAAATTAAAGGACCACATTACTGATCACCCCCCCCCCCTAAAAAGCGTGTTTTCCTATTGGCCAGGGCAAGGGAGGGGCAGGGTCCTAGTGGTTTAGATCCTCACCCTAAAAAGGGGTGGGGATAACCAGTGTTTTTCTATTATAGTGAGATTTTAAGCTCACTTCATTATAAACAACCCCCCAGGAATGTTTTCATTTAATCAGGCTCACTAACAAAATTCAAAAAAACAAGAAATTTAAAACTCCAAGACTTTTTTAAATAGGGTAAAATACATGAAAAGTAATTTAAACCCTATTCGTTTTTTTTATTCTTTATTGAGACATGTGAATTTGCTATTTCTCCTAAGGCATACAGTGGAAACCAATATATAAGATATACCTTTGCTTTTCTGGAATAATGTGAGTTTTAGGCAATAATTATACAAGGAAGAAAGCCTAATGATAGACTATGCTAACTGTATATTAAGTAGTGGGAGGAGACCTAAGGGAAAGCTGGATGAGGCCTACAAAGGGTTATCTACGATATCTCATGCTACAGAATGTTTTCCCCTGACATTCAACTGCTCAGGGCATAAATCAACTGTAAAGGCAAGGTAACATCTCAATTTCTCCTCTTCTGAGCATCGCATTCCTTTCTTATCTGATTTATAGATTTATAGGGTTTTGTGAGGAAAGTTTTCGGATTTCCTATTACCAGCAATTCTAAATACATTTACTGATAGATGCCATCAATAAAAAAGTCTAAACATACCTCATGAGAGTAAGCCCACACGCAGATTAACCCCTAATCTTGTAGATGGGCTTGAAACTGTAACAAGTCTTGTTCAGGAGGGAATGAGACGAGCAATAGATAACTGCTTCCCCCTAGCAAGTGCAATAGGAGCTACCAAGTTCTGGAAACTAATTTTTCTCAATATTTAAAATGAGTTCATGCATTGAGTTTCATTGGTAGTGGGCAGGTACTATAGTCTAGGGATATCCCAGCCACATTCTTCTTTAGGAAGGGAAATCTAACATACAAAGTCCAGAGAGGTAACTACCACAGGACTTGACTTTTTCAACCACAAATATTACCCCCCACCACTAGGAATGATGGGAAATCATAAAACCACCAACCACATTATAACGAAATCAACATGGTTACTTTTTAAAAATGTGGTCTGGAAAAAGAAGACCAAGGCTGAGATGGCTCCTTATTTTGCACAGGTAAATATTTGAAAATGCCGTCATTTAGGTTCCTATTTATTCCTTAGTCCTAGTACATTATCTTTAATGATCCTCTGCCTCATCAGAGTTTTTAAGCCCACTGTGTTTATTTGCTAATTAAGTTGAATTATTTGGCGGGCAGCTAGAGGGAAGCCACTGTGGTTATAAACTCCATTGGCTTTAACATGCCAGTAATTAATGTGAAGCACATCAATACTCCTTCTCACCCCAAGCATAGCGTTTTTACAAAACTATCAGTCAATTGTTTAACTTATTGGGTTCTAGCATCCAGAAGTATTTTAATTGTATGCTTAGCTCTCAGTTTCCAAAGAAATAAAGGGCTTGGGGAGGATTTATTTAATGTTTTTCTGTCATTTTTTCACCCCTATTATACTTGAGGTTTATTTACCACAATAATCTGGAGAATCTCTTTCTATCTAAGCCTATTGGGGTAAGGGTTGACCAGGTGCTCTGCTTTTTAGATTAAACCTCAGAGAGCCAAGCCACTGTGCACAGGGTTGTGGCAGGAGTATTTGGAACTTTTCTAATGCATTCCCATGATGATCATTCTGATTGTACCTTCATTTAGGTAAATTAGATGGCCAAATGTTGCAGGAACTGTTAATTTCAACCCAAAGCCAGGTCAGTGATGTTAAAGGAATGTTATCTTAGTGCACTGAAGGGCAAACTGCGGCTCTCCAGATGTTTGAAAACTACAACTCCCAGCATTCCTATGCTTCCCTCTGTAGTTGAGGAATGCTGGGAGTTGTAGTTTTCAAACATCTGGAGAGCCGCAGTTTGAGGATCACCGTCTTAGTGCATTAACTTTTTCTGGTTCTGCCCTCTTCATTAACATATGCCAGAAACAGGGAGAAGTGTCAGTGATATTGACGGGGGAGGAGCCAAAAAGCAGTCTGTTACTTCATGACTACAGTGTTCCTTTAAGTGTTTCCTTATAAGTTGCCTTCCTTTTGTCTTTATATCTACATCCAGGGCCAGTAAATATGTTAAATCAATGGAAACCAACCCAGTTTATGAATATCGGTTATGCTTAGTCTTTATGCATAATGACAGTGTTGTGTGTTCTATAGAATATGAGGAATATCTCGGTAAATATATTAAAAGAATTGCATTAGAAAGCTGATATTTAAAGAGAAAATGTGACCTTTAGTTGGGCTTGAGGCTGCTTGCTGCTCGGTTGGACAAATAAAAAAGGAATTATTCATTGTATGGCCATATATATTATGGAATGGCATAGTGTATTTCTACTTCTCTAGGTAAAATGGTGTTCATTAAAGGCCAGTGACGTTCAAACCTTCCTTTCCTGCATTTAACAATGATTGACCGAGTAAATGCGTGCATAACATACAATAGTTATTTTATCTACTTAGTAAATTCTCCTATCTGTAACTAGATCTTTGTGGAATATCTATTTATGGCTATTAGGTAACTACTTATTTTTAAATAAACTTTTGAATTAACTGTCCCTTCAAGGCACACTTGGAGCCCAAGCTGCAATATTACATATTGATATAGATTACTATATCTACAAACTTGTTGAAAGCTCCACAAAACAATGAGATTATAAGATGTGTTGCTAATTTCTGTACTATCAAAATATTGCGCTCGCTCATTTTTCTATTTTTTTTTTCCATTGTAAAATTGTAAAAATAAATCTTTGCAATGTACCATGATGTAGAAACCCTTGTTTTAGTGCCAACAGAACAGCTAAAAAAGAAAAACATTTAAACAAGTATTAATCTAATATTTTCATTTTTCCGGTTTAGTCTACACACAGTTTACTCTTAATACAATAAATGATCTTGATAATTGTGTTCTGGGACAACATATTTTATATCTAAACCCATTTGTTGGGTAAAAAACACATTTATTTTAAAATTTCGATCCAATAAAACAAAAAAATGGTATTGTCCTTAAAACTACACACAGCTATGATTATATGCTCCTTGGAAATCCTGCAAGGCTTTCGTTCTTTTTTTTCCTTTTCTTTAATCATTCACTTGCTTTTCTCTCTTCTTCTCAGATTATCTCGAGGGAAGAAACCATGGTTAGCAGCCCCCTCGACTGTGAAAAATAAATAAATAAATAAAATAAAGACCTCAGGGTTAGGTATATCTGCCTCAGCTCAAAGATTTCATTATTAGTTCTGTTTCCAGGAGCAAACTCTTATCCTTCCCCTGAGAGCCGTGTGAAAAATTAACACAGGCTTCAACAGCAGCAGCAAAAAAAAAAAAAAAACTTAAACTTTAATTACAGCATTGATATTCTTCGCACAATAACGCTGTCATCGAATATTTACATAAAGTTTCCGAGTGCGGAGAGAAAAAGGAGTCTCTGTAATTGTGCTGGGTACTAGCAACACATGCATAATGTATAATACCTCGTATCCGGAACTGAGATATTGCGAGAGGGGAGGGGCTGACTGCACCTTGTTATTCTCCTTTTATATGTGATGATGTATAAATGTAACTAAGCATACACAGTTCTTTATGGACACAATGTTCCTGCAGCTCCTGTAATGCTATTAGTACACAATGTGTACAAATAAAAATCTTACTATAGGTGGCAGTAATCCTCATCTAAGATGTTTTTGTCCCAAATTATTTTTTAAACTGTAAACTAGGAAGCATTATGAGTTACATGGAGACATAGTAGTGGAATCCAATAACCAAGACCAATTTGTGTAATGCTATATCTATAATTTTATATAGGTACATTCCTGCTCTGAAACATATATATATATATTATGTATAAAGAAGGGTAGAACGGTGCACTCAGCTGGATTTCTTCAACACATTTTATTTGAGTGAAAATGATCAACATGTTTCGGCCATCTTGGTGGTGGTTTTAGCCAACAAAGCTGGAGTGCTACTAATTGCATATGTTTATATATATATATATATATATATATATATATATATATATATATATATAACATCAAGTCACGCATGTTGCTGAAACATGTAGATCACGCATCTCTTTTTTAATATGTTATAATAAAATATTATGTTTCTATCTAAGCCCAGAGAGTGCAACCTTTCCCTCTTTTGACTTGATGTTGTATTCGTTTTGAATCTGCACCCGGGCACTATAAAATATGTTATGGTGTGCTAACCTATTTTTCACTATATATATATATATATATCTGGAATCGGGCCTTACAATAACTGCTCCTATTCCCATTTTAAATTTAAAGATCAATTACTATGTTTTGGCTAGTTTCGTTCCGTTTTCACATTTTTAGATTTCAGAAAATCCGTAAAATGGTCCCATAGAAGTCAACTGCTAAAAAAAGTCGAAAGTTCATATCGAATTTAAGGTAGAAATAGCAAAAGTAAGTTAGTGTAAATGACACAGGGACCTGGTAAATTGTCCCTCAAATGGGAAACCTTTGAAAGAAACCTCGTTAACCCTCAAAAGTAGCATGGGTAACCCGCAAAGTAGCTCCGTATTTTCAAGGGTTGACAAAAATATAAAAAGTTCTGACGGAACTTTGGAGTTCCAAATCACACCCAAACCTCATTTCTACTTGGTAATACTATTACTATTTGGACTAACACAGTTAGATAGTTAATTTTGATTAAACCGGGAGCCCGATTTCTCAAGTTCTTATGTATAAGCCAACATGATTAAAGGTTACTGTGTACAGAAAATATTTATGGTCTGCTCATATATTAGGTTTATACTATGAGTGGGAGATGCCATATTGCTACTGTCTCCCATGTCCTTCTCCAGTTAACAATGATCAGAATTATAACGTTTTGATAAAGGGGGAAGGATCTGTATGAACAGAAATATGGATGAACCTTCCGTACCCTTTTCTATTACTATGTATTATACAGAAGATTACACCTATTTAGAAACAAGTTTTATACTTTGTTCTGATCCTAGAAAACAAATTAAATTAGTGTCTGAATGATCTTTGATTGAATTATCTTTAATGAATTAAGATCCCAGCCATGGCCCATGGTTCCTTATAATTGTAGGTAGAACATTGTAATCTGTAGCCATTTTTATGTAATGGATTCCAGAGTCCAATGTGTGACAGTCAATGGCAGGGGCATCAGCAGAGAGTCTTGACTTTTCTCATTAATCAGCCATCTAAGATCAAGATTCTACCCTGGGGAATCATCACATTCCTGGGGCACAAGATTATTTCCCTTGACGTTGACATTTCCACTGCTGCGTTTAGGATTTTCCTCCTGGTTTTAGGATTCCATGTATTCTCCACAATAATATGTGCCCCCTTTAGCAGTCATCTTCTTTTACACTGTCTCCCCCAGGCCTCTTTTTCGAGTGCACTTTTCTCCTCTCTCCATCTCTTTTGGCTTCCCCCCTCTCCCACTTGTCTTTGTCATTCCAGTCTCCGAAAAAGCCTCAGGGAGTCATGTCAGCTCTATCTATCAGCGAATCGTCTGCCTCTCTGCAGCAGGAAAAGAAGTGGAGGAGGCAGAGCAAGCGACACCATAGTCAAATTTCATGGGTTGAATATTTAATGAGGGCAGTGCTGTTTATTTGGTTACCCTGTTGATTTCACCCACTCTGTCAATAGCTTCTCATATCTGCTTGCGTGATGATCTTTACAATTGCGTCTCCTAGGAGCAGAAACATTAAAAGCAATTATGGATTTTATACAGGAACCGCTCTGATATTTCCAGCTAATCTAATTTGCAGTCTGCTAGTTTATTGTCTGCTATTTCAGGGGCGTTTGAGCTTTATGGAAAATCCGATTTGCCTTTCTAATTTTACATAACGTCATTAACACTGCCAGCGTCTTGCCTGGGATTTTGTTGGGTTGGTTTGAACGCTCGGAGAAAATTGTAATGTTGTCAACATAAACTTCATTAATGTCCCGCGTCTAAATATCCAGCGGAATCTGTCACATTTCATTAAACATTAAAACACATTTGGGACGCATTGAAGTCAGAAAGTGAGGGACAGCAGAGGCGGATTCACATAAAATAATTTTAAGTATGTAGATAAACTGAGGGGTGGGAGTCCTCACAGAATAACCAACCAATAATGTTGCCACAATATTGGTAATATCTTCATTTTTACACAATAGATTTCAATATCTATATATGAAGATATTTTTGGTGAATGTAATTATAATTGTAAATAATGTTCGGGATCTTCATTTTAATCTAAGAAATAATCTTGTTTTTCCCACTAGATTTGCAAGAATGTTTCCCCATCTAGATTAGAGCTTTATCTGCTTTACCAGGAAGCCTGAGCTGGTTACCATTTGGAAAAGGCTAGCGTGTATATTCCAGGTTAGGAGAGCCCTTATATGGATGGTCTGTGGTTTTCACCTAAGTTATATTCCAATGCCCTTCTATGTGGGTTTGTACTCAAAGGACTATTTCCCACAATGCCTTACTACCTAATGAGTTCTATAGCAAGAAATTAAAGTGAAAATTGCCCCTATCTCGCCCTAACACAATAACCTTTCCCATTGTTCCAACCTACAATTATTCCTTTCATAGTTTACCCATAATTCCATTAATCTGTCCCTAACTTCCTTATTTTTTTAAATTTTCAATAGCATTCCTTTCTTATATAATTCCCCACATCTCATTTACGTATTTTATCCTCTTACGGTTACTACTCTATCAGGGTTATTCAATTAACGTTCTTATCGTTAAAAATTTTGCTAATTTTGCCCCAACCAATCATATGTTAGCTTGCAAATGTCAAATAAGATCTGATTGGTTGGGGCAAAATTAGCTCCATTTTAAATGATATTTAGAATTCCATTCTTAGAATTTTCTTTATTTAACCTATTATACACCATAAAGTTAAAATATTTTAATGCACCATTGCACTTCCTGAGCAAATCAATAGCTAAATATATCATTACATTATAACTTACCTGTTACCTTATTTATCTTAATTTGTTTTTAGATATCATCCATATATAAATCAAATGACTATATATGAATATTACCGATTTCAATCTATATACTGTTTCCCCATATAACCCCTCCCTGTAACGCCTCCTTTTCCTCCATATAAACATCCCTAAATTCTTTTGAATTCTTATTTGGACAGTTGATATAGATTGTAGAATGAATGGGACCTTGATCTTTTAGATCAGAAAATCTCTGTCACCTGCACAGTATCTGGTGGGTTTTATAGACCTCTCAATCAATTTCTATTTAGTTGAATTAGGTGTGAACACAATCAGTCCACAATCAGTAGAGAATCGACCATACCTTTACCTTTTATAGTTTTTATCAAACAATTCAATCAAATTCTATTGAACATGCGTCTATTTGTGTGTGGGTACCTGACCACACAAATTTTTTTTTTTTAACCAACCCCCGATGTTAACCATACTTCTAATATGTCTATTATTGTCCTATGCAACCAATTTATTCTGTTCTATTCTCTAACCTTAAGTGCATTGCTAACTAAATATTTCCACTGTCTCAGCACTGAATTATTAGAGGCATATGTATAATTATTATAGATTTATAACCATATATGTATACAGTATACTGTATGAAGGCAGTTCTATAAACCAAGCAGACAACTTCCTCTCTTGTAGCCCCAACTTTCCTCCATTCATTGCAGTCTCAATAGCAGGGCCCTTGGGGGTTAGAGATTCTGCATAGCTCTTGAATCCAGCAGGTTGTAAACTGAGCCTGACTCTGACTACCAGGATCTTTTAGGAATTGATGGATGAGGGTTTCTGTCACCCTACAAGGCTCTTTTCCTAAATATCTGTCAAGTCAGTCAGTGGGGGCACAATCATCAGTAGTAACCCGACCTGGAAGATCTCATGTTCCACTTAGAAAAGGAAACAAAACAGATCAGTAAAAGCACAAGTGTTTTCTGTGAAGAAGAGGGTCATTTAGCATCAGTGTAGCATGGTAATGAAATGACTAAAAGCTCATGTAACCTACAGAGAGTGAGAAAAAGCTGTGGCTGAACAAAGTGATATTACAAAACTACTTTACATTCTTTAGCTGGAAAGACATAGACACTGAACTGAACCAGTCACATTACTGTGCTTCTGGGAATGCATACATTTGTGGAATATAAAAATGCATTGCCATTTTATATGGAATGGGTCTACACAATAAGGTGGGGATGACTACAATATACACTAATTGTGGTTTTCCTGTAGAAATGTATATGTATGTAGTTATGTAGTTACATTATGCAGACCTTTAAAGGTTAATCCTTTTGCAGCAGACACTGCCCTAAAGAGCTAACAATCTAAGTACTATAATAACAACCACTCAGTATAACTTTATTACTGCAGGAAAGAAAAATGGAGCACCTGAGCTTATGTATCAAGTAGATCAAATCAGCCCTTAAACACGATTCGTGTATGGACAGATTTTGTGATTGTTATTTATTGTGTCACTTGAGGAAGTTGTCATTGTGGACCAGAACAACTTTCAGGGAGATTCAATAAAAGTTCTTATTGTTAAAAATTGTGCTAATTTTGCCTCAACCAATTAGATGTTAGTTTTCAAATGTTAAATAATATCTGATTGGTTGGGGGGAAATTAGCACCATTTTATTGCATCTCCCTGTTTATGTTTAACTATAAAACAGTCTAATATTGCCTCTTTCTGTTTCTCCTGGGCCTATGCTGCTAGTTTTTCCAACCAGGAGGTGTTACCAGCAACAAAGGCACTTGGGAAATAAATCAAGAGAAAAAATTGTTAGCTTTTAATTGCCTTTTGTCTTTGCACAAGTAGAAATGTAAAACATTTTAGTTGAAATTCAATTTATTTATTTCTTTTGGTTGATGGCTGTGTCTCTCTTTTGTCCTTTATTGTATATGTGGAAAACCCATTTGAGGAGGGACAAAAAGCACAGAACAGTAATATTTGGTGTAGAGATGTTTCTTCTCCCGAGGGACCGAAACTCTTTACAGTGCTTAAGGCAGTCATCAGTTCAATATGCCCAGGTTCTAGAAGATAACATGGCTTTTCCAAGGTGACACTAAGCTTATACTGGGATTCAGTCCAGTCTTCTTAAGAGCTTTTGGTCCCTATGTCAACTCTTCCAGGCTTGGTAGTGATAGGGCGGTGAACAAGAAAGAAACAAGTTATTGAGATATGTAAGGAATAAAACAAATTGATGTAGCATTGACCTCTACACTTTATGAATGACCTACTGGGTGTTAAAGGATGTGGGAGTGACACGTACTTGTTGGCAGGTCTCAATACAAAAAATCTGAAGCTTTTTAAGCTGTTGCAGGTATATCGTATAGCTTATATCAGCAACTATGTAATCCAGAACATGTGGGGCACCACAGCTGCTATGGATTGGAAGTTACCTATGGTGGAGAGTACAATAACGTTATAATGTTTGACGGTCAAGTCAAATCATTGCATCTCTTTTCATCCTTAAAATGTTTGTCTTTATGTACACGCAGGAAAGGTTTACAGAAGATGACGGAAAGATTCCATTGGAAGCTGCCTGTCATTGGCTATAAATCCCTCTACGCACATTTCCGATACTTCGCAGTCACTATCAGCTGCCTCATTATCAGCTGCCCATACTAAAGTATAGGGACCAATAGAAATGTTTGGTTGTAGCTGTGAGATCTCAGGATTAACTGTTGTCCCGCTACACACGTGAACGTTAATAAGGCTTAATAAAAGTCCTGGTGGCAATAAATGAAGCGCTAACTGCTAGTCAATGAAGCTTGTGTACTTTTTTAAGAATTGTGATTTTGAGTTGTGATAAATAAATGTGATGAATAAATATTTTATAATTATTACAAGAATTCTAGTTGTTAATTTGCCTCAACCAATCAGATGGTACCTTTTTTACTGGTCTACTTTTGATAACATTTGACTGCTTGCTGCAAATTAAGGAAAGGGCAAAATTTTGCCCAAAATGTCTTATTATCCCCCCTGTTCTTGCTCTTGCTGACGTAGTACAAGACACGTCAAATGTATTTGGCAATTACAATGTTAATAACTGAAATGGACGCTCAAAATTCCACATAAAATAGCTGACCAGTTCCCAATGTTGATTTTAATAAGTTATTTGCAGAGTTTGAAAATCTCAGCAATCTGATGTCTGTTGCAGCTTCTCTCCCACTTAATGATGAACAGTAAAAAGAAAATAAATATTGATCTGTCCACGTCGTTACCCTCCCATACGAGGAGGTAAAATACTTAGCTAAAGTGAAAAGAAAGCTTAGAATAACACAGACGGAGATGATCCCATGTCAAAACATTTGTAATCCTTCAATTCTTAGAGAAAGGCATCCTCCATATTACACGAAAACATCATTATCTGTTTGTACCCATAGCAATGAGTGAGCAGAATGCTTACACCGGGACAGTGATGTCACCCAGACAGTATTTCCCACAGTGCATTGGGGTGACTAATATGGTGTTATCGAATGCTGGTATAAAGAGATTTATACAAACAAGCCTAATCCTTAATTGAAATGCTAGGTACACACATGCAGATATTTCAGGCGACCAACAAATATTTTGGAATTTTTGTTGATTGGGTCAAAATATCAATGGTAACTTAAGTGACAACGACCGAGCAATGTCTGTAATTTTTTAATCCAAATTAGACAATAGCACATGTTGATACATCACCGCCAATCATGCGTCTCCTTAGGACCGATCATTCAGTCTACAGCAAGTTTTGCTGTGACTGATGCTTTTTCAGCCTGGCCGATCGGTCTATATCAGCAAACAGTCTGTTGGCCAAATTATCTGCCTGGGTGTTATTTCAGGTCCCACTCCTTGCAGTGCCTGAGAGGGACATTTTGTCACCTGTGGGTGTCATAAATGACTCAAGGCAGGATATGTTTTCAAGGTGGTTCGGTAATCCTTTAAAGTAGCCTCTTTCTAGCTCTTCTTGGACCTCTCTGAATACTTTTTTCCTTTCTAGAAACAATAGAACTGTGCAAGGAATTCATTTAAGATTGAATGTTAATATGATCTATTAAAGTCTTTATTATATATTATAGATAAACCTTAAATAAGCTTCAAGTTCAGATTATCCCAGTGGGAATAGGCTGATCAGTGGACAGATGTCACACAAGTGAGCAATAAGAATGCAGTGTTTAGATTTAATAAGCTAAGGGAAAGTTCAGAATTGGTGTGAAAGGGAGAGCAAAAGTAAACACAATTCCGTAAAGGCTGAAATTGAGAGGAAGATCAGGAGTATTGTTTAAAGGAAAATTAATTAGCTTGGGGGAGGGCTGCTGACCAGCACAGGTTACACTACTCAGAGCACTAACTCAGCCCTAATACATGTGTAGCACACAAAGCTCAAACTTAATTTGTCTTACAGGAAGAGTGAAGTAAAAAAAACAAAAAACAAAACAAATACAATACACTGATCTTAAGGTCAAAATTGCGGAATCATGAATGAATGTTATAGATTGTGAAATCATGAATCATGAATGAATGTTATAGATCCATTTGTGGTTATGACCTTAACAGTCTGTTTACCTGTTTTACAATAATTATCTGCCATGTTCTTTCTGTACGTGTTAATAGATATTCAGGGGTGTAGCTACTAGGGGAGCAGGGGATGTCACCATGCCAAGGATTAGGGCCAGATGGACCCACTTATACTTTTTTTTCATCCTGAGATCTTTTGTCTTTTATGCAGGGTGCACACAGTTCCATGTGTTTTGTAATTATGTGGAATTACCACTCTTCCTACGGACAGACTGGTTGGCAGTATAATAATATATAAAAGCAGTTATCTGTGTCTAACCTCTCATTTGGATATGGTTTTTGGGAAATGTACTTTTCTGTCATGGGGTTTGTGTTTTACTCCCCAACATCCCAGTATCACACGCAGTGTAGTCACTGACCATTATGTTTTTTACACATGCTCAGTCCTAAGATACTGCAGGAACTTGTAACTAGTGATGGACCAAACTCCAGGCCAAACATTATAAGTTCAGATGAACTTGAACAAACTGTAACCTAACTTCCTTCTAGTTCAGGTTTTTCTGGACTCGGAAACCCGGCTATAGCCCGATTGTGGGGGAAAGAAGTGTTTAAACGCATTTTGGTTATATGTACGTGGCCCCCAGACCATTTCCCAGGTACCAGAGCCATTTACAGTAAGTTACCATTGCTATTTTATTTGTAATTAATCCAAACTTTTGGAACTATTTTCTCCCATTGACTATAATGGGTTAGTTTCCAAACTTCCAAACTTTTACTGACGTTGGAAAAATGAACCAAACCTTAGGAATTTCGTCCAACTCTACTTGTTACAGTTGGTTCAGTTGGTCACACCCACTTGTAGCCTCTAGCCAATCCTTTTACAGGACAGATTAGGCAAGGGAGCATGTGACTGAGGTCAGGCGTGTGGTCAGACACTGCACATACACAGTTACATTTACTGTAATGCTATTTACTGTAGATGGGATTCTACAATTTATCAGTGTTTTTACAAGGGATATGTTCAGTTTCTGGAGTATAAAAATGTGGGTTTAGTTCTACTTAAAATATTAGTTAACCTCATCATAACCTTAAAGGAGAATGAATGAAGGAGAATGGGTACACACGGTGTGATATTTCACACCAGTGGTCAAACAGAAAGTGTCCAACATTTGGACGCGGCTGGTTGTACGGAACATTGAACCTTTATCAGGTTTGGATGAAATTATGTATATCCTGATCAACCAAAATTTTCGAAGGGACCATGTGTGCCCAGCCTAAAAATTAGCTTCAGGCGTAATCCCATGTAATTCGGATCCAAACTGCTATATCTTTTACACATGGGGTCGGGGAATCACTTCGATCTTGTTATAATCTAATTCTCCTTTAAGAAAAAAGTAAAAAAAAAAAAAAAAAGGTGTTTATAAAGGAATATACTAGATAAAAAGAATGGAGTCTGGTTGCCAACGATGGGTTAATAGAAACTTTACTGTCCCAGGCAGAAATAAGCAAAGTCTTTTCATCACTCCACCAAAGGCACTTTAACAAGATTATCTCTAGATAAGATAACAATCCTTCAGTCTCAAGTGGAGAATCTTGTCCCCCATGTAACTGTGTGACAAGATCCACTTAAGGCTGAGGGCTGGTATCCATCATTAGGTAAGGCCCGGGTCTAATTATCCTGTAATTGCAGCCTGCAGGTCTCTGCCATCCTCTATTCACACAAGATTAGGTTCTTTCAAAATAAGAAGCTTAGAAGCCGAAAAGGTGTCAGGATAATAAATTAATGACGGAAAACTGTTAGCTTCTGGGGCCTTATCTCTCTCTTAAAGGTGCAGAATCCTAAACTGGTTTATTTAGTAAATTCCATTCTACAAGAGATCTATGCACTGAGTACATACACACACTTGGAGTACACCTTCTGAATTTTTAGATGGTAGTGGCTGATGATCCCTTCTTAGGAGACATTGTTTGCATACATTAAAGGGAGCTGGACAGGCAGTTCCCTTGAGCTATTGCATATCAGTTGCACCATTTCACGCCATTGATGTTTAAAGGTCACATTGTTTTCAGTTTCCCTTTGTAATTAATGAAATAATGGCAACTTATCAACCACTTTCCTTTTAAAAAACAACAAAAAAAGATGTTCAAATAAAAAAAGAAAAAAGGAGAACTCAAGGTTTGGTTGTAGCCACCATTAGAGAAGCACACCCTCGAAATCTAGTATTAGTAAAGAGTAAACTACATGCAACTGGTTAATTGAATGGAGAATGTAGCCATGCTATCAGAGCTGGATAATCCATAAAGCAGCTTAATCTTCTGACTAAAATTACTGTTATAGACAATTTTCAATAGAGATTCAATAAAAGTTCTTATCCTTAAAAATGGAGCTAATTTTGCCCCAACCAATCAGATCTTATTTAACATTTGAAAGCTAACATCTGATTGGTTGGGGCAAAATTAGTACCATTTTTAAGGATAAGAACTTTTATTGAATCTCCCTGAATGTGTACAGCATTAAAGAAGGGCCCCAAATTAAAACATTGCATAGGGCCTCTTTTGTCTTAAAGGACAATTATACTCACCTTCCCTCCGCTCCAGATCTTCATGTAGTAACTTTTACCCAGGGTGAGGACCTGAACCGCTAGGTCCTCACCCTGGGTAAAAGCTACTGCATGAAGATCTGGAGCGGAAGGAAGTTGAGTATAATTGTCCTTTAAAGGTCCCATACACAATACAATCTCTGGTCGTATTCACCCTCCTTTTTTAATCGTACCAATATTCAATATTAATAGAAGTATAAATGAGTTTATCTGTTTGTCCGTGGTTGCGCGTCTGCATTGTACCTCTTCATTCTTAAAGGAGAACTAAATCCAAAATGTAATACTCTATAACATAAAATCATTTTCCCCCAATAAACCAATGAACTATAAAATCACACTCCAGTAAATTGCATTATTGTAAAGGGACCCTGTGAAGAAATGGATAAGAGAATAGTGTGAATATGCATTGTCCGACCATGCCTTCTCACCCTGGTCACATGATCGCTTGCCTAATGGAGATTGTAAGAAGATTGGCTAGAACTAATTGTGGGTGTGGTCAGCTATAACTAGTACCTGCTGTAGATTCTGATTGGGCATGTGCAAAGAACATATTGGTCATTGACCAGCCTGTGTAATTCCAGAATGCTGGTAAATTAAAGCACTGACTCCATGTTAATAATGTAAATTTCCTAGCATCCACATCAAAATGAGAGGTGAGACACAGGTTACTGCTTTTATACCAAGGTGCCCTGCCTTCTGATTCAGTGTTGTTCTAAGGCTTTAAGAAATAATAAACTGTGAAATAACCCGCAACTGGTAACCGGAGAGTAGAGATGGGATCCGGGGCCGACACAAACCCAGATCCGACACGAAACTCTTCGGTTCCAAAATCCGAATGATCTGTCCAAATCTGGCAGATTTTCTGTTTCGGGAGCGCATTTTCGATAATTTTTGAATGTACGGAGCTATTTTTCGAGAATTTTTGAAAATAGCCTTGAACGTTCAAAAATCCAATCATTTTTTTTTTTTTGAGAACTTTCTAACGTTCGAGGCTATTTTCGAATATTATCTAAAATAGCTCTGTACATTCGAAAACTATCAAAAATTCGTTACTGTTTCGGATTTTCAGGTCTTCAGGATTTTCCCGAGAGTGAGCACTATAGAGCATTCGGAATTCAAGGCTGAAGGGAGCAGAAGAAAAAAAGGAAAACTACAGGGGGAAAACAACTAAGTTTCCCTTTAAATAAGGGAATGTTTTAGTCACTGATCCCCGTGAATTTCTCAGCCAGAGAGTGAAATATTTCATCCCATTCCTCCTACCGATATAAAATACATTTATTATTCATGGGAAATATTAACTCCTTCTACAGTTTCTATGTTTAGACTTTGGTCACATATTTGTTTTCTGTGCTGTGTCTCCAGCAGTTAAATAGATGTAAATGTTCTATTTATTGACAGTGCTTTTGTAGTGAAGCGCCTGTTATCCTGGCACTCTGCCCGCTCCTACGTTTATTGCATTTCGCCTTGGCTGCGGTTTAGGAATTTCCTTAGCAGAATAGGAATATTAAGGAAGATCTTGTGTGCGCACCTTTTGAGATTTGGATATTTGAAACGCCTATTCACTGTTCTCCTGCCTGGCATTCTCGCAGCTCCGAAATATCAATGGTTCATATCTTTGGCAATGAGTGTGTCATGAGAATTATGTTACAACATTAAAAACATGAGCAGCTATGTTTCAAACACATGGTTCTTTCCAATTACCCATGATGCTCCTGGATCATTTCAATCAAACAAATGTGCTAGAATATCTGAACGTGTTATAAAAAGCCTCGAACATAGTTTAGATAAATCTTATTGATAAAGAATGTAAAACAATTCCTCCAAATAGGATTTATCTAATGATCTTCCTACAGGCCAAGGACTATGTACTATATTATGGGGAGGGGATAAGGACCAATCAGGAGACCTCCTACAGCACGAGAGAATAATCCCCTTTACCAACATCGTTTATTGATCTGTACAGATGCCTCCACATATACTAGATTGTCGGACAATAGTTACCTAGCATGTTTACATATTTACATGTATGACTGGTGCATACTTTTTAATATTAATTAGTAGACCACTTTGCCTGTATAATGTAGAGATGTGTATTGTGCTTTATTGATACAAGCTAAACTGTGAAATGTGTCACCATGTGTGATGCTCTAAAGCAGTACTATGTAGTGCGGACAATAGCAGGTACAATATATAATAGCTCTGTGGTATAAACGTCACATTTATACAGTACTATGTAGTGCGGACAATAGCAGGTACAATATATAATAGCTCTGTGGTATAAACGTCACATTTATACAGTACTTGTTTGTCTCTTCAAAGAGGCTTATTTGCATATTTTTGCAAAGTAGAACAGACAGACAGAAATAGGCAAGAATGGAGTGGATTATTACCCCAGAAATAGTATTGAGGCAGCCCAGGGCCAAAGTAATAAGGAGCTCAAATTCCAGGACTCTATATTAAAGCTTAAAGAGGCCAGGGGTCAGAAACATGTTTATACTTGGACATTACTGGCCATTTACACAGAAGCCCAATTTGTTTCAGGTCTTAAAGGACAATTATACATCTTTAGGTAACATTAGTCAGAACCCCCTGAAAAAGAGTTGAGGAGTCAAACAAGTCATGCCAGATTAGTAACTAATCTTCTACTATGATGTCACTACTACTATGATGTCACTGATACTACAGCTTTAATGTCACTGATGACATGACTCTCATTTGCTTGTGTAAGTGCAGTGTTGTATACACTTTGACCAGAGAAGGAGAATAAGAAGGGGAATGGCCACAGCCCACTCATTAACCTAGTAACTGCAGCTGACCTGTCATAGGATTATGCCACTAGAGGCACAGACTGCGCTGCAGATGTCCCTTTATATGTGCAATTAAAATGTTATTCCCAGGTTGTCCTCTGGACTGCTGTCCCTAGAATTCTATCTGGGTTAGGTTCTCACCTGCGGTAGTGCCCCCTTCTTTGTGGTCACAGCACAGGGAAGATGGAACCAAATTTGGTTTTAATTACCCATCACCCCCTCATAAGTACACCTACGTTTTTACATGTTAAAAATAGTTAAACAAGTTTTTCATAATCCCTTTAATCCAACTTAAACCTTCAAGTGTAAGGCAAGTATTTAGAATGGGATTGTAATCATACCTGTGTCATGTCATTTCAGGCAAACAGTCTTACAGGGATCCACTAACTTGTATTTTAATCACCTTTAGATGTCAGGTTTTGCCTTGGGCCCTGTAATGTACTTAACAGGTCTTTAATAGATATTTCTCCTATATAATATGAATGAGGACTACAGGCTTTTTGTACTCCCTTCAATGACAACTCCCAGCATTTTGCAGTCAGGGAATGCTGGGAGTTGTAGTTTTCAAACATCTGGAGGTCTGCAAGGTTTTCATTATATATTATAATATAATGCTATCACCGTGTTTGTAGCATTTTTTTGGTGGCAATTTACCCAGTAGCACTGGGCTCGTCTTTGGAGTTAAAGCCATGTGGTTCACTACCGCTTAGCGTGACTTTAACTCCATGTTAGTGCCGAATGGGCAGGTTACGTAAAAGACACCCGCACATCCGGCACTAGTGATTCAATATCGCATTTGCGCTGGGTTTAGTACAGGATTTTAATCCCGGCTAATAGCTAGCAATAGGCATTTACCCACGAGTGCAAAGCGTTTGCTAGATTTACCCAGAGCCATAGTGGCTCTGGGTAAATCGCCCTGTTTGATTATTATTGTAGCGTTCTTATAACCACCAGCATGGTCTATGGTTAATGCATTCCTGGGATTCTGGATATTTTCCTTGGAAAACTCCCCATATACCAATGTCCTCACAGTTCCCTATATTTTAGGTGAGAATGTGGTTTATATCATCAGTGCCAACCCAGTGTGTAATCATATTGAAATATGTGTGGTTCTCACAAGATGCTTTGTCACGTGGGAGAAAACTGCAACTTAGCCTTTAACATGTAACTTTAGCACTCCTTTCTGGCAATGAAATAGTTAAGGGGGAGGGGAGCACACATGCTGAATTTTCTTTCTATGGAGAGGAAAGTCTCATTATTTGTCTAGAGATTGTGAGGACAATACTGAGAATCGCATAAATAAAGCCTCGCTATGGTCAAACTGTCAGCCTCTCAATTTGATCAGGGATCCCTCTAATTAAATCTAATTCATTAGCCACCAAAAATTAGATCTCACACCCACAGCCGCCTCCTAAAACGAGGTTACTCTCTCTCTCATCCATCATAGGTTTAAGTAACCCGTTTACAGTCAACCATATGCGCAAAGCGGTGAAATTAGCTTGTCATAACGAGTTAGGTGATAAGTGCCTGTAAGATATGGGCATGTGGAATGGTTCTTAGCATATTACAGTAGGACATATTGTCACACTGTTTGCTTTGATAAATGAATCCTCAATTAAAAAAAGGAATAAAGAGGGGAAAATATTCAGTCCTATTTCTAATTAAAAATGCTTGTTGGTTTGAAAATACATTAGGGCTTATTTAATAAGAGGTGCGAATCCACCCTCCCCCTGCATATGCTGGTAATTTGCAGTAACCAATCAGATGATACTGGTCTACTACAGTTAAAAAACATTTTAAAACATCTGATTGGTTGATGCTGATTTATATGTTGCACCTCTTATATAAACACAATTGTGTTTTATTATTAAATCAGTAATTATGAATGGCTAATCTATTGCATGAATTGACTATAATAATCACTGGTTAACCTTCATATTGATAAATCTTAGTATACTGTATTGGGAATCCATGAATACTGCAGACATCCCAATTTCCATTCAACCCGAGAATCCCCTATAGCTTTTAATATGTGAAAGGTCTTAAAGGGAAAATGTGTTTAAAACACATTTATGTGTATTAAAAAAGGGCTAGTACACTGTTATGAACTGGAATTAATATATAGTTTTGTATGGAATTTCTTGCTTTGTTAATCTGAGTACTAATTCATACACCTGTAAATGCTGATTTGTTTAACAGACAAGGAAGTTGGTGACATGGACATGTGTCCACTCCCTGTAATTTTCAACAGCCAATTATCCCTGTTTTTTAAAATAATGAATGGGAATATATTATTATATCTTTCTAGATACATTATGATTTGAATAATAATGCCAAGAAAGCATGGATGCTATAACTATTATAACGCAAACGTTACGGAAATGACATATTGGTAAACTGGGTGGCACTCAGAATATGGGGGATTTTTTTTTCTTTCCATAAGATTTGTGGCCAGGTTTGCAACATACACATATTTGTAATATTAAGCATCGAGCAGTAATAAGCATCGAGCAGTAATAAGCATCGAGCATTAATAAGCATCGAGCATTAATAAGCATCGAGCATTAATAAGCATCGAGCATTAATAAGCATCGAGCAGTAATAAGCATCGAGCATTAATAAGCATTGAGCCGTAATAAGCATCATGATTACTGGATCAACAAACTGCGCCTGACCAAACGCATACACATGTGCAATTATCAGCTGAAACGTCCTTTTGTCGCGTGTCTTCCTGGCGTATAGGACGTGTGTACAGACCTTAAGACCTAATATATGATATTAGTATGTAACAAAATGTCATCTGGGTAATATTTATTGGTGCAACCAGAGTTCGTAACCCAAGATGGCAGCTAACAGTGATTAGAAAATATATTATATATCACATATATTATAGCATAGAGCCAAACTATTGAATAATATAAAAATAGAATCTCTAATTTTGCATTTGAATATTATAATTTAAGAGTTCTAATTCCCTTGCCACGATTTATATGTGTTTTTTAAATACGAATTATTCTAAAAAAATGTTTTTTTCTACCTAAATTTCTATGGTATATATTAAGTAAATCTTGCTGTGGACTGACTAGCAGTGTGTAGGGGCCGAAACTGACCGTCCGTTATCGCATGTGCATGGCCACCTTAATATATAATATTTACATTTTTTTGGGTTTGTGATAAATTACCATGTAAATAATACATCAAACCTGCGCACTGCCGCTGTATTTAAATAATAATTCCGAGTTTGTCTCATGAGAAAGACAAACGCAGGTTTTCTTTTAGAAATTGAAGGTGGAATTTAAAGAACATTTCCTGTCTTGATTCAGTCAATCACATGCACCAAAATTTAGATTTAAACTGAATGGAATAAGATCTTTCTTTTGCTTTTTATCTTTTTGCACAAGAATTATGCTCAATCAGGGAGATTCAATGGAAGTTCTTGTCGTTTAAAATGGTGCTAATTTTGCCCTAACCAATCAGATCTTATTTTACATTTCAAAGCTAACATCTGATTGGTTAGGGCAAAATTAGCACCATTTTTAACAATAAGAATACATGCAGAATCTCCATGCATGTATTTCCTCTCGTATTAGTTGTAATGTAGAGAATTGCACCGTGTTAGCCATTGATGAAAGACAAATATATCTTGGATATAAAGTAACACCATAAATTGGCCAATAAAAGGTATTGATTTATATCAAAGATGATTTGTAATAATCGTGGTTTAAATATTTATGTTTTTCACTCATTTTGGATACTATAGTGAATATTCTGAATTTTCTATTCTTGGTTAAATTAAATTCTTCTATTTTTTTGTTTTATTCACTTTTCCCAATTCAATTTTTTCAGCACGAGTCATACAATAAACCATTCTCAAATCGTTAGATAATGTGTTACAGATACCTATACATTCGATCATTTTTAGCCATCCAGTCATTTCTTTTGTTTATCATCCAGTTTTATAATTGCTTGTCCTATATTTATGGTCTATAGTATCAAAGAACCCCGAATAACATTTTAGGGCTGGGAAGCATTAACATTGCTACACAATTAGGTTACCCGAGACCAATGAGAGAAAGTGTGCAATATTTCATGGTCATAAAATTACACCTCAAGGTAACATATTGAGTTTGTCCCCCTTGCAAACTGCTCTAACACTTTAATACCCTAGTTTGTAGATTCAGTTCTCCAAGGACCCATCAATGTTCCTAGAAAGAAAGAATCCGTTCCGCTAGATTATGTCGAATAATTGATGTTTAGATCCTAGTATTTAGCTGCTGGTTGTGTCTGTTACATAGGAAGGGGGTTGCCCAGAGGCAATGCAGTCATGGGCCCATACTGAATGGTTAAATGATTGAGAAAGGCACCTGGTGGTGGGAGGACACAAGTCCTGTCAGAAAGAACTGTTCTACCCTCGGGCCACATCAGTAAATAAAGGTGTCACTTGTGCCCCAGGCTTTTCCAATTCAACTGATGATACAAAGCATTAGGACTTATGGAATGGGTGGGCTCGGGTGGGAAAGCTGGTGACCTAGGCGCAGAGCTGACATTAGTCTCCCTGTTGTCCTGTGACAACAAACCTTAAATGCCATCTTCATCTTTCATCCATCGGATGCTTTGATTTGAACAGCTGGTGTGAGGGGAAAATGAGGCAATAAATCAGGGGAATCTCTTTACGGGCATGAAAATGCCTGATAAATTGATATGTTTTAGAGGTGGCTGCAGGTTATGTTAAAAGCAAACTGCGTGTCCTTTGTATGATCAATGTGGTTCACATCATGTCTAGCCACAGGCCACGAAAACATGTATTGGGGGCTTAACTGTTCTAAAAAGCTATTTGGTTTTATTTGAACTTTGAGTTTGCTACCATTTCATTTTCATTAACCCGTCAGGATCCCCAGGAAGCTGTAAATATGCTGCTGCCAATTGACAAGCCATTTGACATTCTAAAGCCTATAGACATGCGTTTATACAGATAGGTAATGCATGTAGCTGATCTCTCAGCAGGTTTGTGCACATATTTTCTCCTCCCAGCAGGTAGTGCCACTCAGTGCTGACCTCCTTGGAACTAGCAACATGATAGATTTCAAAGGTAACCCCCGATCTGCTTTATATAGCCCCCCAAATGCTCTATCTATCTTCCTATTATACCTATTGCTCTATCCTACTTCCCAGATAGCCTTAAGGTGCCCACACGCTGGGTTGATATTACGATCAATCCGACATGCAAGTTGACATTCTTTTCCATTGATTGGCCCAAAAATTTTATGTTTTCCCAATCTTATTATTCCAATATTTGATCAAAATATCGATTGTGATATAATCGGTAGACTGTAAATGTAACCTCACAATAGACAACATTAGACATTGAAGGGCATATAGTTTGACATTCAATTAGTTTGCCAATTTTAAAGAGTGTGTCCACCCCCCAAAAAATGTTTTAATATGTATCAGGAAATGGGCACAAACCTTGCGAGGTTTATATAACTGAAAGTATTTACCAGCCTTTGTTCCCTCGCTGCCTTCTGCTTATATTCCATGGTGCATGGAAGCAAGCAGAAGGGGTTTGACCAGCATTCGCTCCTGTGATTGGCATCGCGCCTTAGCCAATGCCAGTCGAGACCCTTTTGCTTGTCTTTCCTGTATGGAAAAGGCATGGAAGACAGGCAGAGAGGGAACGAGGACTGGTAAGTACATTTGGGGACAGCTTTCAGATATATAAACCTCGAGGTTTGTGCCCATTTTTGACACATATTAAAAAAAATTTGGGTTGTGGACATACCCTTTAATGGCCAAACTAATTGAATGTCAAACATTATGTATGGTACATCTTAGTACATCTGTCTATTAAAGAATCGGTCACTTTACAAATATTATTATTATTATGGATTTATATAGCGCCAACATCTTCCGTGGCGCTTTACAATTACATAGTCATACATTCCATACAGGGTAATACATGTTATACAAAGTCATACATATTACATACACAGGTAATACATAATATAAGTAAACAGAGTGTGGAGTTTTTTACAGCAATACCATAATACAATCGGAGAGAGGACAATCATAATTTCTTTGTATTATTTGGCCACCTTAAGGCCTGGTACACATCTGATGATATTTTGACCTAAAGGACTGGCTGGTATGATTTTTTTTTTTATCGGATCATGATAACCGGATAATAATTGACTTTATATAACCCTGCAATAAACCTTCCTCCACATCCCTGTACCCTCTTGTGCTGCTGTTAACCTTCTACCTGTTGCTCTTAACTAATATCTTTAAAATAAAAAATAAAGTCTATCCGGCGGGGTTTGTATGATGACTTTCCCCTCCTTTTCTGAGGTTTAGAGGGTCTTATAATTGATTTGAAATAGTCATTTGGCCCCATTTTTATGGTGATTGCATAGCTTTAATTCTTCTCTTCGCCAGCAACATTGTGACACCCATTCCCCCATCTCCTATTGTGTACCATCTTCCTTTCTTTCCTAGCTAATCCGCTACAAATTCCCTGTTCGCAAATTCAAATGCATTTTCCTCCCTTACATCCTATTCTTAACTGACTAATCCCTCTCGTGTGTGTTTGTCCGGCCGAGGTGCAAGAAAAAACACATTTCACTGTTGAATTTGTACTTTTGTGTCACAGAAGGCGAACAGCGGAACGCACAGTATTAGGTAGGATTCCGTATGGAGTAATTTAGTCTACAATGGGAGGGGCGAATGTAGAAAATGTAACCAAACTTGTGTTTAAAGGTCTAGTATTCCTGTCTCTCTAAAGCCTATGGAATGCTGGTCCGATTTCCAAGGGTATTTTGCAGCGACATGATTATTAGCGAATTATCCAGTTAGTTTCTTTTTGCACTTTTTCGAGAAAAAGTAATGAACAGTTCTAGGAAACCTTATGGCTTCTACTGACATAGAGTAAAATATACGTTTTCAAAGGTTTACCTGATATCTTTTACTTTATTCCCTTCTAAAGGACACGCTGCTGTTTTTCACATAATATTCCTAGTCTCTACGTTTACATTTACATGAGAGGGAGCTGCCATATTGTTTGCCTTGGCAGAGATATTCACCACAGACAGCCTTTTTTTATTTAGAACAGCACATTTTTAGGGTGCCTTTATCTATGAAGATGCTGTGCCAAGAGAACTAAATAAATCTCACTACCCTATAAATTAAATTGGTTTATATTTACCTACTGGAATGTCTTTTAGTCCTCAGTTTAGTATATTTATACTACTCTAAAGATCAACTGGATTTCAGCTTATAAGGGGGTGAAATGTACTGCCCGGGCTGCTATCACTGAAGGCAACATGTACTGTCACAGCTGCAGTAGCCTTTGTATTGTACACGGCTGGAACATTGTAGTTGGCTTTTAGAATTCCAAATCAGTCATGTGACCGTTGCAACTCCTTACTTACTGTTAGTGAAAACAGGGTCCTTAAAGCAGTTAAAACAGCGGTGTCAGACATTGAAAACCTATTGTTTACATATATAAATATAGACTTGATCATGCTGAATTGAATGAAAAAATTACCCATGTGTCCTTGAGTGTCCTGACCCATACATTTTGTCTTTGACTGTCACCTGAAAATGATTGGGAAAGGTGGTTGTCTGGTTGCCCAGTCATCAGCTTGGAGAAGTTTTACCTGATGGCCTTCCTGCATTGTTTTATGGACAGATCATTGTATCTGACCCCACTGGGCACGCAAAAGGTGGAAAATCTTCCAATCCCCTGGATTGCTTGTCTGCTAACAACATTTCTAGCACCCTTATAGTCTAGTATTGGATGCTGGACAATGATCTCCATATATAAAGTTTAAGGAGGTCATATCATGGGTGTGCGTAGTTGTTTTAATAGCTTCAAGTAGTGTCTGTCTGTCATCTGCTATACATCTGTAATGTGTACCCAGCTAAATCCTTAATATTAAGCTGTGCAAGATTAGGTAAGATTTTCTGATGTAACCCATAATTGTCCTTCACACCATAAAACTGAACGTTATCACTGTACCCAGGTCGGATAAATGAATATCATAGGTGTAGGTCTCTATGCATTCTATTAATGCAGTTTAGAATAATTAAGGGAATTTTAGGCTCTACCTTCTAGGTTGTTGATGAGGTAATTGCAATGACTTGAGGAGAATTATGGGATAGCGCCTTAAATTCGTGCCTCTGATTTTTTGGCAACCTTACCCCTTATAAGGCTATATACTATTAATCAGGACATACATGTAGCGATATTATTGGCCAATCAATGCTGATATTAGCAGTACAAAAATGTTTCTAAATGTTCTATCATTTGGATGAATTCATCTTTAGAATGCAGAGTAGATTGGAACGCACGGGGGGTATAAAAATTGGTCTGGGGTGAATGAACCCTAAAGATGGGTTCCTGAACGACTGTTCTGCATTTCCAACTGGTTGGCCAGGGGGAAGGACTGCTGGTCACGTCAAAAGTAGCCGCATCCGACAGTTCAACAAGACTGAGCGTGCGGTCCACAGGACATTCATGGTTTTCCATCGTGACCGATCATTCATTTGTTTGATTAGGGTGAACGAATGGTCAGACGGACCGACCGTCCGAAACACTGACATGTCAGTCATGCCCAATTATTGGATCGTGTGTACACAGCTTAAAAGGCCAAAAAGTCTGATAGCTGAATTGCAAAACATTGTCCCAATAGACAGAGCATATTCACAAAGGTTCAACAAGCTGTTGTTGTTCTCCTTTAGCTGTGGCTGCTGGGTGATTTATGAAAGTAGCCTGTGGGTACTAGGGATCAGTTCCCATAATCCACCTTAGCTGGGTGAAACCCTGCAGTAGTTACACCTGCTCACAAGGCTCTTTGAAGACTATATGAGCTGGGAGTTGTACTGGCAACAACATGAAAACCTTAGTTATAGAACTATTTGTCACATGTACTAGAGAAGAATCTTTCAATGTAAAGGTGTTCTGCGGAGAAAAGTCTCCTTTAGGGCACAGCCACACTGCAACGCAAACGCGATCGCACACGGAATCACAAGCAATTTCATGTGCGATTTCGTTGCGTTTGCGCATGCGTTTTTTTCAATAAGCATTGGAAAACGCATGTGATTGCGATTTAAAATGCGCAAAGCAAATTGCAAGCGTAATCGCATCGCACCCAAAAACGGGCTTTTTCAGTGCGTTGCCGCGATTCCAATGATTTGATAAAAACGCATGTGCAAACGCAGAAAAATGGCAGCAGTGTGGCCTAGCCCTTAAGTAATATATCTGTGTCTGTAATGGCCATGAAATCCAGTGATCTGTATCTGTGTGTTCCGATACACTGCTCAATAGAACTATTTTGGCATTAGTGTAAGTTTAAGAGCTTTTCCCCTTTCTTTTAGATGTGTTGCGGAAAACACGTCATTAGGCTTTGTCCCCAGCTGGTAACATGACATGCTTTGCACACATGCACGCTTCTTCCATATAACATGTGTACATTCCAACGAGGCGCTGTGCACTCCTAATAACTAACCAGTTTTGGCCTATTGAGTCTGTCCTTTCCAAGTCAATTTAAATGAAGTTTAACAGGTAAGGGATATAAAGTGTTTTGTACATGCTTTTCCAACTAGGGTTTCTATGGAATATAAAATAACTGTTTAATCACTATCAGATGGAGATGTATTAAATGAAATGCCTTACATTGCCATCCCTTCACATAGAGGGGTTCGATACAATTGGCATTTAGTTTTTGTGATACGTTATCCTCTCTGTGCCTGGACTGGCAGATGTAGTTTCCAGTTATCAGTGAAAGCAGAGAATTACAGTTTATTTGTACTGCCATATATAGTGGAAGAGCAAGCAAACTGTAAAATGTCATCTTCTCCGGTGCCAGTTACCCTAAAGCTGGGTAGATGACAGGTACTCTGTAAAGTATTCACAATGCATTGTCCTGTATTTGCTCCCTAGCGCACAGTAACTGGATGAAAATCAGTAGGAAATTACTGCTCGGAAAATGTCATGGAGACATGCATCCTGGGAAGAAAAAGCAGATCCTAAAATGGCAGCTTATTACTGAGCACAGAAAAGAAAAGGGAACGAATCCAAGTGATTTCTCAAAAATGAAGACAAAATGTACAATTCCTAGATATGTGTAATATAGATAAATCATTTACATAATGATTTTTTCCCCCACTGAACTCCACCATTAATTGATTATCCACTGTTGTCTATGGGCTTATGGGAATTTTTTCATGATTACCCCCAAAACAAAATCTGTAAATTTCCTTTGTAATTTCTAAACACTGTTTGATAGTTGATAAATGGAACCATTTTGGCTTACTATGAACAGACTGTGAAAAAAATTATGTAAAAACAGTTAAAAAAAAGTTTTGGAAAATGTGTTTTAAATTATAGATGTCATAGTTGTAATAGCAGTGGTTAGGCAGAAGATTCGAAAAACTAGATTTAAACTCACAGTAGCTCTCAATACTGTATGTGCCTGTAGTCATCTTACCGTTGTGTAAATCAAAAACGTTTTTTTTTTTAACGCTGCAAAAGTTTAGCTTTTGTGGGTGTTAAAGGTTTATATGTACACGTGTCCTTTAAATCACATCTCGCATGAAAAAATGGTAAATCACTTAAGAGAGGCATTCAGGCTTTTTTTTTTTAAAAAGGGGGGAATCCTTGTTTAAAGAGACGGCGATTCCGTAAAAAGCCAACGGAGAGAATCTGGTTTGTGTATTAAAGTTGTGTGAGATCATTAGGGTTTGGCCAAATTCTTTGTGCTCTTGCTTATTCTGGAACCATAAGAAGTGTTAGATTTAACTAGAAATACTTTCCATTTTGTATTGTTCAAATAGTTTTAATGTTTCCATTTTTTTTCTTACATTCTATTATATTTAAATTGGCAAAACAAGAAGCCACTTTCCTTTCTTTAAGGTTTAAAAACACCGGCCCCGTTTTTTCTGTTTTATTTTTGCAGAGCAACGTATGTTAATGAAGCATTTTCAGACATAGGTGGCGCTTTTCCACAACATTAATGCTGTAGGGCCGAGACTTATATTCAGTGCTCCATGTATGGCGAAACATATCATAGGTATTATTGTTATGTGATATTTTACTGATCTTTCCTTTATTATGCCAAAAATACTGGGGAGGCATCTTATACTGATTTACGCACCAGTGGACCAACCCAGAATACACCTGTTCTCCTTACTCTCAAGAGGCAAAAAATGTCCCCGTGCTGCACATTTTTGCACCTCTTATTAAGGCTGCTTGTGCTCTTGTTTTAATTGTCTGTGCTAAATAATATGGCAGCTTCCACTCAAATGTTTATATTGGTTTAAAGGGGAAGGTTAGTGCAAATACTAATGCTTTCAGAAAAAAGAGCAGTATTTTTTCATCCCAATGACCTTAATCTGCCAATTCAGCATTTTGTCTGTGTATAAATAACCGCAACAGAAATACTGAGTTCCTGTTTGCACGACTCCTAATAGAGACCGTAATGGTCTTGCCCTTGACCCGGCGCCTGGGTTGATTCAGTTGCTCAGTAGAGATCTGAGCATCTTTGACCCATCCAACAGCCAATCAGTAGAAATAACTGTTAGGAACATTCCAAGGCAGTGGTGCATTCTGGGAAGAAGAAGGACCATTAGAACCTGAAATGTCAGCTCACTAATGTCAACAGCAGGGAACAGCAAAGGGTATGAAATCAACTGATTTTTCAAAATGGGAGAGAATATGAAGAATAACTAAGAAGGCATTACACAAACTAACAATTTAACAAATATTTATAATACTGTCCCTTTAATATCTATTTCACCAGCATTCTACATGTGGTCGGTATATACAGTGTTATATATCATATAATATCATAGGCCATCACATCTCTATTTCTGTGCTCTTTTTGGTACTTTATTGCAGTGTGAAGCTTTGCTCTGCTATCCAACTTTATAGGGGGAGTATTGCCAAAGTTGCTCCGCAAACAGTCACACCCCACCCCGAAACATGTAACTGAGAGACTTCGGCGCCGGGACACAGTGACGCCACACGGAACTTCTCCTTCCCACACGTTCCCAGGCAGGGAAAAGTGCCAAAGAACAAAGTTCTAGCATACCTGGGAGACATTGACTAGAAACCAAGACACTGTGTTCCCAATTCACCCCAGGGCATTGGGAGAAGAAAGAGTCTCTTGTGGAATAAGGATGGTGTTCATCCTACACAAGGATCAGAGACATTCTGTATTATCTCTAGAAATGACTGACCTTTATGGGGGGTAGGTTACGTATATATGATAATTTTTATAAATTTTTTCTTACATTTATATTTTTTTTATAATATTACTAAAATATAAAGTACCATTTGTTGCTAAAACAGTTTGAGGCAAAATAAGTATTTGAATTTAAAGTTCACCCCTTAAACAAACAATTGTTTATAGGTTAATCCCCCCTACAACCTCCTATCTGCAATAGTTAGAAATCTGAGAGATGCAAGTCTAACCTGAAATGCTGCCTGCTGTTCTGTCACCTGTTTTTCTGCTTTCAGTCATTGATGTAACAGATGACATCACAGCCAATGACTGAATGCTATAACTGCCTCCTCTGAGCATGTTTTGGGAGGTGATTCACCTATATATTTTTTTATAATTTTTTTATTTAAGAGGTTAATATGCCCTTTAATTCTTTACAGTATGAATCTTTTGCTGTCACAGACTAACAGATTTTTCTTAGTGGCCTCTTTTCCAGGGAATGATTAAATAACTCCAGGGAACTAGTAGCACAGTGCTTGAATTGTCACCAATACTAGAATTCTTGCCTGGCTTTACTAAACAAATATTTTTTTAACAAATCATCTTAAAGGAGTATTGTTGTTTACCCAGATGCAATTTCTGTTGGTTTAAAAATGTTCTTGCCAGTTATAATACTCAAACATTATCTCTGACCTTCATATTATTTCACACCGAGAGACAAGATGATATTGGTTTTTTTTGGTTAAAATATGTACCATTTGAGGAGACAAAAAAGCCCTATTTCCCATTATCAAACAATGAAACGCTTTGTCAGGTGAGGGCAGTACCTGTTAATCAGCTATTAGGACATAGGCCTTAAGCTGGGTACTCCCGATGAGATATTTCGGTCCGATCGACCGATAGTTCAGTGTATCGGTCGATCGGACCGAAATTATCGCATCCGAATGCTCCCATGTCCGACCGATCGTTTGTCCGAATCGGACGAAAGGACGATCGGACAAGGTGGAAAACCTCGTCCGATCGTGCAGTCCTCTATCGAAAGTATCTAATGGTCGGTCAGGAGGAAAAATCGCTAGGTGTGTACCTAGCTTAATGCTAGGAGATCCTTGTTAGTTTTCACATGATCAATGAACAATGTGTTGTGCAAAGATACATCTTCTTTTCTGGGTAAAATGGTTAATGGTTGAAATACACCAATTATTTGGGTTGGTGTATATTTAATATTATGATACATGGTTGAAATCCACTAATTTTGTGGGTTGATGTGTATTTAACACACTTTACTCATGCATTACCTGACTAGCTATCTGACTCCTCCCACAGCCAGTATCACTGACACTGTTCCTCTCTTTGGCAAAGGTGACAGTATGTTAATGATTGAGAGGGCAGACTGGGGGAGGAGTCAGAAATCTGTCAGTTACTACATGAGTATAGTGCCCCTCCCCACTTTTTTCCTAGCAACTTTTCTGCAGAGATTTGCTAAGAAAAAACAGAAAAACTCCTTCATGTGCCATCAACCTTAAGGAAAGAATTCTCAACCTAAGGCTCTCCAGTTGTTGCTTAATGACAAGTCCCCATGGACAGACACTGGTTCTTTTTCTTCTCTAAGTTTATAGATTTTATGAGAAATCCATTTCCAAACATGAAGATTGGGCCGGGGATCTGATATCCTACTGCCCTGTCGGCGGTGCTGGCAGCTAAAGTCGTTCTGTGCATGTTCTAGTTCCCTTGTGAACCTTAGAGAAGAATAAGTTGTTGGATCTCTGCCTTCCCTTTTGTTAAGTTTTTAAATTTGACATTTTGTTGTCCTTTAAAGATTCCTGAGATCAGAGAGAGACAATTCACACGGGGGAAAGTAAAAGCATAGAAATTTCCCATGTATACCTGCCAATTCTGCAATTAGTATCCATTGTCCTGCGAGCTTTTCAGAAGTAAAACAAAGGATAAAGTGATGTTTTTGCTTTTTTCTCCAAACTTTGAAAATCTATATATTTTGGCCCAAAAAAAAAAAATTCCTGAAAAACTCATTTTACGCTTATTCTGCTGCCAAAACACTGCGCTGTTCACCGCCCTAAAGATCATTCTGGCAGTATCATGCTGAGGTTTTAGAGGCCCCTACAAACCAGTCCTTCTCTGCAATAAGCATTTGAAATGTTCACTTGTTGCAACGAAACATTTACATTGTGATACAAACTGTCATTGTAAATATTGAGTAGACAAAATGTGTTGGGATGTCAAACTTGTGTCCCTCCAGTTGTTTGAAATCTACAACTCTGCAGTGCAGCCAAAGAGTGATGGGAATCGTAGTTTTTAAACATTCAGCGATAATAATAATTAAAACTCCAACCTTCACCACATTTCCCCTGAATTTTAGACGAGAAGCTAGGAAATAATCCGTTTAAAGATTCTCACTAAAATCTTAAGGTGGACATACACATTAGTGATTCAAATAAGTGAAGGTATAAGTGCAGCTTACAGATGGCACAGACTCCAAGCTGTGAAACATGTTTCGGACCAACTGGTCCGAAACATGTAGCACACATGTTTTGTTTAATAAAGACAACTTGTTTCACAGCTTGGAGTCTGTGCCATCTGTAAGCTGCACCTATACTTCACTTATTTGAATTACTGTACCTGGACCAGAGATACCAGGAAGTGTAGCCTACAGCATCTACATCGCTCCTTGGTTTAGAGGGTCCCCATTCACTCTGTAGTTGACTATACACAATAGTGATATTAGGTAAATCCCATTGTGGACAGTGTGTAGGGACCAAAATCTGACGGCCGTAATGGCGTCCGTAATGTGATCAGTCGGGTCCATTGCAATGTGCCAACAGATAGCAATGAAATCTGTCGGCACATTGCGATGGAAATCGCATGTGTATAGCCACCTTTACTCCTGCAGTTACTGCCACATCCTCTAGTTTGTTGACCTTCTCTCCAGAAATAGGAAAAACAAACCTAGTGTTAAAAATCACTTATAATGTTACACCAAGGAAACGAACCTAGTGTTAAAGATCACTTATACTGTTACACCAAGGAAACGAACCTAGTGTTAAAGATCACTTATACTGTTACACCAAGGAAACGAACCTAGTGTTAAAGATCACTTTTATACTGTAACACCAAGGAAACGAACCTAGTGTTAAAGATCACTTATACTGTAACACCAAGGAAACGAACCTAGTGTTAAAGATCACTTACCGTATACTGTTACACCAAGGAAAGTCTTAGTGCTACGCCCGCTCCTCCTGGGTTGGCCTGACTCACCGTGTGCATCTAAGGGAGAGTAGACAATATTGACCTATAATACTGCCCTTACTTACAACATAAGGGAAGGTATGAATAGGACTTTCTTGCTTTAGGAAACAAATATGCAAATTTTTCTATTATAGATGCCCTTTAAGACTAAGTAATCTGGGCATAAAACAACTCTCTGGGTATGTTAGATAAGTTTAGGGGTACAGGGATGTCATCCCCTTATTTTATGTTACCTGTAATACACATTGCTCCGACAGATCTAAACAAACAGTATTTAAAACAGAATTGAATGAAGCAAAATAAAAGCTGTTTGCAGCCGAACCCTAGTATTAAATTTGTTATTTCCCGAGTCAGCTCAATACAAAATCCTATCAGTCAGTAGATATTATCCCCCTTGTTATATAATTGGCCCTGTATAATGTATGCACACTGACCAGCCATTTAGTGAGATTATCCAGTGCAAACATAAAGCCGCTGTACATCCAGATACTTCACATTTCTGCAATGGATACATTCAGCTTAGCATCATTTACATCAGACTTGATCTAAAGAACTGATGTTCTCTGCCAGCACATCTGTCTGTCAGTGTCTCTCTGTTTTGCTATTATTAACCCCTTGGTGTTTGATCTGTCTACTTGTGGCTGTGCGAGTTAAATTGGCCAGTACTATGAAAATTACATCTGAGTAATTATTCCCTTGCGGTTTTCTATGCTTGCATCCCATAATGTCTGAGTCTTTTCCAAGATTTCATTCCTACAGTTAGGTCACAAATTTTATGATGTGCAGTTTCAAATGTCAAACAGATTGTGTGCAGTGGTTAATGACTATCAGGGTTTTATTTCATATTTTTCCCTATTTACATTAAACACGTATAGGGCTAGAGTTCTATAATAAAATGCTCACATAAAAATAGTTAATTCTTAGTTATATTTGTGCTAATTTGTTAAATACCCCAGATTCTTATTAATATTATACTCATGAAGTAACTGACGGCTCACTCTGTCTCCTCCTACAGTCAGAGTCACTGACTCCCCTCCTATATTCTCTGACATTAAAAAGCAAAAGTTGTTAATGGGAGGGGGGGCAAACTGGGGAAGGAGACAGAGAGCTGTCTGCTACTGCATGAATGTACTGTCCCCAGCATTCCCTAACTCCAGAATCCTTATAGAGGAATGCTGGGAGTTGTAGTTTTCAAACATCTGGAGATCTACTGTTTGCCTATCCCTGCTTTAATGTATATATATATATATATATGTATGTATTTATACATATATGTATTTTTATGGGGCCGTACACATTATGCAGCATTTTACAATTATTTTATGCATTTTATCTAATGCATATTTAAGCACACCTTACAATCAATGTCTTTATGAATAAAAGGGAATAGAAGGGATAGCCTCTCTACCCAGGGTTAGGACCTAAAACGCTCACTTTCCCCAAACTTGCAGCTCTGGTTTTACCCTCTCCCCTGGGCCAGTGAGTCAGTGCACTCTTCAAAGCGCACCTTCCCATAGGTAGCCCCATCTGCTTATCGAAGGGGTCAGAGCCAGACCACACAGGAGCTCTAAGTACCCAATATCTTCTGAATTCAAAGCGGTATAGAACTTTAGGTCCTCGCCCCGAGTACAGTAAAAAGGTTTATTTTTTCCTTTAAGCTAAAAACCCAGTGGTATTAACAAATAAATATATATATAAAAAAACTGATTGAATTGTATGGATTGCTATAGCTCGAGTGAAGGAAGAAGAGAGCGGACAGTGTCCCAGTGTCATGGACAGGGCAGTAATGAATGTTTGTCTACCTCCCTGCATGCTAAGGAAAAACATGTTTAGTATCAGGGCAGCAGCTGCTGTCAGCACCTCTGTATTTTATAGTATACATGCAGTGCTGGTTATTGGGGACAGAGAAGTCACTCTGCAAGCATCACTGTTAACCCTGTAACTGCTGGTCAGACCTGAGCTAGCGTTCTTTGCATACTAATGCAGTATATTTAGAGATTAGAATTCTATTGTTTCCTCTACAATAGAATGATATAGAAACACTTTACTGCAGTGAACACAATTTAGCTCCTATATTAACATATTATATTGGAGTATCCTGATCATGTATGACCGACCTTCTGACAGCCCAATTTTTTTTACTCCTTTTGGACACGTTTAAAAAATACATGTATTGGACCAATAACAATTGTACGATGCCATGATTGGTGTGTGTATGGCAATATAAGTCCAAGTGGAGGTGAAATGCGTTAGGGATGACTTGCAGAATAACATCTCCTAATAAACAAACAGGGTTATTCAATAAAACTTCTTATCGTTTAAAATGGTGCTAATTTTGCACCAACCAATCAGATGTTAGCTTTCAAATGTTAAATAAGATCTGACTGGTTGGGGCAAAATTAGCACCATTTTAAACGATAAGAACTTTTATTGAATAACCCTGAAAGTGTCTTTTGTCAGACAGCTTAGAGGCGGAGCTTGTTTTCACACATTTTAAATGTATTAAAGTTTCGGTCAAGGTTTTCCCTTTATGAATCTTTCTATGACATTAGCAATGAATTCAACCCCCCAGAACCAATAGCAAATTGGTAGCTCCTGCTTTGCATTATCTTGGTTTTGTACCTACAATAGAAAAAAGCAATGTAGAAGCTTAGATTAAATCATTTTACAAGGTATACCTATCTGCAAATTTATATTTATTCAAATGTACCTGAATAACTATGGTCAAGTAAAATGATCAGCCATATAAACACTTGTGTCCTCTGCTGGACAGTAGATTAAATTGTCAAATATACTAGAATCCTTGCTTGGATTTAACAGACAAATGCATTCCAAGCTTCTATTGGACGTTGACGTACCATTGTTTTAGCTAGAAACAGAAACCATACAAAACATTTATTGTTTTGTCAAATCTCGGTACAGTGTCACTTCATCACGCTGCCAAGTGCAATGTTCATGTGAGCTGATGAAGTTAGAATATTTGCCAGATGACTGGGATAGATACTTCAGCTTCCCAAACATTAACTAAACTAAATTAATAAATCTTGAAAGTCCATGCAAACAATAGGGTCCAGTCACTTGGTGTCAAATGAATTGCACAGACATTCTACATTTTCATTTATCAAGCAGACCCTGAAAACTGTAGGTTGCGCCCCCTCCAGGATTGAAATGTAATAACAAAATGGGTCTTGCAAGCATATTGTCTAGTAAGTATTATAGTTGTAATTTCTACATCATTATTGTGAAAGTTCTCATTCATCCAGGTCATGGTATATCTGAATTAAACTTTAAGTCCAGTAGATCTAAGTGAATACAACAGATATAGTTTCTACATCATTTTGATAGGTTGGTTATTAAAGGATCCTAAATGTACTTTATCCGCATGCATTGCTCAGATATAGGTACACATGAGCCTGGAATATGAAGAAAAAACATCAGCCGACCAATCATTTCAAACAGATTTTTTTTCCATTGGTCCCTTAAGGACGATTGGATGTCACAGTTAATGTTGATCGTTTATGCCAGACTGGTGGAATATCGGCAAACATTTTACAGATTGACAATTGTTATATCAAACGTATTGATGTATCGATGCAGAATTGGTAAGGGAGCTACGACTAGCTGGGCATTCTGGGAGTTAGTTCATCAGTGTCCAAACCTTGGTAGGGTGCACATACCAGATATAAATATAAATACATGGAGCCTAACAATTGCAAAGATAAATCCACATTTCCTAGGCCAGTGCCATACCTAGCTCTGTAAAAACGCATAGGTACACACAGCTGTGTTCTGCTTTCATTCGGCTTGTTGATATTACTCTGCTGTGCGCAAATGTCTCCTAAGCATCACAACACCCACACACAGCATTATTATTTACTGTCCAGGCTGTGCCAGTTTAGAAGTGCAAGGTACCTGCCCTGCCAACGTTTAATAAACTCTCTGTGTATAATACAGGCGTTGAAATGAATGGGAAGACAGTTATAAGGGGGGGGGGGGTTGCTTTGTTCCATTGCCTTGTTTTCATGGAGGATTTAACAAACACATTAGATTGTCTCACCCCTTTTTGTGTTTAAACAGCTGGAGTATGGAGTTAATAGCTGATGGTTAAGCGACGAAAGCTTTTTGTAGCAGGCACATAAATAAAACAGTTACATAGTCACCTGGGATTTCAAAGGGTTAAGTACATTACAAAAACATGTTTTATTGGTGTAAAGGGTTCAAAATGATGTTATATCAAGTCAGACCAGGGGAGCTCGGGACAAAGCAGCTCATGGTCAGATTGTATTGGCAATCACTACCAAAGGGCTGAAAGGGTTAAATTAGTGCTACCGGTATTTGGTCCTCAAACAGTGTTATATACACTAGGATTAGCACCAGATCAGATAGTTTTATTTTATCTAGTCTTTAGGGAATAAAAACATCTGGATACATCACAGGTTAACAATTAAACATTTTCTATTATCTTTAACGGAGTCTTCTACGCACTTTGTGTACATTACCGATGGAGGCAGCATCAGATATAAAGAGCGTTGTACATAGACAGTGTAATAGATGCATGTTTTGTTTTTGTAAAATATAAGGATATTACAAGTTACCAAGGAGTTTCATGACTATAGCAATATAGCAAAGCAACAGGCAGAGCTTTCTTATGCAGGAACTTCAAAGTAGAGGGTGCAGTTGTCTAAAATACACACATTTCTGAGAGTCATGTGACACTGAAAGAGCTTAACACCAATTATTAATGATGACAGCAAAATAACTGATGACATAGCTAAACAACAATTATAACCTATGACATAGCAAAATACCAATATTAATTGATGACATAGGAAAACACCAATTATAACTGATAACATTGGTTATAACTGATGGCATAGCTAAACACTGATTATAACTGATGACATAACAAAATACTGATAATAACTGATGACATAGCTAAACACTGATAACAACCAATGACATAGATAAACATTGATTATAACTTATGACATAGCTAAACCCTGATTATAACTGACAACATAAATAAACACTTATTTTAACTGATGACATAGCTAAACACTGATTATAACTGATGATATAACTAAAAATTGACTATAACCAATGACATAGCTAAACACTGATAATAACCGATGCTATAGCTAAACATGATGCCATAGATAAACACTTAGATGGATAGAACTATATATTTATGGCTCTTGCGTATTCGGTTTATATTACACAACAGCTATATGATGATTTGCAGTATAGTAAGCAGTCCCATACAGAAAAAAATTTATGAAACTATATTTTGTGTTATTTTAGTCTGACATATTTACAATTTAAATGAAACTTAATTCATGGCTCCAACAGCCAGAAAAAACCAAAAGCAAACTGGGTGGTCGAAAAAATATTTATTCATCTTTCCAGCATGGAAGCAGTTAATGGCGAAGTGTCGGAGCGATGAGAAAAAGCAGACAAAACCATTTTTCTCCTACCCAGTCCCCCCCTTTTCCTCTCTTCCTTGTAAATGTAAAGGGGACGTTTTATATCCCGGATTGTTAAATCATTTGTCCTACAATCAAAAGCAATTTTTTGAGAGGAGACACGCGTGTTTGAAAAACACATAAACAAGAAGAGCCCAAAGCTTGTTTGTTTCTGTACTTCTAGATTTGCTTTTAGCCGTGCGAGAGAGACAGAGACGACCCCATCTGTTCAGATTTAACCAAGAAGCTTATTCAGCATAAAAGAAAAAAGGCCCCGATTATTTTTAATAGAAAAAACTTCTTTTCTTTTACTTGTTTTATTTAGACGTTAAATGGCTTCTGGAATTTATTTAGTGGACCAAAAGGAAAACCCAGCATTGTTTGAAATACAAAGTACGGACAACGGTATAAAAAGCTAAAACTGCCATAAATATAATTCTAATCGTTAGCATACGGAGGGCGGTTGTATGTGCTTGCATACACGGCAAAACATACGCTCATTCAGACCCACACTCACATATATACCTGATGATACACTCATTCAGACCCACACTAACATGTATACAGTACATGGTTATACACTCATTCAGACCCACACTCACATGTACCCATGCGTATAAACTCATTCAGACCCACACTTACATGTATACAGTACATGGTTATACACTCATTCACACCCACACTCACATGTATACATGTTTATGCACTCATTCAGACCCACACTCACATGTATACATGCACTCTCATTCGGACCCACACTCACATGTATACATGCACTCTCATTCGGACCCACACTCACATGTATACATGCACTCTCATTTGGACCCACACTCACATGTATACATGCACTCTCATTCGGACCCACTCTCACATGAATACATGCTTAAAGGGCAACTATAGTGAAAAAAAAACTTTGTCTGTATACAATGTATAGATCACTTAGCATAAGCTGCCTTACTTTCATGTTTCTGTGTGGCTTCGTTTCTTTACACTGGCAGAAGTTTGTACCAAGCTGTGTAGTCCCCTTCCCCTCTCTGTCTACTCCCCCTTAAGCAGTGACGGGCTGTATACAGAGTCCGAGCATTGTCAGTTGAAAGGACTTTAAATGAAGTGCTGACATCCTGTTGACCCCTCCCTTCCAGAGCTAGACTGCAAGCAATCAAAGTGTGGAATAAAGTAGCAATATGCTGAAGGGAGGGGCAGAGGGGGAGAGAGGAGGACAAGTGGTGCTGAGATTTTTTACAAGTAAGTTACTGAACTCTCCCTGTTCTCTAACTTTGCTAATTGTTATTTACCTTTTACCTAAAGTTCATATCTCTCCCCCTGCTTAGCTGAGATCATAATCACTGAAGAGAGAGTCAGTGTAACAGCAGCTTGTAGTGAGACCTTCACAAACACAGTGACACTGCTTGTTGTCCTGTTACATTTCAGTTGCTTTAGTCTATATATTTCATAGATTGCACCGTGTGTCTTGTTTGGTATATAGTCTGTATTACTGTATTATATATACTGTATTAGTGTTCCATTTGAGTCACTGGTTTTGTATGTATATAAGATTTTTTTTTGGGGGGGAGGGGCTGTTTTATAGTGTGTTATGCTCATATTGCTGGGTTAATGGTTTATTGATTGTGTTTAGCACTACAGCATTTGACTATATGTTGCACATGGTACATATAGTGTGGGTGAGAGAGTGTGTGACAGTACTGCAGGGGAGCTTTGGATTGTGTGGGTGTGTGCCTTTGAGTGACAGATGAGGTGTAGCAGCTCCTACAAATAACAGCATATTCAAAGGCTTATATCTCAGGGACTATGTAGAATTTAAAGAAACTAAAGGTACCCTGGTGGATGGGATGACTTATAGGATACATTAGAAGAAATTAAAAAAAAACAATTTTCTCACTATAATTGCCCTTTAAACACATTCAAATCGATAGATTTCATTCAGACACAAACCCCTCAAAAACGTCTGATTGGTCACTGCAGATTAATAGCAGAGGCAAACCTTTACACCTTACATAAGCCCCAATATTATTTTGCCATAAAATCCTGTTTACAGCCCTGTATAACTAGTGTTAAAGTAGCATTAACAATACATGCATCCTTGTGTGCTAGTATCCAGGCGCTATCTGATAAGGATATTACATCTAATAGCTACAGATTTAGTTTCTGTTCTAAGAATCCCATACAGTAAAAAGTACACCAGTAGGAAGATCACTGGAGTTACTCAGCCTTGTGTATTCAGAGTGATTAGAAAGTCAGTCCTACCCAGCTGACACATAATCAGAGTGAAGGGTAGATCATCCTGGGGAGAAGGTTCTCAACTGGTTCATACAATTTCGCTGGGAACATCTGAATAACACATTCCTAAGGCTAAAAAGCTTTGCCTTTATCCGGGAATGATTTGGAATCTCTTGCGCGTTGCTGGGAGAGAAAAGTATTAGCAGTTAATGATCACGGCTGATATACTTTGCCCGTTTTAGTTTTGCCAAAGTCTCAGCCGCACACAATCTGCTTTTATTTTAGATTTCATTGTGCTTCTGGATGGCAATGGTACGTTTCTATTCAATGGACTTCTTAACCCATTACATGCTTTTAGCTCTCTATTATCGAGGGAAAGCAGTATCTATCTTTCAGCATGATAAATGACCATTAATCTGACCTATCGTTGGTCTCTTATAGGCCATTTTCCAAAATCCAATAGAAATACTGATGGTTTTAGACAGATGCTGGTTTCCATTGGATCCAAGATGATTGGCCATCTGGTTGTACTACAAACCATGATCGGTTGTATCCAATGGGATCAAGCTTTATGAATGAACAATCCCAATGCAGACAAACCATTGATGTTGGCCACAGCAGTTTTCAATGGGAATGTCTATGGCAAGTTTAACCCTTGGTTATTTACCTGGTTGTCTGCAGCAATCTTTGAATCCGCTTTGTGGGGTAAAATATTGCAAATACAGTAAAAGTTACATCATTAGTACAACAATAAGTGTAGCTGTATGGGAGATGCAATAATAGCTGCAATTGTCACACTAAATTCTTGATAGACATCTTTGTCCCTAGTATTCACATAGCTGTTACAATACTGCAAAAAATAATGTAGAAACAGAATTATACTTGTGCAGTAACCTTTTTCAAGCTCCTCCCCCTCTGTCATTAACATATGTGCTCGCTCCAATGTCAGAAATGGGACAATCATCAGTGACAATGCCAGTGGGAGGAGCCAGAAAGAAAGAAGTTAGTGCAGGAGTATAATTCTCCTTTAATTCATAAAGATAAGGGAAAACAGCTGCAGTCACATATTTTTTAAACCCTGTGTACATCAAACTGGACGTTGATTTTATAGCGATCTTTCTGTTTTATTATACCCACGTTTTGTTGACGGTTCATTGCAAAAAGGCTTATCTTCCCTTTAGCTCAATAACATTGCATTCCATACTTCAATAATCTTTTTTTTTTTTTTTTTAAATTTATATATTTATTTATTTTGCAACCTGCTGGGAGCTTAATTAAAAATCAAGGAGGCTCCATTTAAAGCTCATTACTATGGTAATTTTATAACGGGGCGGTGATTAAGGAGCGTTTAAAAGGAGACTTTTACATTACTCAGGGGGAAGAGGAGCGGGTGTTTTTTTATGAGGCTGCTCCAATTATTTATACTCTAAATTGGTAATGGTGATATTAAAGAACGTGGAAAAAAAACAACCACAAGAAGCGTTCTGAACTGCGAGCTGAGAATCTCTCCACATAGAGTTTAATTTAAAATTGATGTGTGCCAGCTAACTGCCTAATAATAATATTCACTAAAATGCTTCATGAACGAAAAAGAAACAAAAACTAATAGAATAAGACATTGTGCCCACCCTCTTTTTTTAAAGGAGAACTAAAGCTGAACTGTAAATGGGCCAGAAAGTTTCTATTAATCCTACCTTTGAAACTAAGAGCATTGTGGTTTCTGGAGGTTTATGGTATTTGCTGCTTTCTGCATCCCTTTTTTCGTGTCAGTACTTACAGTAACTGGTAACAGTTACTTAAAGGTTCTGTTAAAGGATAACTATACTCTAAAAATTAACTATTTAAAAATGGAAAGTACCTGGGACAGGGAGGTTGGATTGGTTATTCCCACCTCACAATATCATTTTGTTGAGGAGCTACAGCACTGTAAGTTTTCATTTGCCAGATTAGTCCTGGACTATTCCTTTATTAAAGATAGTGCTGAAGCCAGGAGGAAGACTGGCAGAATCAGTTTTCTCTGGGCTGGTGCTCCTCACAGAAACAATATTGGGAGGTAGGAAATACCAATCCTTTATCCCTGTCCCAAGTACTTTTCATTTTAACTGTTTTGAAAGAAACCTTTATACACACTAGTTCTCCTTTAAGGGGGAAAGGGACAGAGAAGTCGCTGAGCATGTGCAGCTATGTTTGTCTGGGTCTGTGAGAATTAAATCAGAGCAAGGGTCATTTATATTTCAGCTTTGGTTCCCATTTATGTATGTGTATAGATAAACCTTAAAAAAATTTATATGTGTACTTCTATGTTCTAGTTGGAATAGAAAGCACTGAATGGGCCAGGCCACATTAGTGAGAAACACAGAGCGGTGCATCTGTTTTCGGAGCACACCGGATCGCGTTTTGTTTGCGGATTTTATGCACTCAGATTGTGTAACATTGGCCTGCGTAGTGTGGCCTCGGCCTAATTCCGTGAGTTGCCTTAACGAATCAGTATGGAGCTTTTATTAAAATGCAAAATGAAGGATTCCTTAGAAGATCCCATCTCCCAATCACATGGATGTAATATTTGAGTGAACCCCTTTCTTGTTTTCAACTCCTCCTTCAGGAACAGCCTGCAATGTTGTTTTGACAATCCTAAGCTTTATTGGTGGAGAACGTCATTACATAGATTAAGCAATTTAAAAACTGGAAGCCATGTTAAAAAAGGCAGAACAGACCCTGACATAAGAAAAAGACTAACTACATAATTAAAGGATAAGGGCTAGGCTGGTGTTTTTCTGAACGGACGGTTTTGAAAAATGCAGAACACATAGAATTCAATAGTACTGTTCAAACGAATGCGTTGTGATTGTGTGAGTTTGCGTTCCAATCTGTTGCATTTGCATTTCCATATAAAAACATTGCGGAAAAACAAACAAATGCAAAAACAGGCTTTGGCCAAGGTCACACTACAACGCACAAAATTGCGCACGAAATCACAAACGTTATTGCTTGCACAGTTTCTGTGCATTTGCGCGCGTTGTTTCGTGTTTGCTTTAGAGAAAATAGCTGGCGCAATCATGAACGAAAACACGTGCGCGAACAACGCGCGAAAAACACACTAATGTGGCCCAGCCCTAAGGCTACGTTCACACTAGAAACTGACAGTAACGTACAGCATGTGTCTGTCAGTTTGTATCCATTTTTTCAAATTGTGTATTCCATAGATTTATATAGAAAACGCAAGAAAAAACGGACAGAAATGCTGCATGCAGTGCGTTTTTAAACGGACTGGAATGGAATATAACGCAGTAGGTGTGAATGATATTATGAAATCCTATGGGGTTTTTTAAAGCCACCTGGGTTTGAAAAACGGATCAAAAAATCCAGTGTGCATTTCTGTCTGTTCCTTGTGTGAACCAACCCTAATTAACTAGTAAAGGTGCAGTTGTCCTCAAAAGGCTGGTTACATGGGATGCGTGTGGCCTGTTTTTTTTAGTTGACCGTGCTGATTGATATATTGATTGGTAGGGTGTTTGTCAAATGAAAGGGATAGTGCATGTGATCCAGTGTGATGTAGACATGTTTGATTGTCCGTTACAACCCATGAATACCGGTCCTTAGGCCTCAAAATGGCCGTCCTGTGTGACATAATAAAAAATCTGTTTTAAGAGCAAACTTATTTCTATATTAGTAAGAATTGTATTGCCTCTGTATATCACAGCATTCGCATCAATGCCTTTTAAGGAATGTTTTGATGGATTCCTTACAGTTTCTCAGAAAGTCATTCTTTGACATCCATACTTTGTACTGGTAGCTTAGAAAAACAAAAAACCAGGACTCTCTTGATAAAACATGCTGAAGGAGTTAATGGGAAATTGAGAAGTTTGTGCTTTTTGTGGCACAGGTCTGTGTATGTTTCTTGTGGTTCTCACAATGCCTTCCTTTGAGCAGAGTTCTGTTTTCCTTCGCAGCGCCGGCCTGCTTCCTCTGTCTATTTTGTCTCGGCCCCTCTTTTCCGTGTCCTTAGAATAACCTTGTCATACCAAGGACAGCAGATAGTGATTCCTATGCAGTGGCCCATATAGACCTCCCTTGATCTTTCAGTATTGGAGGTTGAATAAAGACATACAGTACGTCCATCTAGTCCAGTCCAGAGGGTTTTAAAGTTTTAGATAGTTTGTTAGGCACTATACCTCATAGTCTGTGCCGTTGCTCATAAATTTGTGTTTCTTGAACCCGTTATGTCCCAATGGAATAGTTTATTACTCATTGGAAGAAGATTATACCACTATTAATTAATATTAGCCTTTAGAACTATATTGTATTGGGCCCATTCATCACTACTAATGTATAACAATAGCAGAGGAGCATATAGTCTCTATTGAACATTTTATGAATGTCAAGGAATCAAGTAGCTAGGGAGAGTGAAGGCTAGAGCTCTTTTTCTCATTGTGCAAATAAGGAGAGAAGAGACTTCTGGATAATTCCCATGTTTAAGTAAGTACTGTACGTTTTCTAAGGATTTCTACGAGTACCAGATGAAGAAAGTTTTACCTTTTAATAGGTGATATTGTAGCATCCCTATAAAGACAAAGGCAAGATGAGTTATATCTTTGGGTCTCTTGACTTAAAGCATTAACATCTGATGGCAATCAACAGAATCCGGTGTCATTTTACTATAAGCACAACCAGATCATGTGACCACTGCAGTTCAAGATGGCTGCCTTGACATTAACTTTCCCTTAGCGTGACTTTGACACTATAGTTTTAGTATTTATATGGTATCTGTTTCCCCATGGGAGGGGGGCAAATTCATTTAATCTAATGAAAGTAGGAGACACAGGGATGCAGAATGTGTCAAAATCATTAGCATTAAAAAGCGATTAAGAAAATGAAACAAGGGGATTATTTTATTTTGTACATAAAAGAGGATTTATGGCGTGTTGCAAAACAAGCATATATATTTTTATGGATTCCCAAACAACAATACTCTGGAAGTTCTTTCCACCAAGGAATCCGGAATAGCAAATTAGCCTTTGATTGGCAAGAAGAGACGCGTAAACACACAGCGTTAATGTGCTCCCTACAGGGGGTCTATTGCTTTTCCCCACAAACCCATCAGCGCTGTAAATTATTAATACTCCGTAGAAAGAGCGAAGTCAGGTTAAAGCAATACGCCCCCCTGTTCTGTCATTGTTACATGTTTATGACCAAAAATGACATTCAACAGAAGGCCCAGGACAGATTTAATATATATATATCCTGTTGGGGACAATTGCTAGCAGCAAATGCCTTTGCCCCCTCTGTGGTATAGAGAGCTAATGAGTTATGTGGTAATACATATTAATAATGCAATTTAGGAGTGATGTTTATAAGTCTTCCAGCTAAATGTCTGCATAAGCAAAGTGTTTAATGATTGTGACATACAATAGACTTACTGGGGTCCATCCCAAAGGGGAACCAACATGACCTAATGACAAAGGTTTAAACAACACGTCCCTCTTGATTTAAATACAGTATGGCTGATAGGACTACATGTTCTACAAGCGACTAGGTTATCCAGGGTAACTTTGCTTAAAATTCACATTTGTTCATTTTGCTTACTGATTAGTTGTCTTTTTTTTTAAATTTATGTTTAAGTGGAAGCCTTTTCCACTTCATGGTTTGGTCTGTTCCTCGAACCTGTGGGATACAAGATATGGCTGCTTGGATACTAGGACTATTGACTCAAAATTATTATGCAGTAATAGGTTCAACTGTTTGCCCATGCAATTCATTTTAAGCAACCAATCAAATGTTATCTACTTTATTTATTGGTTGTTGCTACTTAATAGCATGGGCAAACTTTTACATCAGCCCTCCATTACAACAAAAACCTTAATGGAATTTGCAGATTGTCTTATTACCCTCAACAATATACCAAAACATGTATTTTCACTTATAATAGCACTAATGGCTTAGGTGGTTTCACATTGCACATAACCTACATAGATGGCTTCCTTTCCACCAATGAGACAATCTGACTGTAAAAATGTAAACATCTATGCAGCCCTTTCTGCTGGCTGGAGGGTGAATTGCAGTAAATATCTTTTTCTAGGTTAATCGGGGCCTGGGCATAGCTTAAACACTGGAAATCCCAGACCTATGGTGAAAAGTAATAACATCTCCCAGGAATAACATAGATACGTATTAATGTGGTCAACTGTATACCAATCTTTTGATCGACAGCACGTGGAGCAACTAATCATTTATTGATTGATTACAATGAGTTTCAAACATATGCCACTTGGGATTTGCCCATGAACTACAGAGTTTTGTCCTGTCTCCCAAATCCAACAAGTTAACTCTTTCTCTGACCCTCCTTTTCCCCTCCAGCCTCTAATCCCTTGCTTATTTTTTTCCGGCTAAGACTCAGCAGGATTCTTCTTTAAGTGCATACCGCTGTGGAACTCAGCACTATAGCAACCTTAAAAAATATTTCAAGTGTGGGGGGTGAAAGGATTAGAGTTGGGGGTGTTCCTCTGCCTCCTTGTTGTGTATTCACATAGCTGTTTACTATCAAACAAGAGTCAGGCATTCAAATAGTCTTTAGAGACACCAGGAGCTTGGAGGATTAAATCCATGTAAAAAGTTTTAATCTCGCTTAGCAACCTTGGGCATACAGTGCGTCCATGAAAAAATGTCCAGGATTACAAGGCCAGTAGTATATACCCATGTGCAGGGCTTTGTGTGTGTAAAGACTTGTCTGTGTGTAGCATTGTGTCTGTGTGTACATTTAAGCTTTTTTTTTTTTTTTTTTGTGCTTGACAACATTCAAACCTTCTGGTTTTCTGAAATTTGTGTTCTGTGTTGTTCCTGTGGATGGTTTTGGTTATTTAGAAATTTCCCAGAGTTAGCGTGCAGATGGTTATTGGTTTGTTATTTATTAGAAAAACATTAAAATGTCACAGACTGACAATTAAATTCATTTTATCCAACTGGTAAAGAGTTTGGAGAGTCACTAAAGGGCTAGGTCCCACTACTGTGTGTTGGGTGCGATTTGCGCTCTGTTCGCGCTTCCGGTTCGCATTGTAAATTCAATGCAACCAGGTAGTGCCCACTATTTGCGCAGCGGCCCGTTATTGGTTTGCATGCATGCCAATAACATGATACGGCCTAGGACACAGACATAGACATGGCAGCGCATTGCAAACATCCTGCATGTGTCGCTGTGCGTGATAGTGGGACCTAGTCCTAGGAATTTGCAAGGGGTAAGGAATGAGCCCTCTTTATAACCCATGTAGTGTGTGAGATAGTATCATTTAATATCTGCCAATAGCATTTAGCAAGGGGGTTTAAGGGTAAAGCAGTAGAACTCTAATAAATGCCATAGGATTCCACAATAACCCAGAATTCTGCGGTTGTTAAAGTGACCCCAATGGCATGTACACATTTGCAACATTGCTGGGATATAATTTTATCATTCAGAATTTTTGAAATCCTTGTATAATAAACCAGCTGATTAAAACAAGAAGTATTCTATGTAGGGTAGAAGTTTTTATCAAAACTGAAGATAATATTTAGTGAATAATAGGAATTATTCTTATAATTTAATACTAACATCTGTTTAGGCCAATGACATTTTCCCCATAGCCAGCACCAGAATATAGTACCATATTCCATTAGGAGTTCAGGTTCCTGCTACCAGAAACGAAAGCGAATTACCTATCATAATTCGCCACCTTGCTTCGCTGATCTTCAGTAGCTTTCAGCTTGGAAATTACAGAAGATGGGGTAGACGGAAAATTCGGACTTGTCCGATCATTTTTTGCTTGATAGACTGATCGATATCGCAGAATGATTTTTTGAAATGTCTTCGTTATTCCAATCAATAAAATTTGCCAATTTTATTGGAATATCAATGTCGTGTATTTGGGGCCTTTACGGTGTGTAGGAATGAACATTTCGGACGATAATCGGCCAGTGTGTAGGCACTTTATCGGCCGAAACGGTCGTTCGTTCAGAGATCCGCCTGGATGGTCGGTCAACGATCCCCGACCGAGCGTCTGTTTCGACCGATAAAGTGCCTACACACGGGCCGATTATCAGCCGAACACAGTTCGTGTGTACGAGCCGGTAGACTCAACAGACACTACAAGACCCTTTAACAGATAAAAGTACCCTACAATGCATTTTCTTTCAATGATATTGTATGGAGACCTGATATGCCTATAATGGCTAGAGTCGCCTCCTATTCCCTTTTAAAACTGAATATATCAGAAGTGTGATGCAGACTGCATTGGTATCAGTTTAGCCATGCAGTATACATCATTATACTGGTTCTTAGCCTTTCAAGCATGGAGATCTAATATAACTGTAGCAGTGGCTACTCTGGACAATTAATATATATTTTGTTTAGGAAAAGTTACATTATTCTCTTTTATAGAACAATGAATTGTTTAATTTCAGAATGGGTTGTCATAAAATGATCCCCTTTTGAATAAGTCCTGTTCAGGATAAGATAAGGGGTAGGAGAGAAAAGGGAGCAGATAAAGTGATCTGCAAACACAAACATGTGATAAGAGACTTGCTCTCTCTGCATCTGTGTTTGGGATAAGGATCAGAAACACCTGTATACACACAGCTCGCGGAGATGGGATTCCTGCTCAGAATTCACAGCATTCTTAATATTTTCTAAACATATACAGTATTTGTTTGCAAAGCTCTATGACATGAAATGAAAAACTGTTGGTACACAAGATAATTCAGGCCGACCGACCAATATTTCCGAAATATCAGAGGTGTTTTTGCCTTCGCCGGAAACCAATGTTGTAAATCACAGCAGTTCGTGTGGTCTCCTATCCTAGTCGCGGCGAGCTGTCGGCTACGGCTCATATTGCCCAGCTGAAAAATCTGCCCATATAATAGTAGTTTGACAACCGCTGCAAGGCTGCAGATAGTTTATTGTAGGAAGGCTGTAAGGAAACATGTGAATTACCTCCTTAGTGATGCACATTACAGGATGGTCAGGAGGTTAAACTGTAAACTGTATTTACGTTTTGCACGCTTTGTACATGCGTTTTCACTCGCGATTTTTGCTAACATGAAAATCGCTTGAAGTGAAAATCCTGCGATTTCTGGTGTGCATGTGATTGCACGTCCTTTTTGCGTTCAAGCATTTTTTTTGCGCAATCACTTTCGTTTTCTCTTTGAAAATAGCGAAACCGCATGCGCAAACGTGAAACAACGCGTGAGCGCACAAAAATCGTGGCCACATGCGATAACGCTTGCGATTGTGTGCCTGATTTGGTGCATTGTAGTGTGGCCTCAGCCTAAAGGTGGCCGTACATCAGTGCGATATTACTTACCCGACCGAGCGCTCACGCGATGTTCATCGATCCTGCTGGAACAGTCTCTCCCAAATTTATATTCGACCGACATGCGATTGGGAGAGGCAGTTCCGGCAGGATCGATGAACATCGCGTGAGCGCTCGGTCGGGTAAGTAATATCGCACTGATGTACGGACACCTTAAGAGTCAATGATTAAAAATCCAATCAATTTATGTCTAAATAGTATATGAACAATATGACTTTGAAAATCCGTGCAGCCTGCAACATGTATCTAATGTCCGTGTTAGAGATGAGTTTTGGTTTTGAAACAAAAGCTGTTTTGTTCGTTTTGGATCTGGCAGAATTTTCAGAACTTTTTGAAAATGATGGAATTGTGGAATCTAAAAATTCTGCTTAATTTCGGTTTGAATTGGATTTCCAGATTTTCAATACGTATGGCAAAATTCAACAGTTGATTAAATATTAACTACCGTAGGCTTTAAACTAGGTTTTCCACCTCTTCCCCTTGAAAGTAAAGCTGGGTACACACAGTAAAGATAAAGCCCCGATACGGTATCAGGGCTTTATCGTTACTGTGTGTACGTTCGTTTCCCAAACGAGCGTGCGGCCGCCGAACGATCGGGTCGGCCGTACGCTCGTTCGGGAAAGGCCGAAAATTTCCATCGGCCGCGCTAGACTCCCTATAGGAGTCTAGCGCGGCCGATGGAAACACACAGTCCCGAGCGTTCTCCCTATAGGGAGAACGCTCGGGACTGTGTGTATGCAGATCTTTGAAAGATGGCAGACAGGATCTTGCAGATCCTGTCTGTCATCTTTCAGAAATCTATACTGTGTGTACCTAGCTTAAAACGCATATGAAATCTACATGCTTCTTGGCTTATTATCAGTTTATTAATCACAGGCTGTAATCAATGTAAATACTGATCAGCCTTTCAGCATGCAGAGTGGGACAGAGTGGCAACCCTACAGTATTTTATTTAATATAAGGGCCACACAGATATTATGCACTTGAATATTAACAACAAATATTATCTTATTGATTAAAAATAATAATAAAGCTAGGTACACACACTAGCGGTGAAGCCATCAAATCCGGTATTAGGGCTTTATCGGCAATGTGTGTAGCGGCTTTACTGAACAAGTGCGTAGCCGAGCAGTTGTTCGGGAAAGGCTGTAAATTTCACTTGGCCACGTTAGACTCCCTATTGACGAAGTAGGCCAAAGTCGAGGGAAACACACAGTCCAAAACGATTTTCCTATGCTGTGTATATACTGTATATAGGGAGAACGCTCGGGACTGTGTTTATCCTGATCTTTGAAAAATGACAGACAGAATCTTTTGAACATCTTCCTCATATAGGTAGATATATAGCTGCAGGTAACTGGGTAGGGATCATCTATGCTCACAGAGCCCCCCCTTATCTAGTTTTCCCACTTGTGGGGGGCAGTAACCGTTTTTTAATTCAAGCCCCAAGGCTAATAAACATTAGTAGTTGTAATCTTGAATAATTTCCCATGTCATTTTTGATCTGAGACGCGATACTTTAATAGTCTATGCAAATCCAAGATTATGCCACAGGGCTTTCTAGAAGACAAATTAAAACGGCTGTAGATCGCTCATCATTTCTAATATCATTTGAAAGTCTACGCGTCAGTTAATGTTTTGCTTGTATAGACAAGAAGTCCAATATTTGGCGGTGAAAAAAATCTTAAGGGGAACATTTCCGCTGTTTTTCAAGTAGTGTTTGGTTTTCATATGTTTTCCTTTCAATAGACAATAAAGTATGAGGCTGAAACTTAAATTAAGATGGATTTATAAATGATTTTTTACTGTATTGATATTTTGAGTGATTCGGTAAAATGATCGAATCATTTAAAATATAGATAGGATAACTTTGATCACTGTGATTTTTTTTCCAAAAAACAAAGATTGGGCCAGGCGACAAATTTATTGCCGCCCCCATTTCTCCAGAGATTTTAAGATCGTTGGCTCAATCTTCCAATCAGAGCATTCGGCCGGGACACGGCAATAGCGCCCGTCAGTGTGGTTCCACACAGAAACCGCACGATCGGTCCTGATTTACCAATGGAGCTGATCACCCATTCGTCCGATTCGGACGAACGGGTGGCTGAGTTCGGTGTGGCCAGCCACCCCACACCATCAGATACTTCTGGCTGAACGACTAATCCACGGCACAACACAGTCCGCCGGAAATACCTGCTGGTGTGTACACAACCTAACAGGTCACCTATTGGTCTTATTTTAACACTGTCAATGTGTTGTGTCTTAGCCAAGCCAATTAGTATTCCAGCTCTCATCATATTTATAAATGCAGATATGCAGAGAATATATATATCGATCAGTCCATTACCTTTAATCAAATCAATGAAAAATCTATATTTCTTTGCATTAGATCAACATTGTAGACATTTCAATAGATTTTTGATCAATTTTTTAATAAGAACTGAACATCGATTCCAAATCAATCAAACATAAAAGTATCTGGCTAAGTAATCTTTGTTATACTCAATACAAGATGAAATTAGTGGAAGGCATATAATAAAAGGTATTTATTTCTGCTTGTCCTGTGTATGTACATATTTTCTACTTAATTTCGTTACCCAGCCATAAATGTCTCATATGGGAATAAAATATAAACAAATAAATATTTTTCCACATGTTGTTGCATCCATTTCCAACCACTGAGCTTTAATAACTCTCTAAGGAGAAGTTAAAATGCCCATAAGATTCATATTTTAAATAGTTTTTTTTTCCCCAGATGCAAAATCGTTATAGTATGTGTATATATATATGTGCATTATTATATATATATATATGTGCAGAAAAAAGAATCTGGTACATTATTATCTGTACTTACTATGTGATGCACCACCTGGGTGGTCTCGGGTTAGTCAAGGGACAACAATTATATTACAGAAAAAGGTTCAACTTAATCCCATTTACTTTGTGCACCTAATTACTTCCTCAGATAAATTGTCTGGCAAACCATGTAGCCTGATTTCTAAACGCTATATGTAAAAAAATCATTGAAGTCATCATGTCTAATGCATTGAACAATATGGTGGACACTTTCTGACTCTACTAGGTTCTACTCTCTAATTGGTTAAATAGGAAATGATTGCTTTATAAATAAAGGATTATTCTGGGTCCTGAGATTTGATTGGTTGCAATACAAAATGTTGTATGTGGAGACTTGGGATATTTTGATGTTGTTATTTAGTATGTTGTTTTTGCATACTCACTGTATTTCGACATTTACTATCTCCCCACTGTTATCCATGTCTTGTTTCTGTATGGCCTGATCAATATATTGCTCTCCATGCCATATCAGCATAAAGTGGAATAGGCTCTTAAAAAGTCCCCTGAAATTGATTTTTTTAATCTCATTGATGACCTGAAATTAGTTGCAATCTGCCCCGTATTGCCCTTCATTCAGCCTCCCTCTAATGACTCTCTATCTGCTGATTTTAAGAAAGAGTTTATCAAAGTTTTGTAATTGCTAAACAGAGCCGTAATTGCTGGAAACTCGTTACTCCTCTAGCAGCTGGTGCATGTCTATTCTGAGAATATTACACGTGAAGTCTTTAGGGTGTCATTGGCCTCGGCGAGGAGCCGGGGCGGGGAAGAGAGCGCTGTTAGGAACAAACGGCTCGGAAGACTTTGGAAAATGAAAAATCGTTTTAATTCAAAAGCTTGGAGCAATAACGAGAGGGGTCCTCATAAATATCCCAGCCGTCATGATAGATATCGCTCATAAAAGGAAGATCCACAGGATGTGTTTTATTAGAGAGAAGACTTGTGTTATTTTATGGCTGGAAAAGTGTTTATTAGATGGGGAAAACACACAATTTTAACCATTTCTTTTTATTATGAGGGTTAACAAGGGCTTGCGACCTTTGTTCACCATCTACTACACACCGGAAAGTACTGAGGCAATCGTTATCATAGATACACTAACATAATATGCTGTAGAAACTGGGGATGCATAAAAGGATGATTTAAATATCTCAATAATAGGCTACCTTGCTAAGGAACCAAATGGCAGTCTAAAAAACTGACTACGGCCTTGTACAATTTTGTGCCTATCCTTCAGACCAACAGGCTACCAATTTACAAACTCATTGGTAGTCTGCTGACATTCCGCATGACTGTTTGTACGTCCCAATGAAGACCACACAATTGGGCAAAATTTACAGACACATACGATCAAACGTTCACCCAATTTGTCCAAAATATCAGAAAATATCTGTTGGCTGTGGCAAAATTATTTTGTCCTGATCGATCGAAATATCATGTTGTCTTGTCGATCAGATGGAAAAATCCGCACACATGACACTTTAAACAGGGCAGTTTAGTTACTGCAACCAATTGGATTTGACTATATGTAGGTTAATGAACTCATATGATTGGTTGCTATTGGTTACGGGCTCAGTACACTTTTACATCTTTGTTAGGAATTCTTACTGCAGAGTTGCTAAAAGGGAACTATTGAGGGGTAGTATGCGAAAATGTGATTATTAATACAAAGCTAGGAAACTTGTGGTGGGAGATTATTTTATTTACAAGACTATATAGACCTATAGAAGCTGTACCATTCAGGTGCTCCACCAGTAAGGATTCAAGCAGATATGTATCTAGCAGGTGTCTCCTTGGTGCCTATGGCCATTGTGCGATGCTAAGTTACACACGCTCTGTCTGTGTGCGTGTCTGTTTCCTTCCTTTCTGCCTAACAGACTGTTTGAATATATGGGGATTTAATCTATTTAGAAAGCCTCTTGAAGCACAATTAATTGGTCCAGCAGCCTTGGCATTGCATGGCCCCTATCTCTCCGCTCATAATAAATGTTGTGTTAAAACAATTAAACTTGTTTGCAGATAAATAGAAGGAAATTAAGAGCAGGAGACAGAGTGGAGAGATATTGAAAGAGTAAATAGTAGTGCAAAAAGTGCTAAGGGAAGGAGAAGAGGCACATTTAACGCTAGGTCTGAGCTGCATAGATAGAGAGCTAGAGGGATGCTAAACAGATGGTCAAGTGTAGGGGACAACCCTATAAAACTTGGGATCTGACACTGCACGTGAGTCACCTAGACAAATATACCTGCACTAGTACTGGGTTTAAAGGTATATGTTAGATTGGGTATATGTTAAACTAGGATATGTTCGATTAGGTATATGTTAGACTAGGTATATGTTAAGGTTTGTATATACCTGCAATTGCGGGTGCCGACCGAAACATTGTGTGTATTGATGTTGGTCACTAAATAAAATATTTAATTTACGTTGTGCGACCCTCAACCTGCTTTTCTGTTGTGGACTATTATCCATGGAGGGTTGGATACCAGAGGAGTCAGCACCCATGGGTTGGACAAGAGTGCATTGGACCCTGTTTGCATATGTTAGACTATGTATATGTTAGATTAGTTATATGTTAGACTAGGTGTATGTTAGACTAGGTACATGTTAGACTAGGTACATGTTAGACTAGGTACATGTTAGACTAGGTGTATGTTAGACTAGGTATATGTTAGACTAGGTGTATGTTAGACTAGGTACATGCTAGACTAGGTACATGCTAGACTAGGTACATGCTAGACTAGGTACATGTTAGACTAGGTACATGTTAGACTAGGTGTATGTTAGATTAGGTACATGTTAGACTAGGTACATGTTAGACTAGGTACATGTTAGACTAGGTACATGCTAGACTAGGTACATGTTAGACTAGGTATATGTTAGATTAGGTATATATTATGTTAGGTTCATGTTAGATTAGGTGTATGTTAGTAAAGGTATTTGTTAGTCTAGGTACGTGTTAGTAAAGTTCTAAGCTAGTAAAGGGATGTTTTTAGTCTAGGTTGAATAAAATTTAATGAATTTTTTTGGCATGGCCTAACTTTGCAAACTTCAGAACCTGACAAGTCCTGCTGTTGTCAGCAGGTAAGTCACATGATACTTGATGACACAAAACCGGCCAACATTGAACAACAGGCCATTTCCTTTGCAGCGGGCTGTACAATTTTTCTTTGTTTATTTCATTAATAAATGTATCTAGCAGAGAATGTCAGTGGGTAGTAGAAACCATAGACTTTAAGCTCTCTAACTTCATTCTCTTTTCTGTTTTGCAGACTGTTTGCTGCTAAGTGCAGCGGGTGCATGGAGAAAATCGCTCCTACGGAGTTTGTGATGCGTGCCCTAGATTGCGTGTACCACCTCAGTTGCTTCTGCTGTTGTGTGTGTGAACGACAGCTCAGGAAGGGAGATGAATTTGTACTCAAAGAAGGCCAGCTGCTGTGCAAAAGCGACTATGAGAAAGAGAAGGATCTGCTGAGCTCTGGAAGTCCTGATGATTCTGATTCTGGTACATTTCCTTCATTTGATAATAGAAATTTTAACACATTTCTTATTGTAAAATATTAGGATATTTGTCGCCAAAGAGTTCCATGGCCAAATAAAAATGAGAGGACACGGACAGTGTTCTTGTCATGGAACTCTAAGGTGCCTTAAATATCTTTAAATTAAAAGTAGGGGTGGATTGTTTACTATATTTATTGTTTATTCTAGTAAATGACATAGCAAAGCACTCTGCATAAGGATATAATTAGAGGTGAGAATTTTCAGAGATTCTGAAAGCCAGAAATTAGAAAATTCAAAAATTCCTATTGAAAACTCAAAAATTCAGTTGGGTTTGAATCGGATTTTTGTAATGGGATTTTTGTTCTTTGAAAAAGCTGGCAGGGAAATAAAATGCAGGATATTTGAAACACTATGGGCCAAATTCATTAACCTGCGGTATCGGAAACTTTGCATTTTCGAATGTCATATTTATGGTAATCCTCAAAAATAACTTTGAATGTCTGCAACTCGAAAGTTGTTTTCAATCGTATTTTCGAGGGTTATTTAACATTCGAGGAAAACCGAAAACATTCTCATACATTCGACAATCATCGAAGATGCGGTCCGAAGTCCTAAAACTACATTCCGTGTTCAGATTTTAGGATCTTCGGGTGTTTCCCGAGATCCATAAATACCAAAACGGAAGGAAACTTACTAGTTTTGGCCATCTCTAATCAACAAAAAAAATGAGTAAACAAGTGTATATGAGTGTAAAAACACTTTAAAAGTTTTGGAAGGATAGAATCCTATAAAGGAAACTGTAACACAGATGGGCAATTTTTTTTTATTACTGACCCATTTGCTAGTTCACAGAGTATTGTACACAATCAATGAGATGTGAAGTCATTAGTAATACTGACATTATTGACCAGTGAACCATTTACCATACAAACAAACAAAGCAAAAGTAGTCAGAGAAATGAAATCATGTACATCCATATGATCTTAAACCTACTGCAAGTGCAACATTCTTATTAAGAACTTCTCTAATTTGTTATTATGTATAGTAAAAAGCGATGATGAAGAGGGTGATGTGAAACCAGGCAAATGCCATGGAAACCAGGGAAAAGGTAGCGATGATGGGAAAGATCCTAGGAGACCAAAGCGGCCCAGGACAATACTCACAACCCAACAGAGAAGGGCTTTCAAAGCATCTTTTGAGGTTTCTTCTAAACCCTGCAGGAAGGTAAGTAGAATAAAGGAACTTTTATGTTATTGGCTATGAAAGCATAATTGGTAGTCATCATGAATAGGCCCTGAATGTATGTTTGGCATGGATACTAGACCAGACTGGCAGCATCTCTTGTGATTGGCTAAGACACGTCTCGGCGAATTACAGAAGTCGCTGCCGGTCCGACCCTTTTTTACTTGCTTCTGTGCATGGAAAAGGCACAGAAGCAAGCAGAACCGCGCCAATGGAAGGAAGAAGTTTTGTCATTATGTAGAATTTCCTTGGAGGAATTAAAAAATTACAGGTCATGTAAAAATATCCTAGGACTAATAGTGCCCATAGATGGGGGTCAGGATATTATGATATCGTACGATTATTGGATTGTGTATAGACGATCGGTCTATAAATGTTTCACGCTGGCCAATCGGATCTTACGATTGCGACATTGGGTTTATGGGCACCATTAGGCCTGGTAAATGCAGCCCCCTTGAATCCTGATTTTAGTTCTTGATTGAATTTGAAGGGTATTGCAAGAAAAAACATCAAATTTGTTGGTGAATCTTGATCAATTCCTTATATACCGGTTGGTTAGATTGTATAGCTGCTAACTACTATTTACTCCTGGCTATCAGATTACCCATTATTATATCAGTCAGGGCTAAGAATGTTTCATGTTTACCAGACCTAAGATGTGGCTTAACAGTTGAGAAAGTACAGCTAATGATATCATGTCCAAGACCGCAAAAAATACAACAGGACATTACAATGAAAAATGGAAAGTAGCTTCCACCGTACAATTCTAGAAACTAATAAAACCTACAGTAACATCGAACACGGACTCACTGACCTAATGTATTATTCTTAATTGTAGGTCAGAGAGACATTAGCTGCTGAAACTGGGCTTAGCGTCAGAGTGGTCCAAGTGTGGTTTCAAAACCAAAGAGCAAAGGTACGTATGTGTCTTGTAGCTAATGTTAATGTGTACATATTAAGTTAGCTATAACCTACCTACCTGCCTGTATGGCTACTATGATAATAAACCTGCCATTTGGTCTGACTCCTTATTTCTCACTTATCTTTACAGATGAAGAAGTTGGCCAGAAGACACCAACAACAGCAAGAACAGCAAAATTCCCAGAGACTAGGCCAAGGTAACACACAACTATTCCAAATCCCCCATAGTTCCTGCTCTTCTGGTTCATTGCAATATTTCATTCCTCTTAATTTATTGTGGTTCTTTTATTGCTCAGCCAGCCCCAACAAATAAGCAGGTGTTTTGTTTCATATAGACGTCATCTCTCCTAAGGCAATTCCCATAACTATTATTATGATTCTATGACCCCTGGTATTTTACAAACAGAGGTTTACACATCATATATGCAGCATTGTTTAATAAGAGGTGCAAAAATGTGTGTGAGCTTTTAATTTGCCTTAACCAATCAGATGATATCATTTAACTTGTCTACTACATTTGATAACATCTGATTGGTTACTGCAAATTAAGAACACAACCAAAATACTTAAAAAAACCTCCCTCGACTCGTCTGCTCTTTCCAGCTACCGGCCTGTCTGCCTTCTCCCATTTGCTTCCAAACTACTGGGAAGACATGTCTATGCTGAACTGGTCAATCACCTGTCTGCTAACTCTCTCTTTGACCACTTCCAGTCAGACTTCCGCCCTAACCACTCCACGGAAACTGCCCTCACTAAAGTGACCAATGATCTACTTAGTGCTAAATCTAAAGGTCACTACTCTTTGCTCATTCTTCTTGATCTGTCCTCTGCTTTTCATACTGTTGACCACCCTCTACTTCTTCAGATCCTGGCCTCCTTGGGTATCCAAGACATTGTTGGCTATCCTTTAGTGTTTTCCACACTGGAATTGCCTCCATCCCTCGCCTCCTCCCTGTGGGGGTCCCTCACGACTCAGTACTTCTTTTTTCCATCTACACCTACGGCCTTGGACAACTCATTAGTTCATTTGGATTCCACTATCACCTGCATGCGGATGATACCCAAATTTACATCTCTGCCCCAGACCTCCCTACACTGACATCCCAGGTCCCCGACTGCCCTAGTGCCATCTCTGCCTTTGTCCTCCCGCTTCCTCAAACTCAACATGGACAAGACTGAACTTGTCCTTTTCACACCCTCACAATCTGTTCCCTTCCCTAGTCTTACTATTAATATTAACAACACACCCATATCCCCGTCTCCTCATGTCCGCTGCCTGGGAATAACGCTAGATTCCGATCTTTCCTTCAAACGCCATGTCAATTCACTTGCCTGTCAGCTCCAACTCAAAAACATCTCCCGCATTCAACCCTTACTATCGAATGAAGCTAAAAAAATCCTAGTCCATGCCCTAATCATACCCCAGCTAGACTACTGCAACACACTCCTGTGTGGTTTACCAAACAACCGCATGGCACCGATTCAATCCATCCTCAACTCCCGGCTCATTCATTTCTCTTCTCGCTTCTCTAATACCTCTCCTTTCTGTCAGTCCCTCCACTGGTTGCCCATCAAGCACTATCCAACTTAGCCCCTCCATATATCTCAGAGCTGACCAACGACACCTTCCCAGACACAACCTCCACTCCGCAAATGATACCCTCCTCTCATCCACCCTTTTCACCTCTTCCCATGCCCGTATTCAGGACTTTGCTCGTGCTGCCCCTCTGCTCTTGAACTCCCTTCCTCAGTCTGTCCGTCACTCACCGTCCCTTAAAACCCACCTTTTCAAGCAAGCATATAACCTGGCTTAGACATTACCCCTCTTACTACCCAATACGATCCAACCCGCTTTTCACACTCCTCTGCCAATCTATTTATAGCCTTCCAATTCCTGCAAACCTTATTTCTCACCCCCATATCCTATAGACTGTAAGCTCTTTGGGCAGGGTCCTCTCTCCTATTGTATTGCTGTAAGAAACTAGTCACTCTGTTTACCTGTGTATGTAATATGTATGATTTTGTATAACTTGTATTTACCCTGTATGTAATGTATGACTATGTAGTTGTAAAGCGCCACGGAAGATGTAGTAATAATAATAAAAACTTACAAAGTGCGTAACTTAAAGGTCATGTCCACTTTCATTGTGAACTTTTAGAAACATGTTAAGTTCCCCCCCAAACATCTGATCCCTCGCCATGGTTCCTCTGTCTCCTCTATAGCTCCAGGGCAGGAATTCAGTGATTGGCCATGGCATAAGCATTGCAGCCAATCATCAGCTTCCTCTCCTGTAACTGCAGAGGAAAGGCCCCTTCTGCTGCTGTGTAACATGTAGTTAACATGTTACAGCGGTAGAGGAGGCATCTACCGGCTGGTGAGGGATCGGGCTCATCATGATAGCTAAAAGTTTTGGGAAAAGTTTAGGGAAATTTGTGCTTGAGGGGAGCTAAAATGTTTCTAAAAGTGTTAAGGTAGACGTGCCCTTTAAAGGAGTTAGTTTGATGTTCTGAAAGGAAGAAGCGATTATTCATTGGTACAGCGTGGTCAGCTGTTAAAGTTGTGATCATGCTTTTGTAGTTAAAGTGCTTCTGCTTGATTAAAATACCAGAAGTTCAAACTGGAAACTTTAACAGCCGACTGCTTTATACCTACAGTAGACAGGATTTAGGAATACTTGCTCCTACCGCCCAGATCATTAAAACTATTCTGGCATTAGCCACTATAGTGCTCCTTTAATTATATTCTTTTTAGGGTAACGTTAGACTTATATTTTCTATGAATAAGAAAATAAAAACCACAGAGGAAAGTCAAAATAGATAAATATAAATATGGCAAACAACTGATATGCAGATAACTAATGTCGCAGGGTGAGTGAATTAACATGGCTCCTTGTTACCCATCAGAGGTCATGTCCAGCCGCATGGAAGGGATGATGACCTCATATGCTCCGCTGGCACCTCCTCAGCAACAGATCGTCACGATGGATCAGAACAGCTATAGCACAGACCCCTTCCAACAGGGACTCACACCTCCTCAAATGCCAGGTGACCACATGAATCCTTATGGTAAGCTGCGTGTGTTCCGCACTGTGACACCGAGTATCGACAAGCATGTGGTTCAATCGAGACTTATACCCCACACAATAAGTTTGCAACTATATGCTTGGTTAAACAAGTGATTAATACTTCCATACCTTTATTTATTGTGGACCCTGGGAAGAATTTGTATTAAAAATGTTTTCTGTTATTTTTAAAAGTAGCTGAATCTTTAAAGGGACACTATAGTCATGCAGTGACTGCTATCTGGCTCCTCCTACAGTTGGTGTCCCTGACACTCTCCCTATCCCTTACAAAGGTGAGCTATGTTGAATGTAGTGTCTCTTTAATTTAGCAAGAGTTGTTTGGTCGTACTCGAATTTGCAGAGTGACCAATAGGAGGTGAGAAAATAATTTACTTTAATTCTCTCTCCCAGTGCAAGTACAATAATTACTTCCTCCTTGATGGCCTCAAGCACATAAATAACACACTTTATAAATTGGGCTCATGCAGACATTTTCACCTTTATATAGAAAGTAAAGACTTTTTATCACAGAAATGCAATTCTACCATTGTGCTAAAGTTAATGCTTACTCCCCAATCTTTAAAGGACAACTATAATGAAAACAATACTTTGCCTCATCTTTAATGTTTAAATTACTTCATGTAAGTATCTCTTAGGCTGAGGCCCCACTACAATGCACAGAATCGTGCACACAATCGCGAGCGTTATCGCACGCGATTGCGTGTGTGATTTCTGTGCATTGTTGCACATTGTGCTACATTTGTGCATGCGTTTTTGGTGCACGCAAAACGCAAACGAATGTGCGCATCAGAAATTTTCCACGATTTCCATGTTAACCAAAAACGAGCAAACGCGCTAAAAATACGTCGATGAGGCTTAACCCTTACTCTAAGGTGTGTTTTTCAGCATGCTTTTAATCCAGTACTTAATTAGATCATGCTCAGTATCCCCCCTCCTACTCTTAACCAATTCCTCCTTCAATCTGACCAGACTTTCTATGAGGGCAAGCATGCTCAGTAATCATTTTAAGGCGGCATAAGAAGAGGAAATTTCCCATCGTGCAATTCATGCATATCAACTACCACCATTCCAGTTACAGCAATATTAGGGTGCAGATCAACAAAAGATCAGCAAAAATGGTTGATAGTTGAGAATAATTATATTTCTCAGTAATGAGCAATTTAAAAAATAAATAAATAAAAAAATCAGTATAGATGCCTTTCATTTCTCCCAAAATGCTGCTGTCTTCAGAGGTGAGAGTTAATCTGTTAGACCTGGTACAGACAGACTGATTTCTGCTTCAAATTTCCCCAGATTTACTGATCAATATACCTATGGGTGATCTGTCGGTCAAGAACAAAATGGATATTCTAATTTGACCAATAATACTGCTCATTTAATAGCTGGGATTTAGTTGTACAAATGATCATTCACACCTGAGTCTGACCTATTTTGCCATAAAAAAAAAGGTTGCAAATGATTGGTCAGTTGCTGGTGTCCAATCAAAATATCAGACTGGGACAAAATATGGGCCCATGTGTACCCAGTCTTATGTTTATTTTATAGCCCGACTGTCAGCTTTTCTTCAGGTGTAACAAAAACATGTTATTTTAAATAAACATGAAGGGAGGGGGGTTAAATACACCTGCAGGGGGGTTATTCAATAAAAGTTCTTATAGTTAAAAATGGTGATAATTTTGCCCCAACCAATCAGATGTTAGCTTTCACATGTTAAATAAGATCTGATTGGTTGGGGCAAAATTAGCACCATTAGAAATTATTAGAAATTTTATTGAACAACTGGTATTTAACCATGAACGTTCCATTTGTTTCTAATAAGAATAATGTTATTTAATCATCACTTTAGTGATGGCAGTGAATGTAGTTTTTCATGTACAATACAGAAAGAATTGTTCTGGGGCAATGTTATCCTAAGATTTCTATTGTTTCCAGGCAGTGAAAGGTGAGTGCACAGGTGGGACATATGTTTCTACCAAACAGCAAGTTACTAAGCAGCAGGTGACAGACAGGAACCTTGCAGCTCGTGGATGATTGTAAACACACAGTTGAGACATACAGTATCACTGGAATCTACTCTGCTAGCTTACTGGTTATTGTGGGCATTTTAATAGTCCAGGATCTTCTTGTTAAAGGAGAAACATGGTCTAAAAATACCTTGACTTATAGTCCAGAAACAGCATCATTTGTCTTAAATTATTTCTAACCCAAGATACACCTGTGTGAGGTCAGTAAAATCTATTAGTACAGCAGTGAGATACTTGAAACTTTGGCCCGACCGTCTGCCCATGCAAATATTTAGTCAGTACCAAATATCACAGAATTAACACTACAACCAATTCTTTTTCTGCCATTGTTTACCGAAATTGGTCAAAAAATCAACTGGACATGTTGGTAATTTTTTGCCTAATCCTCTGTATTTTAATACACGGGATTGGACATTGAGAAGCTATGGGGTTTTTTGTTTCTTCTGAGTGCTCAGTGGGGAGAATGATTCAGGTGACAGTTAGTCATATGTGTATCTAGTCTCACTTTCCTATTTTAGCCAAACTCATAGATGTAGTTGATTCCATTTTCATAGTGATGTATTCATTACGTATATCTGTTGTATTCAATTAGATCAACTAGACTTGAAGTTTAGTCCTTGAAGACGTTTCGCTAGTCATCCGACTGGCTTTCTCAATTCAGAATGACTTGTACAATTGAGAAAGCCAGTTGGATGACTAGCGAAACGTCTTCAAGAACTAAACTTCAAGTCCAGTTGATCTAATTGAATACAACAGATATACCATGACCTGGATGAATGAGAACCTTCACAAGCATTCATTATGTACTTATATTTGTGCAGCCTGATTATCTGGTCTGTGTGCACACAAAGATTGTCTGTCCATATCACACAGTAAATATGGCCATACACTAATTATATTCTTACCTCCAGATGTTCCTGTGACATTAAAGATATACAGATACCGCACGGTATTGCACTACCACGCGGTATCGCCTATACAATACCACAGCAGTAGTGTACTACCGCGGAGGTATTGTACGCCCACAGTGGTAAATGTACAAATACAATCATAGATGTGAAGTTACAATTGCGAATGTATGAGTGTAACCATTCATGGTATTGCTGCTATTATTGTTTAATGAGCTATTAGCTTACTATAATGTAAAATCATAACAATGCTAGTTTAATATAAGATTTTGTTTTTCCAGGTTGAAATGTATTCAGTTGTTCATGATAAGTAATAGTGATTTCATGTTTCTATTACAGGCAATGACACCATATTTCACGATATCGACAGTGATACCTCATTAACAAGTCTTAGCGACTGCTTCCTGGCATCTTCGGAAGTCAACTCAATGCAAGCCAGGGTGGGGAATCCAATTGACCGACTGTACTCAATGCAGAGTTCTTACTTTGCATCATGAGAGCTCCCCCATTGTTACCTAACACTCAATAAAAACAAATATGGACCCTCAGAGACAATTTACAGCCATATCTGCACATTAGACCTTCCCAAAATTTACCATCGGTGAACAAATCTACACACGCAACCCAAGCAGTCAACCCACCAATCCAACTGCTGGAGGAGCTACCAAGCAACGTGGAAAGCGCATGAAATAAGAAGAGATGAACTTGTTTTCCCCCTTCTTTTTAACAAATGAAACCCACTATTGTAAGAAAATTGTAAAAAAAAAAAAATTCACAGTATTTGTATAGAATTGTGTAAAATCTAGATCCCCTCTAGAATAATCCCAAGCCACTAAAGCGTTTTTTTTCTCGTCTCCTCTGCATGTATGTCACCGTGATGTGGAATTAACAGATTTTGAACTGTGAGAAGTTATTGTAAATGTGATGTTTAATCTATTTTATTTTTTTTTTTTTTTGACTTTTAATTTTTTTTTCCTTTATTATTTTTTTTTTTTTTTGTTTGTTTGAGTTTTTCCATAGACCAAATGGTTAGATTTTTAGCCACTATATCATACGAGATTTCTCATTGCAACATGAGGACAGATTGCATGTTTCCTGGAGAGAGATCCATTTTTTTTTCTTTTTTTCTTTCATTTTTTTTTTTTTTAAATTAATGGTCTTATGTTCCATAAGGTGCTTTCAAAATTTAAGAGAAAAAAAAAAACAACAAAAAAAACAACAAAAACAGAAACAAGCAAAAAAAAAAAACAAAACAAAACTTAATTTAATAAAACGTACAATTGAAACAAGTTTTGTCTTTTACGTCTCTATAGTATAGATATATACTATATATATACTTTTGTTTGGGGTTGTACTGAATCTGCAAGCTTCATCATAAGCTGGTCATTAGGATACAGGGAGATTCAATAAAAGTGTTCTTATCATTAAAAATGGTGCTAAGTTTTCACCAACCAATCAGATATTAGCTTTCAAATGTTAAATAAGATCTGATTGGTTGGGGCAAAATTAGCACCATTTTAAACGATAAGAACTTTTATGGTATCTCCCTGATAGATAACAAACTACTACCCCTGAAATCTGGATCTAAACAATGTTATGATGGCCATACATATATTTGAATTTACTTACTCGACCGAGCACTCCCACGACATTCGATCGATCCTGCCGGAACTGCCTCTTCCGTTCCTCTATGTGACCATTCATTTTGCGATCGCATGTTGGAAAAGACATCACATAGAAGAACGGGAGAGGCGGTTCCGGTAGTATTGATCAATCGAATGTCGCGGGAGCGCTCATTCGGGTAAGTAAAGTCGAATATATGTATGGCCACCTTAATATCTATTACATCAGTTTCAGCTCCCTCTACTAATAATTGCTCCCTATACAGAATATAGGGAACTATGGTTCGTGTATATTTGCTGCAAGTTTACAATCAGATTCCAATGTACGTGCATAGCCACCCTGCTCACATATGTACACATACAGCACATGAACCACTAGCTAGGAAAAACATGACAAAGAAGCTCATGCAAAACAAATTCTAACCTATTGCACGTTTGCAAAGTCCTTGTACACACCTTGTACACTCACGCAGTCAGAACCCAGGGAATACAACCCATGGTTGATGGGTTGTATAAACTTGCAGCCAAATCTTGATAAACTTGCTTTGGCTGCAAAACGCTCCAATTTGGCCTTGCTCCTATTTAGTTTTGAATTGGGTTTGTCTACAGCACATGGGACAAGGAACAACAGATCATCTATGGCAATTGATGCTGATAGGACATCTTTGATACAGCGCAATGTTTCTGATTGGCTTACAAAACACAGTTCCTGTCCACCCTCATTTTTTACTTTTAATATGGTGTTGCAAACTCCTGGCCACCCCCAACCACCACATTAGTTCTTTAAAAAAAGTAGCGGAATCATACTTACAGCCCTTCACTCCTGTGGCGTCTCCTCCCGGCTCCCTGTTTGGAGGAAGGCTCAAACGGGCCAGACCGGCAGCTGTGTCTTTGATTGGCTGAGAGGCAGCCAATCACAGACATGGCTGCTGGCAATGGAGCCACCTTGGGAGAGAAGGGGCTGTAAGTATGATTCAGCTTCTTTTTTTAAAGAACTAATGGGATGGGCTGGGGTTAGCCACACCATATTAAAAGCATTTCACGTTAGGTGCAATGGCTGCAGAGGATGGATCCGGATGGTGGGAGGGAGGGGGGGGGGGGAGGGCTCCCCTGCACATGTCACCATCCCTCCCGCAGGCAAGACAGAAGGCAGAGAACTTTGGACAGGAAGACAGCTCCTACTCTTCAGCTTCATAGACTTTGGACCAGCACTGCAGGAGAGCCATAAGGAGCAGATATGTAAGGTAAGGATGTTTTTAAACTACACAGTGGGGCCTGTATGTGGTTAAATTTTAGTTTTGGGGGAGGACATGTTTCTCATAATTGGGGGGCTAGGATTGGTCCATGTTTATAAAGTATGCTACATGGTGTCCCATTTTAACAGATAACTATGAAAATCAATGGAATTTTTTCAGGTGCTATGGGGAATATATGTTTCTATGCACGAATCTGTGAGTGGTCAGTGAATGTTAAAGGGCATGTACACCATTTTTCACTCACCTTTTATATCTTTCCTCTACCTTATAGATATAGATTTTATCCATTTTTTCCAGTTTAACATTCCTACTGCATTGTGGGATACTGCAATCTCAGTCAGTAACCAGTCTGCTAGATTTAGGATATTACAAAAATGTGGAGCCAGACTGATCTGCAGTGAAGGTTTCATATGTAAAAACACACTAAAGCTGCAGATTTGGAAGATTGTTTCAGATTAAAATCAATTAGCAAGTGACATACCAACATTTATCTTCAGATAGGTACACTCGGGTATCTCACCTCTCCCGGATTGTCCGGGAGTCTCCCTCATTCTGGGGCGGTCTCCTGCACTCCTGTGAGGCCACCCCAGACTCCCCAACTGAGATGAAATTTTAGTCTACTCATTAGTCACGCCCACTTTACAGGCAACGCCCCAGGAATGCCCACAACCCACCCTAACCCCACCTCCCCCACCCCTAGGATAAAGGCCCCACCCCCACATGACATCATGCCCGCCCCCACGTGACATTATGCCCCCTTTCACACCCTGTCCAGAAGCCTGAAATGGCAGGGTGGGATGTCTGTACACTATTGAAAAATGCATTGCACAGGCCGGTGCTAAGATCAAGTTCACTTCATTATCCTCCCCCTACAGCTCTGTACTGTGTTGTTTCTACTACAGTGTTGTGTAAGTATTAAAGGGGTAATATTAAAGGCGTGTATTGCTTTTTCACGATACCGCGCCTTTAACAAATGCAATTTTTACAATCGTAATTGTGTAATCACCTGTGTGGTATTCTACCACTGCATGGTATTTGTATGGTCGAACGGACTGAACACATATGAAATCTATATATTACAAGGCTATGCCAACCACTCTTTCAGCATATAGGGCCCAATTTATAAACACACTATATCGCAATTTAGCAATAGCGCGTGTTATCGATAATGTGCGAAAGTCAGTAGTGAACTACCACAGTGGTATTCTATGGGGATCGTAACTCTACGATCGTTAATCCAATCTGAAATGAATGATTGCCCATATTTATTTTTACATTTACGTCGTACAGTTACGATCCCGGTCATACAATTATGTATGACTTGTACACTTGTAGAAACAGTCCAGTACAGAGCTGTAGGGAGAAGATAATGAAGTGAACCTGATCTTAGCACAGCTGACTGGTTACTGACTGAGAATGTAGTTTCCCAGAATTCAGTATCCGAGAATGCCGAGTGATGGAGAGTCCTTCCTTTAATAGGATACCGTGCCTTTAAGGTTTGTTATGTTTTGGTAGGTTGTAATATAAAGGTCCCCCTCACAGGTTAACGTTTAGGTTGTAATACAAAAGCCCCCCCCCCCCCCTCACAGGGAAAACCTTTTTTTTTGTTGTAATATAAAGGTCCCCCTCACAGGGAAACATTGGTAGGTTGTAATATAAAGGTCCCCCTCACAGGGAAACATTGGTAGGTTGTAATATAAAGGTCCCCCTCACAGGGAAACGTTGGTAGGTTGTGATATAAAGGTCCCCCTCACAGGGAAACATTGGTAGGTTGTAATATAAAGGTCCCCCTCACAGGTAAACATTGGTAGGTTGTAATATAAAGGTCCCCCTCACGGAAAAGTTGGTAGTTGTTTGTAATATAAAGGTCCCCCTCACAGGGAAACGTTGGTAGGTTGTAATATAAGGTCCCCCCTCAACGGGAAACGTTGGTAGGTTGTATATAAAGGTCCCCCTCACAGGGAACGTTGGTAGGTGTATATAAATAAAGGTCCCCCTCACAGGGAAACGTTGGTGGGGTTGTAATATAAAGGTCCCCCTCACAGGGAAACATTGGTAGGTTGTAATATAAAGGTCCCCCTCAAGGGAAACATTGGTAGGTTGAATATAAGGTCCCCCTCACAGAAACATTGGTAGGTTGTAATATAAAGGTCCCCCTCACAGAGAAACATTGGTAGGTTGTAATATAAGGTCCCCCTCACAGAGAAACATTGGTAGGTTGTAATATAAGGTCCCCCTCACAGGGAAACATTGGTAGGTTGTAATATAAAGGTCCCCTTCACGGAAACTTGGTAGGTTGTAATATAAAGGTCCCCCTCACAGGGAAACATTGGTAGGTTGTATATAAAGGTCCCCCTCACAGGGAACATTGGTAGGTTGTAATATAAAGGTCCCCCTCACAGGGAAACGTTGGTAGGTTGTGATATAAAGGTCCCCCTCACAGGGAAACATTGGTAGGTTGTAATATAAAGGTCCCCCTCACAGGGAAACATTGGTAGGTTGTAATATAAAGGTCCCCCTCACAGGGAAACATTGGTAGGTTGTAATATAAAGGTCCCCTCACCAGGGAAACATTGGTAGGTTGTAAATAAAGGTCAAAGGTCCCCCTCACAGGGAAACATTGGTAGGTTGTAATATAAAGGTCCCCCTCACAGGGAAACATGGTAGGTTGTAATATAAAGGTCCCCCTCACAGGGAAACATTGGTAGGTTGTAATATAAAGGTCCCCCTCACAGGGAAACATTGGTAGGTTGTAATATAAAGGTCCCCCTCACAGGGAAACGTTGGTAGGATGTAATGATGAGTCAGAAATACAATAACCGGATGATTTATTGCTCCCAGGTGCAATCAAACTCAGGATGTAATATATGGATAGTGGCTCCCAGTGCGATCTGGTGTTAACCTGCATTAAAAGTTCTGCAAAAGTTTCATCACTTGTATCCAGTTTTATAGTAACGCTAACCTATATACCAACATATTTCAGCCTCGTCAATTGGCTCCTATGGAAAACAGGATCGGTTGCCAAGTCAATAGTGGCAACTAGGATATCAGGTGGAAATATTGATCCGTGTGTGTCCAGCCTAAATCCTCATGCAACACTACATGATGCCCCACTTGGCATTTCGGACGTAATTCCATGGTGTCATTCATTGATACATTGTGTGCATGGGCCCTTATACAGGTGTATACACCGCTCAGTATATCATAGTATAGACAGACACACAGAACCAACTGCTCTGCATATCATTCAAAACAAGCACTTAGTTTCTAATCCAAACAATAAAATGATTGTCTCCATTTATCTGCTGTGTAATCCCCCTTAGGGCATTAAATCAATATGACAAGCTGATGATCACTGGGAGGTTTTTTTTTCCCCTTTCCTGGGAGATTAAGGTCTGACCTCTGACCTGGTGGATTTTATTTCTCAAGAGTCCTACAGAAGTCAGTGGGGAATAGGGGAGGTTTAAACAGGGAGGGGGGAGGAGAATGAGGATTGGTTCAATAACACGGACCTTCTGCGGCAAATAAAGAGGGTCTCAGCACCTGCCGAATTATAGATGCCAATTACACGTCGGGGAGAAGGGATGTCAGAGGTCATGGTGCAGTTTATTACTTTCTGCCATTAATGATCAGGTTTAACCATCGGAGCAGATTATGCATTAGGCTCCTGTGTAGGGCCCAGAAAACTTCACAGGGCCCAGTTTTTACTGCAGAAGCAGATTAAGACCAATCCAATGTTTCCCTCTATATAAATTAGCAGACTGTACATATAGCCAAGGAGGAGCCCCCGTCCTGGTCTTAATCAGACTGCGTTTGAGAGCCATGGATGAGAGGGATTCGGATATAGTTAGCTAGGAGCCTCTCCATCACGCTTAATTAGCCGGGCGAATTAGAGAGGGAGGGGGAGAGTCATTAGGCTGGAAATATGATGAATTGCTTTGCAGGAGAGGCCGAGCACGTTGTGAGATCCTCGTTATGGAAACACGAAGTGGTAGAGATGCGCTTAGGGGCTGTTCAAATAGAATTGATCTAAATGATGACTTTAAATGATGGCAGCTTATGATGCATGGCTTAGGTTGGGGTTTAGATGAGGCTTAATGTTCTTTTTTAAGATTTGGAAGGGAATCTGAATGGAATCTCTCAATAATGGTTTGAAAATAAAAAATTGATGTAATAGGCAGTGATGTAACTAGGAATCAATAGGACCCCTCAGAAAACTATAATGGGGACCCTCTCTCTGATTCATCTGGAGGGTATTTCGGAGGGAGGCTGTATCTGTCATAGGAAAAGTATGAAGTGGGGCCCCTCCTGGATCCTGCGACTGTGGTTGCAAATCAAACCCCCAAACTAGCCCTCCTAACATGGCACATAGAAATGGTTAAAGGTCCTTTGAACCCGCTCCCCCTCCATTCAAAAGTGAAAAATGACTTTAAAAGTAAAACCAAAACCGCTGGGTCCTCACCCCTGGGTTCAACTTCTAATTCCTTTACTTACCTATAGAAGCTCCAATTGCAGGGACTCTGTTCTCCGACCCCCCCCCCCTCTTGCCTTGGGCTTCACCAATAGAAAGACAGGCACCTTCACCAGCATGTCTATCTATTGGACCAGAAGGAGGAAGTAGGAACAGAGCACCAGTGATTGGAAATTCTATAAGTAAGAACAGATATTAGAAGTTGAATTCCTGTACCATCACTCTGGGTACTTTTAAAGGGTCAAACATGAGGATCGGGGGGCCATGGTGATTATAGTTGTGCTTTTAGGCTGTGCAGAGATATTTTTTGGGGGGGGGGGGAATCAACCACCACAACTGACATTTCGGTTTATCGGGCCAGATTATTGGAAAGAATTTCCACCATGCCTGGGCTCTTCTTTCAACATAATGTAAATGAAAAATGTATCGGACCGAGGCTTGCCTTCTGAACATGTATGAAATCTACATGCTACGTGCTGAAACTAAATTAAACATATTCTGTATGGCTACAATGAAATCAATGCAGCCTGCATCGCACTTGCTAACCAGCTTTTCAACCTGTAGATTTCATGTGTTCTGGTCTTAAAGTAAAAGGTGGCAACCCAGCTTAAATTTCAGCCTGATCACATGGCTTTAAATGGGTCACATGATCTGTTGAACCAGATCATCCACAGTGCTACTTTCAATCACATCACAGAGACTGATTGAGTTTATTGATTGGTAATCTCTTGCAAAATTGTATGGTGTGTACACAGCCTACAATCAGGAATTGTCTGTTAAAAATCTTTCCTTTTTTCCCAAAAGGGTGGGGAATTGGCCTATTATCAGCCAATCGCCCATACACAATCCAACAATCGTACAATTTTGCAATGGTACATGTGAGACTGATTACAGATCAGTGCTGCTTAACATTCCCTCTAATGTATCATTGTCTATGTGGTATTTTTACGTCCACCATCATACATTTTTGGTCACAATCGTACAATTCCAATCGTGGTCATACATTTATGATAATATACTTATTGTATTGTGCTACCCTATGTTGTATTGTATTGTGGTCTTATGTTTGTGTGTGCACTATTTTAAAGGGTAACTAATGTATCATTTCTTAGGTATAAGCACATACAATACTTGCCTACCAGCGGTTTCTTGCTGACTCAGCATCTTCTTAGAATAATCCCATGAAGATTCTGATTGCACTGAGCTCCACTGCCCTTCACGCAATTGCAATTGCTGGTTATGTGCTGGGCTTTGCTGATTGGCTGTGACATTCTGGCACATTGGCAAATGATGCCGTTTTGGCACCGTCTGTTAGTGGAGCAGCAGGAGCCTGAGGAAGGTGAGAATTTCATTGCCCTTTTCATTACCCATTATTTAACATGTCAACACTCACTCAGGGATGTCCACATTTTAATTTACCAACATTTCTAGTGCCACAGGTAGACTGATGGTTAATATAATATAGATTGCCAAACATAACCAAGAATTTCCCTTAACCATCCCCCAGAGCCAGTTGATGTTCAGATACACAACATGTACATTGCTGTGCTGGCCGGGGCCTGAGGACACATTTGAGAGCCTGTTGCCTGTTGTGTACATTACATAATGTTTTAGAATCAAAAAACGGCAAATTGTTACCCCTCTGGCAAGTGGAAACAGTGCACAGACTGACAGTTACGCTTAAAGGTACAGTGTAGAACCACAAATGTGAAAAAACACATTCCAGTGTGTCTATATGCTGAGTTAACAAAGAAATCCTAAAGTCTTCCAAAGGCTGTTATATTTATTATTGTCGAGCAAACTAAATGAGTGATCTATGGTTGGTTCATGAAATCTTGTCCATTGGGGGGCACTATTGTAGTAATGGAGTTTGCAATAATGAATTAGATATTGGAGGGTGATGCATCCCCAGTATAATGGCATCACCAATGTAATATGTCAGTTTCCATGTTACCAGAAATACTAAACCATCCAAGAGGCTTTAACAGCATTGTATGAGCAGAGAGCCATTAAACATACAAGTTTAGGCTTTTATCGTATGCGCTCCAGTAATACAGATCCACATTGGTACACGGCGCACATAGCTAATTGCAGCGATGAATTTCGAAAATCATGCACGTATTGTTGTGTGTTTAAAGGGCATGTCAACCTGCAAAATAATATTTTAACATATGGTAGAGCACCCTACCCCACCCCAACCGCTAAGTCCGTTTGTTTAAAAAAGCTCCAGAACTCTACTTACAGTCCTTTGACCCCCTGAGCTCTGATCTCAGCTCTCTGCTTGCCAGAACTGCAAGCAGGGGCCGGACTGAGAGGCAGCCAATCAGAGACGCAGCTGCCGCAATACAGAACGCCGGGGGAATGAAGGATCATAAGTAGAGTTCTCATGCTTTTTAAAACAAACATACTTAGCGGTTGGGGGTGGGATAGGGTGCTCTACCATATCGAGGTAGGGCACTTAGAAGCAAAGATGGCTACAGAGGGATGGAGGGAGGGGGGGAGAAGGTCTCCCCTGTGCATGCCACTGTCCTTTCAGAGGAGAAGGCCTTTCACAGAGGAAGACAGCTCCTACTCTTCAGTTTCCTGGACACTGCAGGAGAATCATTTGTAGCAGATATTTGAGGTAAGGATTTTTTAATACACAGTGGGGCCAGTAGTGGGTTAAGTTCTAGTTTTGGGGGTGGACATGCCCTTTAAGAGAGGCCTTAAACTCACTTTCTGTGGGATTGCCAAAATACCTTTGTAAGCTCCATGAAAACTATACAGCAATCAGTGCAGTCACTTCCTCCTGCTAAGGGGAAAAGAAAAGATTTACAGGGTTATTCAATAAAAGTTCTTATCGTTAAAAATGGTGCTAATTTTGCCCCAACCAATCAGATGTTAGCTTTCAAATGTTAAATAAGATCTGATTGGTTGGGGAAAAATTAGCATCATTTTTAACGATAAGAACTTTTATTGAATCTCCCTGTTAGTTTCAGGGATTTAAAATAAACATATAGAAACGTAAAGGATCGAAGTGGTTTCTAGGGGTCTGTCTCCTTTAACTTCATAGTTTGATCTTTCCTTTGTTCCATAAGAGAGACTGTAAATTTGTCTCAATGTGAACTTTGCCTAGTTTTTTGCGGTTCACACCATTGTGTATGTTTGTATCCACATTGTATTTGTACTGTGGAAATATAAATACAGAGGTAGAGAGAGAGATGTTCATGTAAATAGGAAAATAACCTTGCTTACAGTTGCCCCCTTGTCTTCAGTTCTGCTAACAGCATTGATATTTGTTTGAATGTTATTTTAAAAAATCTCTCTCTTAATGTAACCCCAACAGGCAACTTCTAGCGCTCCATACAAAGTCCATTGTATCCATTGTTATTGGGAGGACTATTGTAAGAAAAATGCTGATTGTGTCTATGGAGAAGACTCTAGTCCAGGATAAAGGATGTTCCCACAGGTGCAGCAAATATTGACTTCGTTATTGTGACACATTCACCTTTAGCAATACTCCGTGGATTGCCCTGAAACCATTTTGTGGTATAAAAGGCCAAATATGACCTCATCAACAAATATTAATAACGCTCTTAGGTTAAAGGTTTCCATGTCTCCATTCTGTATAACAGACCAAACACATATCCCCCAAGGTGACAAATGTTTAACTTGGCATTGACAGCCAGTGTAACCTGTTTAAGTAGAGAGAATTACAGAAATTGAAGGGAATATTCACAGAACACTATGGGGCATTTTTATAAAGGTACGGTATCGCTTTTTAATGATACCGCGCCTTTATCGTTTAAATGATCGTTAATTTACGATTGCTGTGGTTAATCTACGATTGCGATCGTAAATGTTTGATAACGATCATAAATCAATGGCCACAATTGTAGATTTACGATCCCCCATAGAATACCATTGCGGTATTCTACGTTTGAAAGTTTGTTAATACCGCGATACCGCTCGTTTAGAAATATGGCCCTATGTATTCTATTATGGTGGTCAGATGTAGGAAATGGAGATGGCAGATGTAGGAAATGGAGATGGCCGAACTCTGTGAAATCTGTTCAGCTTGCAGATTGCAGATTTGAAAATCCTCAAGGGGACCCATTGAAGTCAATATGAGTTAAAGAATCTGAAAGTTCCACCTATAATTAAAGGGTATCTCCACTCGTATTTTGAAGATTTGGGAATCCAGTTCTATTGAAGAACGGGAGGTAAAGGAGCTGTGCCTTACCTTCCGTTCTTCAATAGAACACACAGGAGCCAGGAGAGAAGGTAAGAAACTTACCCGCTTGCTTGCTCCCTCGGCGTGTAGTCTGACAGCTCCCGACGGACCTTGTCTTCTATGCACATGCACGATCTATGCGCATAGAAGACAAGGTCAGTCGGGACCTGTCAGACTAAGCACCGGGGGAGCGAGCAAGCGGGTAAGTTTCTTACCTTCTCTCCTGGCTCCTGTTTGTTCTATTGAAGAACGGAAGGTAAGGCACAGCTCCTTTACCTCCCGTTCTTCAATAGAACTGGATTCCCAAATCTTCAAAATACGAGTGGAGATACCCTTTAAATAGCCATAGTAACTTACTGCGCATGGCTCAGGGTCCTGGGAAAAGGTATTGGGAACATGTATCAATGGCCAAAATCCTTTAAAAAAACACCGTGCAGTACTGGGAATATGCACTTCCTATTTTGGATTTTTGCGTAGAATTTTTTGAAAATTTTAGAAATTTCTAGAAATTTTTAATTTTCAAAATGTAATATTTGTTTTGAAAATTTCTAGAATTTTCAAACATTTTTGAAAATAGTTCCGTGGTTGGGAAAAAGATGGAAAAAGTCAGAAATTTGCGCTCCGGAACCAGGTTCAAATTCGTTCCCATCTCTAGTAGAAAACTGCTTATTGTCTAGGTGAGCTTATCGCGAGCAAAGCAACGCGCTCTACCAAACGCTGGGTGCAGACTCCTCTTAATCTCCCACCCTCACTAGAATAAAGGTCTCAAAGGAACAATAGATTAAGGGGTTGCAATCCATCATTTCCAAATTGTTTTGGTGACCACATATCAGAACAGAACTCTTTAGTGAATCTTGTGGTAGATTTTGTGTACAGTTGCTCTGTAAATCCAGGTAACCACAGTACCGATTTATAGCCCATGTCAGCCATATTCCACTGGAGACTGTCTCTCATTGACTATGAAGCTTTGTATAGTGAGATTGTTCAGGTGGCTAACGCTATTGGTTCACTGCACTATAGGGTCCTATGTCAGCTGTGAGATTCGCCCATCCATCAGGTCTTCCTATACTTTATACTTGTACACTGTATATGGATATTGCTCATGTGTCTAGCGCCCACTGTTGGGCCATTAGAAATGTAGGCTTGGGCTCAATGTTGTAGTTTGGAATCAATGTGGCAGTTTGCCGTTCATAGGAAGTTAATCACGCAGGTGCCGCAAGCGATGGTATATTTGCATAGCACCTTACCTTCATGGGACTTGGCTGGCATTAAACATTTCGGAATTCAGGGAGAGGCGCTATGTGAATGTAGCATCCCCGGAGCGATTGCAAGGGGGAGCCGATAACGTAAGGCAGTGATAGCGAACCTTTTAGAGGCCGAGTGCCCAAACTGCAACCCAAACCCCACTTTTATTGCATAGTGTCAACTTGATCATTTAAAGGGCATGTCCAGCCCCCAAACCTACTTTTGGTTATATGGAAAGTGTTTTCCAAGAAGGGATTTTTTTTCTCTACATGGCAAAGATAAATACTTAAGTGATCAGAACTGACCTAATATTGATCTGTGACTTCAAATTTCACTAACAAAGGGCCATATTTATAAACGCACCATATACTGGGCGCGATACTGCGCGTTATCGGTAATGTACGTCCGTAAATGTCATACATTTACACCGAAGGTTTGTTAATTAAAAAACGTTCGGTCATAGAATAAGTAAAATACCGCAATGGTAGTCTATGGGGATTTAAACCGATTGGAAATTATCGCTCATTTTAACAAACGTTAAAGCAATCAATGAAGGCGCGGTATTGCTAAAAAGCGATACTGCGCCTTTATAAATATGGCCCAAAGACTATCTGAGAATGAATCTCTTTGATCCATTTACCAATACTATAGTCAGCTGTCAGTGTGAGGTCCTTAAGATGTTAAACAGGATTTAGTGATTTAGGGGGTTATTCAATAAAAGGTCTTATCGTTTAAAATGGTGCTAATTTAGCCCCAACCAATCAGATGTTAGCTTTCAAATGTTACATAAGTTCTGATTGGTTGGGGCAAAATTAGCACCATTTTAAACGATAAGAACTTTTATTGAATCTCCCTGTTAGTGACCTTTTTAGTATTCCTGCTGTGCACGGATTTGGCCTGGATTTGGGGAAAATGGTCCCAGGTAATAATTGGATCCAGGACCAGCATGCATTGATACAATGATTGCCTTTGCATTCCCTTGTTTGAAGTCCAGGCCAGGTTTTGAATGTGGGAACAAGCACAATGAGCTCACCTGGCCGAATTTAATAAAGTGGTGAATGTTTTCAGGTGTTGGGGTCTGTGCAGGAGACTGGCTGCTGATGGTCTGGGGTGAGCTAGGCCCATGTATACAGGATGAACCTGGACAAGCAGGTAGCAGAGTGTGGCCAAGACTGAGCCAGAGGATGGCAGATGTCAAAGATTTGGCAAAGGTTACAGCCGAGTGACTGTGGAGATAACCCAAGCTGAGGGTTTGGCACACAAGCAGTGCAGTGTTTTGTGTTACCATTTTCTCCATTTTTGTGAATGGCAGATAAGTCTGGACTTTATTTTTGGCTAAATCAATATTTTTCCCATTCTTTGTTTAACCCAAAAAGGTGGTGTTTTCTATATCCTTCTGTGCCCTGATCCCTGCTGTCCGCCAAGCCGATCCCTATGTATGGAGGAGGGCAGATGGCGTAAACACCAGCAACAGAGGGTTAAATGAAGTATTCGTGTGAGTGGCGACTGTCTACTAAATGGGTCCCAAATAGAAGTGCCCAGCTGCTGTTCACAGTCGATGGAAGGACAGCAATAAATGGCTTAAATTTATTCTCAAAACATCTTGGAAATTGAATTAAAAACCCAGCAGAAAATTTCCCAAAGAGAAGTATGGAGCTGGTGTTAATGCGCACAGGTGGTTCAGCCAAAGTTGGTGTCTCAGAAGAGCCCAGTCAGCTTGCAAGCAGCTCTGTTAAAGGGACGGTGCCACTGTGGAAGCATCAGAGGTCAGAACTGTTCAAGCCTGTCCATACAAGTATGGGTGAAGTTGCGCCATATGGTAAACCTGGGAAAACGAAGCCTGGAGAGAAGTGATTATCTTCCTGGCCCCACATGGACTCTCTACATCTGGAGCTGGTAAGAATGTTCCATTTGATGTGCTGGGGTTGGGAAAAGTGATTTGGGCTAGGCCACACCAGCACGTTTTAACACGCAATCAGTTTGCGATCTGATTGGGTGTTAAAAAGCGCACATTAGTGTTGGCCAGATGCACTGTCCACACCAGGAGCGCTTCATTCCGTTAATCGGATTGCATGTGCTTCGATTGTGCAAACATAGCTTGCGTGTGCATTTCCGGAGCGCTCGTATGCGTTATAGTGTGGCCTCGGCCTTACGTCATGGTTACTGGTACGTTTGCCTCTGTATCAAGTTCCGTGCCACTGCCAGTTGCAGGTAAAGGGCGTACAATGGTACATGAGGCCCAGTGTAACTGTGATAACTGGTGAGGGGTGGCAGTGCCTGGTGTGATCCTTCATAGAAAACAGAGGTAGAAGCTGCACTTCTGTCTCATGGACACACGGCCGCTATTACAATACGAACAAAATAAGGAGAAACTGCCGTGAACCAGTAAAACGGGACAATGCTGCATTCAATGTGTTATTAGGAATTGACTGGGACTTGTGGTTTGATGAAAGGAGAAGAAGTGAAATCAATGTCTGATATAACTCTGATAATACAATGAATTTACCAGTGTTTGAGGGGTTAAACACGGTGTTATACATGCACACAGATCACGCTGATTATTGTCCCCTGAAAGAAAATGTCCGGAGTGATAATTGTACTGAAATGTGGTCAGACTGAAATGTGTGTGTCTGCGCCTGTAACTTTCCGGGGGGGCCGGTATTGAAAAGTTTGCCTTTGAATATGCTGCAGGTATTTATGATAAAATACAATATGGAAAAGGTGATGACATTACAAAGTAAAATTGTTCTGAACAAGCAGCGTTCAAGTTATTAAACAAGCTAAAGGGGCGTTGGAGAAATGGCCTATGCAATTGTCCTTATATACAGGTTCTGTAGAGTCTATAAAGATGTCCTGTGCAGTAGAAACCGGAGAAGCTGTGGGGAATAAGTGTCTGAAATTAAAGGCAATGAGCCTAGTTTAAAAGGAGTCTCCACTGGGAAAACCACTTTTTGCTACGGTACTCTGTTTTATTGAAGAACAGGAGTTAATGGAGCTGTGTCTTGCCTTCTTTTCCTCAATAAAATCTACAGGAACCAGCAACAAAGTTACAGAACCTACCCGGTCTCTTGCTCCTCTGCCACATCCTCTGACAGGTCAGACAGATTCAGTATTCCCTCCGTCAGGACCTATCGGAGGACGCGGTGTGGGAGGGACCGGGTAGGTTCTGTAACATTCCGCCTCCTGCAGGTTTTATTGGAATGGGAGGTAAGACATAGCTAAGTAACTTATGGTTCTTTAACTGAATCCAAGGTTCTCTAGATACTAAGAGAATCATGGTGTTTGCCCGAAGTTATCTGTGTCACTTCTGGTAAAATTGTGTTGAAACATCTTTGTAACATAACTAAAGGGCCTGATTGTTAATTTCCCTATAGTGGATGTAGAATGTTTGGATTTAATAGTTAAAATGCTACTTTGTGATGCTTTGAATTGGGTAGGCCATAGAGGGAACACTGTTTGTGGTCATATAATACAAATGAAAAGGTCGAAAGCAGTGCCAGGTAGCAACAGGTAGAGCCAGCAAGATATTGTCTTGTATAAAGATTTAAGGGAGGAAAATGTAATTCTCCCTCTTTACAAAGCATTGGTAAGGCCTCTTTTGCAATATGCAGTGCAATTTTGGAATCCTGTGTACAAAAAGGACATCTTGGAAATGAAACTGGTTCAGAGAAGGGCAACTAAATTAATAAGGGGATTGGGGGAGCTTGAATATGAAGACAGACTGGAAAAGTTAAATGAACAACAGTTACACTAGAGAAAAGGCATTGGGGGATATCAATACATTAATGGGCCACACAATAAACTATCTTGGGCATTGTTCATGAATAGAATGTATCAGAAGACTTCAAGTTCCGAAAGTAAAACTATAGAACTGTCTTCCATTGGATTTGGTGATGGCAGGATCTGCCCACACCCTGCTTATGACCCCCTAAAGTAGGTAGGTACATGCTTCTTAGTCACAAGGAAGATAGAGAAATCGGGAAATACCCAGTATTAGGACTTCCTCTTAATTATGCTTATTTCTGAGGTGGGAATTGCAACTAGTAAGGAACCATATAAAATGCTTTAACATTTAGCTTTAGTTCTCCTTAAATCACCAGTGCCAACTCTCTGGGGCATTACCAGCAGCTTTACCTCGTTTGCCGCAGACCTAAGACAGCTTTCTCCTGTGATAAATCGCTGATCTTCGTTTATAAAATGTAACCCACCCCCACACTGCTCATAGTATTTACTTCATCCTGCTATAAACAAGCAGGTGCTGTCAGTTTGAAGGGGGTGGGCTGTATTGGTATGCTCCAGGCCATGGACATCCTGCCTTATCCTGTCATTGGCTGCACAATTGGGTGTGTACGGCCATCTTAACGCTTATATTCACATAAGCTCTTCAGGGCAGGGCCTGATGTGAATGTAAACATAGAATTGGAAAGCACCACGGAATATGTTGGTGCTATATAAATCCATAATAACAACATGCGTCCTATCTGAGGAATGACACTGTCCTGGTGTGCGCTTGTCTTTATTCTTTGCTCCTACTCACTACTCTGGGCCATTATCTTTAATTACAACTAGGCATTCATTCTGGCCCTTTTATAACACAGATGGGAGGGTGGGGTTCCGAAAAGATGTTATCTTAATAGAGTAATCACAGGTTTCTTTGGAAGTATAATGGCTACTAATGTGTCGGATAAGTAGTAGTTACTGTATCTGTTGCTTTGAAGTAGATCCGGCGCTTTAAGATGAGATAGCTATGCTAAAGGCCTGGTACATGGCTGGTTGCTTGATCTGTGATTTACCAACACAACTGATTGTTCCTTACAACAGCTGAGTACGCACAGTATCCAGCTCTAGCTGATCCCATTGGATTTCGTCACTGATCTGATGAGTCCCGAGCGCTCTCCCTATACACAGCAGGCCCCCCCGCATGTGAGATTGGAGGACGGGCCCCTGACTCCGTCCTACCTCCATGATCAGCTGTTTTTATAACGGCTTATCACGTGTACGAAGGAAACACACGCGATCAGCTATTTAAATGACCATAACCGAACCAGAAGTTCGGTCCCTGTAGAGGTTGTAGGCATTTAGCGGGCTCTGCTACCGTCCGGGCCCCATTGCTGGGGTTAGCAGTTACGCCACTGTTTGGTGCTTGCGACCGCTCAGTCAAGCCTACAGTTTACCGTGGCCGAGCGTGCAGTCCATAGAGGTTTTTGGACGCGTCCGATTCAGACTAGCCAACAGACAGATGCCAGACGCAGCTTGCTAAAAACTTGTTGTTTCAGCAAATTGCATGGTGTGTATACAGCCTTATGATTATGGCTAACTCCCTATGTGAACAAGGGGAACTTTTGCACCATAACTGCTTTCAATTCTGACGCTGAACGTTCAGTACTGACAGGATTGTCCCTTTATTAATGTGTGTACCCAGCTATTGTCCCTTTATTAGATATGTGTGTGCCCAGCTATTGTCCCCCTTTATTAGTATGTGTGTTTGCCCAGCTATTGTCCTTTATTAGATATGTGTGTGCCCAGCTATTGTCCCTTTATAGAGAATGTGTGGTGTGCCCAGCTATTGTCCCTTTATTAGAGATGTGTGTGTGCCCAGCTATTGTCCCTTTATTAGAGATGTGTGTGTGCCCAGCTATTGTCCCTTTATTAGAGATGTGTGTGTGCCCAGCTATTGTCCCTTTATTGAGATTGTGTGGTGCCCAGCTATTGTCCCTTTATTAGAGATGTGTGTGGCCCGCTATTGTCCCTTTATTAGAGATGTGTGTGTGCCCAGCTATTGTCCCTTTATTAGAGATTGTGGTGGTCCCAGCTATTGTCCCTTTATTGGAGATGTGTGTGTGCCCAGCTATTGTCCCTTTATTGGAGATGTGTGTGTGCCCAGCTATTGTCCCTTTATTGGAGATGTGTGTGTGCCCAGCTATTGTCCCTTTATTGGAGATGTGTGTTGGTCTGGTGTATTAAGATTCCATCTGTTCCCTTCCACTGTCACCGACCAATCACTGAAATGTCCTGTAGTCACAGCTGGTGACAGTTTCGATTCCAACACAATGCTCGATTCACAGTGGATGGGGTAGATTAACATGTTGATGTGCTAGAAGAATTTAAAATGGAATCTGTCAAGTTAAAAGAAACTACTGAACCTTGATCAGCTTGTGCTCATCATGTTACAGAAAAGCGTATGGTGAACTTTTGGAAACCTAATTTTGGCATTTGGTCATTACTGCCAAAGAAGCTCCTAAAGGAACTTACCTGACCTGGTGCCTCGCTACCTGGGTGCCACCCCCTGATCTTGTTGAGAGCTCGTTTTGAGCAAGAACAGGAGCAGTGAGCTGCTTCCTGGTACGGCTGTCAGGTAATTGGGCATGATGTCAAGTTTGTGCCTTGATTGTCACCGCAACCAGGAAAAGGATTGTAGAGCGATGAGGGACCTCCAGGTAAGTCCCTACAGAGGCATCTTTGGCAGTTACGCATAAATGAAAATGGGGTTGCTTTACATGAATGTAATATATATTATATATATATATATATATATATAATATATATATAATATATAGTTATATATTATATATATATATTATTATATATATCTTATAACATTTTTTTTTTTTTTTCTTTAGGCTGGGCAAATTTGCTGGGCATTTAAAAATAGTTTAGTGTACCCTTTAACGGTCGACTTGTAAATCCTTTATTTAGAGATAGTGAAAAGATATTCGGTAACGTAATAGATCCGCTTAGTTTGCTTCAACGTTCTTGGACCTCCGCTGTTTCAAAGAGATGTGCTGTGTCAGCAGAATGTCTTCTCAACTCTCTAATCCCCTTTCCACTAAATCAGAATTTATGTAGAATCTATAAACCCACACGTCTATATACAGAAATATGTTGAAACAATAAATATATCCTTTGAAAGTCTTAGTCAAATCTTTCCAGGGATAAATCAAAACATTTCTTAAATGACAAAAATATATCTATACATCACTTGTGTCAAGATGAAAGAATGGGCTCTACCTTTTGAAGAATTAAAATTCGCTTATTTCATGTCTAATATTTCCCCTTAGGATTTTTTTCTAGTATATAATGATCTCACGGGGGCTGCTGAAATGATAGGTTATCAGAGGTGAAGAGGATAGAAGATTACTGGGAGTTAAGGAATGAAGGAGTTGGGCAGGCTTGGGCAGTCTACAACCTGTTAGATGTTGAACTACATTTCCCAGAATCCCATTTGGCAAGGTTTGTTGGAAGGTTCAGTGCAATTGCTGTCTACTATCCTGCATTGCTAGAGCTCATGCATGTGCATAGTATAATACAGTATAGTATATGAGGTTGAATAAAGACATGTGTCCATCCAGTCCAACCTATTCGGCAATATCCTCATTTCCTACCTTACTGTTGATCGAGGAAGGCAAAAAACCCAACAAATTTGGGGAAAAAAATTCCTTCCTGACTCCAGTGGCAATCGGAAATTTCCCTGGATCAACTCTACTTTATGTATCAATACCAGTAACTTGTAACATTCCTTATTTGTAGAAACTCATCCAGCTTTTTATTAAACTGACCAATGAACCTGCCATAACAACGTCCACTGGAAGACAGTTCCATAGCTTTACCGTTCTCACAGTGACAAACCCTTTCCCAACTCTACTTTATGTATCAATAACCAGTACTGTAACATTCCTTGTTTTGTAGAAACTCATCCAGCTTTTTATTAAACTGACCAATGAACCTGCCATAACAACGTCCACTGGAAGACAGTTCCATAACTTTACCGTTCTCACAGTGACAAACCCTTTCCCAACTCTACTTTATGTATCAATACCAGTAACTTGTAACATTCCTTGTTTGCAGAAACTCATCCAGCTTTTTATTAAACTGACCAATGAACCTGCCATAACAACGTCCACTGGAAGACAGTTCCATAGCTTTACCATTCTCACAGTGACAAACCCTTTCCCAACTCTACTTTATGTATTAATACCAGTAACTTGCAAAATTCCTTGTTTGCAGAAACTCATCCAGCATTTTACTAAACTGACCAATGAACCTGCCATAACAACGTCCACTGGAAGACAGTTCCATAGCTTTACCGTTCTCACAGTGACAAACCCTTTCCCAACTCTACTTTATGTATCAATACCAGTAACTTGTAACATTCCTTGTTTGTAGAAACTCATCCAGCTTTTTATTAAACTGACCAATGAACCTGCCATAACAACGTCCACTGGAAGACAGTTCCATAGCTTTACCGTTCTCACAGTGATATATGGCTACAGTATCTGAAAATAAATGTTTACATGTAGGTATTAAACTTTTTATAGATATGTTTTAATTAGAAAGAAGAGTTTGTGGTGGAATGTGGCAAGGAGTGACTTTCCCACATCAAAAATCTCCCTCCATTTCTCTATAATGAGATCTCAAACTACCCTCAATTAGGCCAAGTTCCAGTCAATAGGGCATGGACTGCATTGCGTTCATAGATAACTGCAGGCACCTTGGCTACAAATAATAATAAATAATAATAAAAAAGACGTTTTTCTACACTGACCTACATGTACAGTTTCGTTGCCATAGACCAGAATTATTTAACAGAAACTCCTTAGTGAGACTATTAATAAAAAAAATGCAATTTTCTGCCTCCAGTATCCATGATTGATTTCTCTGTTCCATAACCACCGTCCTTGATGAAAATAGATCTGAAATAGAATTACACATAAGAGATTGACCACAAAAAAGCTCCCCTTACATATTATTTTCATTACATTTTCCCCTTTTTTCATAGCTTTTTTTCTTTAAAAATTGTTTTTAGTAATACATCAGGTAGTCGAGAGATGTGAAACATCCCATTGAAATTATCAAAAGATTCTTCAGTTGTGTGCATGCTTGTGTCTGGGTGTCTCCCTATTAGTAAGAGAATTCTGAAAACTGCAAGACGAATATCCAGGTCATGTAGACTGTCATAGTTTTACACAGTTGCAAATTAGTTTAGTTTGTTCTTAAGTAGTGAAAATGTTTTCTGTCAGTTGCAATTTACATACAACACTGCCATGGTTATATTAAATTTGCGTCTCTTGTACGTTTCTTTTGAGCTGCTCTCTTAAACAACAGTCGGGTTATGGATAGAGTTAAGCATTGGTTTTTGGCACAATTAAGGGTTCCTGTATGTTGTTATAGTGTGCCTTGAATGAGTGTAATGATTGAGATGGTCTATGCTAATAGCTGGTAGGGCCATATGATTGTCCTGGAGCAGTAGCTGGTAATCATCTTCCACATTGATTTTTCAATAGTCCGGGAAGGTCCGTGGTGCTTGTGTAGTTGGTGCTGCTTGCGCGTATAGTTTATAGAAAGCAATCAGCATAACAGCTGCCATGAAGGTCAATAGCAACAAAACATCCTATGATAATTTTGGTGGTCTTCATCACATCATCTAGATCCTTCATTGCATTGCCAGTGACATCTGTAATTGTATTGTAAGTTTTTCTGTAGAACGTGTACTGCGTGGAGGAAGTGAGGTGTGGGAATGGTCATCCCCAGCGTACAGTTGTGTAGGACCAGGCTCTTTCTCAGTTGGTTTTGCCTCCTCTACAGAGAATCCATAGTTTCTACAGTGACGGTAGTGTGAATATGTGTAATCGGTGGTAGCAGGGTCAACTACAGCAGATACATAAGTGTGGCTGATGCTGTAGTATTACCTGCAGAGTTGTACAATACAAGTATACTGGCCTTGTATCTTGAACTGTTACATTGGTAAAGTTTAAGTGTACCATCATGGAGGACTGAAATACGCACCCGTAAGAAACGTGGGTCATCAAAGTCCCATTGGGGTTAACCAGTTCACAGAGGTCATTTGATTACCCGTTTCGGCACTTAAGTTCAGCTGCCATGCTTCAGTGACATTAAGGTCAGTAGGGGCTGGCTCCACTATAACTGGGGCATAGCAGGTAAAATGGCTCTGATCTAACTCACAATGTACCTTGTTTTTAGGTTGGAGGTGAATGGCACGGGCACAACATGTAGTGTATTGGGCACAGTCTCTTTTAGCCACCAATTAGCCTAATACATCACAATTACAATGCCAGGGATTATGGTGAGGTGCACACGTTCCAGCGGTGGAGAGGTGTTGAATAGGTCATGGGCAAAGAAATCAAGTTGTTGTGAGAAAGATTCAGCCTCCAGTGATTTTAAATCATCAAAAGCATTGCTGCTCTATAATGCTAACATGAGAGTGCATTAGCCAAAGCTTTCTAAGACTGGTCAATCCTTGAAAAGACCCAGGGCGGATCATTCTAACGGTTTCCAGAAAGTTCCAGTTCTTCAAAGTCTCACAAGTGCTGTAAGATTGGGTATATCCTTCAAGTACACATTCCTAAGTTGAGATATCGTAAGTTTACAAGACCTTCAAGGCAGCTTCAGAGATATTACTCAAGCTTTTAAGTCCCCTAAATCCAGCCTTCGCAAGGAAGGAACTCTGTTTAAAAGCATAAGATGGTTATACTTCAATCGGGTTATTCTTAACCACAGCTCTCTCAGTTTGACAGGTATTCAAAGGCTTGAGTTGGAACAGTGGTCAAATGATTATACAAAAGTTCCAATGTACTCAAGTTTGGACAGTCCATTAAATGCACCAACCTCAATGTTACGAATATGGTTTTTGCTTAGCTGAAGAATTTCCAAGTGACGAAGGTGCTTAAAAGTGTCGTCTTTATGACCTGAAATATTCTCCTGAAGATTTAATATCGCGATTAAACAGAGATGCTTTCTGGCACTTCCAGCAGTTTTTTTACGGTACAGAAAACACGACTAGCCTGGTTGCTACAAGAACAATCGGAAGGGCAGGGGTAGGTGATGTACACCTAAAAGCCAGGGATGTGACCCACAAGAGAAGTAAGCTTGCTTCCAAGTCTTCTAAATATCTCAGGCCAAGCAACTGTGGGTGCCACAGTGGTCGACCATTTTCAATGTTCATACTTTGTGGCAACTTCTAAGAGTGGTTCATGGAAAACCTAAAGAAAAGGTTATAAAATGTACAAATTAATATAGCTAGATAAGGTATGTCAGACTTACAAGGGTCTTTATTACATTGGTCATTTATTTTCAAACACTGAATTCATGTTTTATTTGGCAATAATGCTAAAATAAGACTTTACAAAGACATTTACCCAGCAGAAATTTTTAGTAAAATGCAAATGATCTAATTCACAGGGAGGTAAGATACAGGCGATAAACTTGTCTGCCGTGCTCGGTATCTGAATAGCAGATGATGCACTGTTCCGACCTGCCTCCTATATTCTGCGCACGTGCTTCTATAAGATAGGAGGCAGGTCGGGACTCCATCTAACTGTTCAGAAGTATGAATGGAGATCCAGCAGCTAGTTTAACCTGCATTGCCTGAGTTCATTATTCACAGGGACCTGGGAATAAGACCTCCTACCTCCCTTTATATCATAGATCCATCTGAATCTATAAAAATCTCAGTTTAATGTCCCTTAAGTTGCACATATATAGTTAATATACAAAATAACCTAGAATTGCTGCATTGAATCACTTGATTTTATCCCTAGACGTCAGGGTTAATTCAATAAATATTTAGAACCGCATTTTATTTAATTACACAAAATAGAAAGTATGAATACTGTAGCCACGCACTCACAACCCATAGCCCTCCGTTCATTATAGGAACTAGATGTACGTACCCGATTTTAAAGGAATGTCCACCTCTTTGGGAAAAAAAAGATGTTATGCAAAAACCCCTAAACCTGGACTTCATTTTGTTTCCAATGATTCAATCTGCTTCCAGCAGAGATCTTTACTTCCAAGCTTGCGATCCACAGCGGCTTCCTGTCTCTGCACTCCCTTCCACTGCGGCTGCTGCTGCGTTCTTTTTCTGTTCCCAAGCAGCCGCAGTGGAGATGCTTCGGAAATGGCAGTAGTGATTGGCCGTGACGTCACTCCCGACACTGACTGTCTTACCTGGAAGTGGAAAGTGGATGTGAATCTTCTTCATTCTTGGGAAACAAAACGAACTGTAGGTTTCAGGTTATTAGCATAACATACTCATTTTTTCCTAGAGGGGAGGACATTCATTTATATATTACAGTTCTAACTATAAGCAGACAATAGCAACTTTCCTACTATTCGTATTGTTTACATTCCACACATTTTGTTGGGCTACAAAATTAGCTCCATGAGAGATCAAAAAGGATATACTTTTTTAACTTACAGGGAGATTCAATAAAAGTTGTTAAAAATGGTGCTAATTTTGCCCCAACCAATCAGATCTTATTTAACTTTGAAAGCTAACATATGATTGGTTGGGGAAAAGTTTGCACCATTTTAATGATAAAGAACTTTTATAAATAACACTGTAGATACATAGGGTCTAAATCAACAGGGAGATTCAATATGCAGAAATCTCAAAGTAATATCTGGCGGATTATCAATCTGAAATTGATCTATGACCTCTAGCTTTATACTATTATATATAGCTTTATCTAGCTATTATACTATTATACTTGGATATTAGGAATAAGCATGGATGTAGGAAAATGTTCCTCTACAGACAAACAAACACGGATACCTTGAATAAGCGTGGATTTAGGATGGGACAATTAATAAAACAGAAAACTTAGTTATAAAGTTATCCGTGCTTTGAACATTCAACAACCTTTGGGTTAGGGGTCATTTTGCTCATTTTCTTATATTACTGCTGCCACTGTCTGACACAGAATTCAGTGATAGTTGCAGCGGCCAACAGTTCAGCAACCTATCGTTTTCCTATGGGACCTGTGATTTACAGGTGCCTGTTCATCCGATTCGGACAACCAACATCAATCATGGCCAAAACCACCACATATTTTTCGGTCAATTGGCCATGTGTGCCCCATCTTATACCCCCATAACGGCTGTCAACATTACATAGTAACATAGTATTGGAGGTTGAATAAAAGAAAAAAAGCTGCTAGAAAGTTTAGGGAGAGAGGGAAAAGGGGCCAAAAGGAGAAAAAAGCGCCTTAACTGAGCATTAAAATGGAGAAACACCTCATATAACAGAAGGCACTAGCAGTCTCATGCTATTATCTGGGGAACATGGGAGTAAGAAATTACTTCATGTTTCTTAGGATTTGTGGGCAATGCTATTCATATAGCAATATAGCATGAGTGCCTTCTCTACTGTATGCCCAAGTCCTACCTACCATAGAGCCATGAATCTGTATCGGCACTGATGAGATCTAACAAGATCGAAACAGTTGTGTCTGCAGGTCAGATGATTGGCGCTATTATATTAAGCTATATTGCATGTTATTAGCCAGCGGTCTGGACACATACATAAGATAAGGGACATAAAGGGAGTGTTTTGCATATCCCGCCCCTTACTCTGGGGAACATGGGAGTAGAAAATTACTTCATGTTTGTAGATTTGTGGGCAATGCTATTCATATGCATGAGACTGCAAGATACCTTCGTTAGAAGAAGGTGTTCTCCAGGTCAATAAAGATATACGTCTATGGTCCAACCCATAATGTCTGCATAACAATTACATAGTAACATAGTATTGGAGGTTGTAAAGACAACGTCTATTAGTCCAACCTTATTACCTACCCCATAATGTCTGATAACAGTTACATAGTAATAGTATGGAGGTTGTATAAAGACATACGTCCATCTAGTCCAACCTTTATACCCTACCCATAATGTCTGTATAACAGTTACATAGTAACACAGTATTGGAGGTTGTATAAAGACTAACGTCCATCTAGTCCAACCTTTATACCCTACCCATAATGTCTGTATAACGTTACATAGTAAACACTAGTATTGGAGGTGTGTATAAAGACATAGTCCATCTAGTCCAACCTTATATCCTACCATAATGTCTGTATAACATTACATAGTAACATAGTATTGGAGGTTGTATAAAGACAACGTCATCTAGTCCAACCATTTTAACCTACCCATAATGTCTGTATAACAGTTACATAACATAGTATTGGAGGTTGTATAAAGACATACGTCCATCTAGTCCAACCATTTTACCCTACCCATAATGTCTGTATAACAGTGTTACATAGTAACATAGTATTGGAGGTTGTATAAAGAGATACGTCCATCTAGTCCAACCTTTATACTCTACCCATAATGTCTGTCTAACAGTTACATAGTAACATAGTATTGGAGGTGTATAAAGACATACGTCCATCTAGTCCAACCTTTATACCCTACCCATAATGTCTGTATAACGTTACATAGTAACATAGTATTGGAGGTTGTATAAAGACATACGTCCATCTAGTCCAACCTTTATACCCTACCCATAATGTCTGTATAACAGTTACATAGTAACATAGTATTGGAGGTTGTATAAAGACCTACGTCCATCTAGTCCACCTTTACCCTACCCATAATGTCTGTATAACAGTTACATAGTAACATAGTATTGGAGGTTGTATAAAGACATATGTCCATCTAGTCCAACCTTATACCACCCCATAATGCCTGTATAACAGTTAATAGAACATCGTATTGAGGTTGTATAAAGACAATGTCCGTCTAGTCCAACCTATTAAAATAACCCACATTTTTTGTTCTAAAGCTGGGTACACGCCTGTAGATTTTGTCCAACCATTTTGCCCTGACTGACGGTTTGCCATAACCACAACTGTGGGACGAACAAAGGATCCCTCAATATTTCAGGCCTGATCGACCAATACACTGAAATGTCGGTTGGGGTGAATAATTAGATTGTGTGTGCCCAGCTTATGGCTGGGTACACACAAGAAAATTTGGCGTGGCGGACGGCAGCAGCGACTGGTGTTCAGGCATCTGTTTTCCCAGATCGGATAAAAGCTCACTAATGCCGAACGGTTGTGGGTCAAGAAGAAAAACCCACCCATGTGTCCTAGGTAACAGTTTGATTCAGAAGAAGGCAAAAAATAAATAAATAAAAAAACAGTATGAAGGGGACAAAACTCCTTCTTGACTCAAGTGTCAATGGAATATCCCTGGATCAACTCCAACTGTGGTTTTAATACCAACATACTTTATCCTTAGAAAACTCATAAAGCTTCTTTTTTAAAGAGGAACTGTGGTCTCCAAACAAGTTGTTTTAAATGAAAGGCATGTTTCTACCTTTAAAATGACCATCAACTACCTTTCTACGTGCTGCACAGCCCAAAGGTATAAAGAAATCATTGATCAGAAAGTTAGGGAGTGGAAGTTCTGAATCTGTGGTCAAAAATACTAGTTCCTTCTTTTTAATCTGCGGTTGGCACATGCTCAGTGCAGGGAGAAGCAGAAGAACCAGTAGGGAATTGAAGTTAAAATAATAGTACAGAGGGTTACTTCTGTGCTATGGTGTGGTAGGGAATGTCTACTTGAGTAGGGTGGCTGCACTGCAAGTTGAATTCCCTGATAAAGCTGTAAGGATTAAAACAGCGAAACGCATAGAACTACCTCACAAGCTATTACCAAGTGGATTATACCTTACCACAATTTAAAGGAGCCGCACCAAAGCAGAGAGGTGAACTAACATCTACTAATGGACGGTTTCTGCAAGGTTTTTTGTGCTTTTATTGTTTTAATTGCATAATAAAGTTTGTAGAAACTGTATTCCTGTGTGCCGAGGTTTTTGGGAACTACACAGACCAAGCAAGCATCGAAACAGCACGAGGAAAACCTGCATTGCCCCTAGTGGTGAATAGGAACAAGTGAGTGTTTTAAGAATTTTAATATATGGAAGTGTCACAGATTTAAACTGATTTTTTGATTTAACCTATTTATTTTTTAATTTTAGTTTTAACCCTTCCCCTACCCCCAAGCAAAAGCAAGATACTTTTAAAGACGGAGATTGAGTTACGGTGGAGAAGGAGGTGTGGGAAAGGCACAGAGGGCCCACAAGGAGGAGACACAGGGAACAGGGATTGTCATATGGTTTCAGAGCAGGAAGCAGGATGGGCATGGAATGATTATACACAAAATAAATTGAACACCACTTACACACAATAAATGAGACTCACACACGGATCTTGGGTGGAGATGAAGGCTGCAGCTTTATTATTTTTATTGGCTGTAAAATTTCAGCTTTTACAGAAATTAAACAACTTTAAAGAACTTATCACAAGTGCAGGCCTACCTTAAAATGAGTCAGGTAGCCACAAAATGAGTCAGGTAGCCACATAAGTGTTTTTAAGGCAATAAGCCTATTATAATTTCATCTACCTCCACGACTCAGACATTGTTAGCTACCGTTTGTTGTCTGAGGCCATTCTCCACTGTAAAACACATTTTTCGATCATATTTTGTAACCCTACGCAAAGTATGTCTAAACCATATCTGATAAGTGCGTTCCATCACTTCGATATAGGCCTTCACCTCCATTCTCCAAATCCACGACGAAAAGAAAACAATATTAATACTATTTAAAACCTTCGATACACTGTAAATTATTTTCCTCCTGGCCTTCTCCAGAGGTTTCAAATAAGGATTAGAGTACCTAAATATCTAGGTATGATTTCTAACCAAGCCAGGATTACACCAGGCAAAATAAAGCTTAAAGTCCTTCCTATATATTGGATGATGTCCACTGATTTTACCTATTTCATTTCCCCCTAGATGAATTCTAATGATGTCTGGTCTACCCATTTGGACATAAGCTGGGATATTAATGGAAACCCAACCCTAACCCATCCATAAAATTCTTAGCGTTCTGTTCTTAGCGTGATAAAATCATGCCAAACTCCTGTGTTTTGCCCGTCGCCGGCCCAAAAAATAAATGAATGGCCAACCAACTATCCATATTTTAAGTTGCCTTGCCGCCTGTTATAAAGAGGGTTAAAATTAGGTCAGACAGGGTTTGGACGAATATGTCTTAAATCTGAAGATTTTCATCTGCCAATTTGCATTACCTTGGCTAGTAGGGAAACCGAAAATAAAAGCCTGAGTGGCTGAGCCTATTCTAAAGGAATGGGATTTATATTCTTTACCTTTAAAACCTGCTGCATTAAGACACTTGAAAAGAACTGAAGAAAACTGGAAGTGACAGGTAAGTTCCATTGTATTAATAATGGACCGGGGATTTCTGCTTGAATAGTACATAATTCAAATTGAGGGAAAGGACCAACAATACAACACTTTACCCTTCCCATCCTGGTCTGTTTTTGACCTTCGATGAGAATCCTCATTGTTCCCTGAACTAGAGATGCACACGAGCTATCTAGACCACTTGGAGAGTCTTTTCTGTTGGATACCAATTCGCCCACCCGGAGGGCCAGGGGAAAAGGCAAAAATAAATGTAAGTTTGAATAAACAGGTTCATACTGTGAGTTGCAGACTAAAGGTAACACTTTAACTAACCTAGCTAGTAAGGTAATGGATTTCCAAACGTCAATGGCTGGTTTTTGCCTTGACTAACCCTTCAACATTTGATTAAACTGCCGGTGATTTGGTGACATCGTAACCGAATATTATCCTATGGAAAGATGAAATACCAGCAAGTAACTTTTGAATGGCAGCTACTGCTTTACCTAACTGAGCCAGATCCAATATAAATAAGATTAACAAATCAACCTCGTTAAATTGAAGCTTAACTACGCGATTTAAAATTCAACCAGCTGGTCCAGGCCGTTTATAAGCCAGCAAGTTTCTCTTGGATACTGAACCCTTTATCAATACCAGAAATCGGGAGGATATCATTCCAGAGCTCTTCGGGGATCACCTGACTGCTTCTTCTGCATAGTCCACCAAGCTTCTGATTTCTGCATTGGGAACGTGACAATGCGTCAGCGACAAGGTTTGTATGGCCCGGTATATGTCTGGCTTTTAGCCAGATGTTGTATTGTAACGATTTCAAGACTATCAACTTAATACCCATGTCACACAGGGAGATTTCGCTACCAGGGAATTGATGACTTGAGCAACCTATGTTATCACAGCTCAACCAAATTCTCCTGTTTTTTAATATATGACTCCATAATGCCAATGAAAAATATACAGGAATAATTTCCAGAAAGACCAAGTTTGCCAACCAAGGGGCCTCATCCAGTCTTCTGGCCACGTGGTTGAGACCATCAGCCCTGTAGAAATGCACAGCCAGCCGCTGGAGCCTGCAGCGTCTGTGAGGAATTCTAACGCTGTATCATCTAACCAATCCTCTTGCCTTTAATCTTCCCATTGAACACTTCCAAAAACTGGCACCTTATTCTCAGGTCATTTTTAACTTAAACGAATATGGCACGAGGGGTTACGGACCCCAATAGTACAATCAATCAGACTTCGATTGGTATAACTCTAGTTGCAAAGTTGAGGTCCCCTAATAAGACCTGAATCTCCCTCAGAGTAATCTTTTTTGACTTATTGCTAGGCTCACTAGGTGTTTACATTTTTGCAACTTGTCCTTGGGCAGAACTTAACTCCATTTTGAGCGAGTCTATTTTGATGCCCAAGAATTGGATTTTGGGAGTAGGCTGACTGTTTTTTCCTTCACAATGGGAATAGCAAATTTCTCTGCGATAAAGAGGATGACTTGAATGATTTGGAACATATGTTGGTAGCATCCAAGTGCAATATAAGGTCAGGGCCTGAGACCTGCTGTAACTACCCATTCAACAACATTGCAAATACTTCAAAATAATAACAGGACAGACTGCACCCCATAGGGAGATCTAGTATGTATAGTATTTGAGGTTGAATAAAGACATACGTCCATCCACTTCAACCCATCTAGCATATCCTCATTTCTCCCTAACTGTTGATCCAGAGGAAGGCACAAAAAAAACCCACCAAATTTATGAATGGGGAAAAAATCCCTTTACTGACTCCAAGTGGCAATCGGAAATTTCCCTGGATCAACTCTACTTTATGTATCAATACCAGTAACTTGAACATTCCTTATTTGTGAGAAACTCATCCAGCTTTTATTAAACTGACCAATGAACCTGCCATAACACACGTCCACTGGAAGACAGTTTCCAGCTTTACCGTTCTACAGTGACAAACCCTTTCCCAACTCTACTTTATGTATCAATACCAGTAACTTGTAACATTCCTTGTTTGTAGAAACTCATCAGCTTTTTATTAAACTGACCAATGAACCTGCCATAACAACGTCCACTGGAAGACAGTTCCATAGCTTTACCGTTCTCACAGTGACAAACCCTTTCCCAACTCTACTTTATGTATCAATCCAGTAACTTGTAACATTCCTTGTTTGTAGAAACTCATCCAGCTTTTATTAAACTGTCAATGACCTGCCATAACAACGTCCACTGGAAGACAGTTCATAGCTTTACCATTCTCACAGTGACAAACCCTTTCCCACTCTACTTTATGTATCAATACCAGTAACTTGCAACATTCCTTGTTTGCAGAAACTCATCCAGCTTTTTATTAAACTGACCAATGAACCTGCCATAACAACGTCCACTGGAAGACAGTTCCATAGCTTTACCATTCTCACAGTGACAAAACCCTTTCCCAACTCTACTTTATGTATTAATACCAGTAACTTGTACATTCCTTGTTTGTAGAAACTCATCCAGCTTTTATTTAAACTGACCAATGAACCTGCCATAACAAACGTCCCTGGAAGACAGTTCCATAGCTTTACCGTTCTCACAGTGACAAACACCCTTTCCAACTCTACTTTATGTATCAATACCAGTAACTTGTAACATTCCTTGTTTGTAGAAACTCATCCAGCTTTTTATTAAACTGACCAATGAACCTGCCATAACAAGTCCACTGGAAGACAGTTCCATAGCTTTACCGTTCTCACATGACAAACCCTTTCCCAACTCTACTTATATTCAATACCAGTAACTTGTAACATTCCTTGTTTGTAGAAACTCATCCAGCTTTTTATTAAACTGACCAATGAACCTGCCCTAACAACGTCCACTGGAAGAAGTTCCATAGCATTACCGTTCTCACAGTGACAAACCCTTTCCCAACTCTACTATGTATCAATACAGTAACTGTAACATTCCTGTGTTTGTAGAAAACATCCAGCTTTTATTAAACTGACCAATAAACCTGCCATAAACAACGTCACTGGAAGACAGTCATAGCTTTACCGTTCTCACAGTGACAAACCCTTTCCCCAATACTTTATGTATCAATACCAGTAACTTGTAACATTCCTTGTTTGTAGAAACTCATCCAGCTTTTTATTAAACTGAACCAATGAACCTGCCATAACAACGTCCACTGGAAGACAGTTCCATAGCTTTACCGTTCTCACAGTGACAAACCCTTTCCCAACTCTACTTTATGTATCAATACCAGTACTTGTAACATTCCTTGTTTGTGAAAACCATCCAGCTTTTTTTAACTGACCAATAAGCCGCCATAACACGTCCATGGAAGACAGTTCCATAGCTTTACCGTTCTCACAGTGACAAACCCTTTCCAACTCTACTTTATGTATCAATACCAGAAACTTGTAACATTCCTGTTTGTAGAAACTCATCCAGCTTTTTTTAAACTGACCAATGAACCTGCCATAACAACAGTCCACGGAAGACAGTTCCATAGTTTACTGTTCTCACAGTGACAAACCCTTTCCCAACTCTACTTTATGTATCAATACCAGTAACTTTGAACATTTCTTGTTTGTAGAAACTCATCAGCTTTTTATTAAACTGACCAATGAACCTGCCATAACAACGTCCACTGGAAGACAGTTCCATAGCTTTACAGTTCTCACAGTGACAAACCCTTTCCCAACTCTACTTTATATATCAATACCAGTAACTTGTAACATTCCTTGTTTGTAGAAACTCATCCAGCTTTTTATTAAACTGACCAATGAACCTGCCATAACAACGTCCACTGGAAGACAGTTCCATAGCTTTACCGTTCTCACAGTGACAAACCCTTTCCCAACTTACTTTAGTATCAATACAGTAACTTGTAACATTCCTTGTTGTAGAAACCATCCAGCTTTTTATTAAACTGACCAATGAACCTGCCATAACAACGTCCACTGGAAGACAGTTCCATAGCTTTACCGTTTCACAGTGACAAACCCTTTCCCAACTCTACTTTAGTAACAATACCAGTAACTTGTAACATTCCTTGTTTGTAAGAAACTCATCCAGCTTTTTATTAAACTGACCAATGAACCTGCCTAACAACGTCCACTGGAAGACGGTCCATACTTTACCGTTCTCAGTGAAAAACCCTTTCCCAACTCTACTTTATGTATCAATACCAGTAACTTGTAACATTCCTTGTTTGTAGAAACTCATCCAGCTTTTTATTAAAACTGACCAATGAACCTGCCATAACAACGTCCACTGGAAGACGGTTCCATAGCTTTACCGTTCTCACAGTGACAAACCCTTCCCAACTCTACTTTATGTATCAATCCCTGTAACTTGTAAAATTCCTTGTTTGTAGAAACTCATCCAGCTTTTATTAAACTGGGCTCAGGGTCCTGGGAAAAGGTATTGGGAACATGTATCAATGGCCAAAATCCTTTAAAAAAACACCGTGCAGACATGGGAATATGCACTTCCTATTTTGGATTTTTGCGTAGAATTTTTTGAAAATTTTAGAAATTTCTAGAAATTTTTAATTTTCAAAATGTAATATTTGTTTTGAAAATTTCTAGAATTTTCAAACATTTTTGAAAATAGTCTGTGGTTGGGAAAGATGGAAAAAGTCAGAAATTTGCGCTCCGAACCAGGTTCAAATTCGTTCCCATCTCTAGTAGAAAACTGCTTATTGTCTAGGGAGCTTATCGCGAGCAAAGCAACGCGCTCTACCAAACGCTGGTGTCAGACTCCTCTTAATCCCCACCCTCACTAGAATAAAGGTCTCAAAGGAACAATAGATTAAGGGGTTGCAATCCATCATTTCCAAATTGTTTTGGTGACCACATATCAGAACAGAACTTTAGTGAATCGTGGTAGATTTTGTGTACAGTTGCTCTGTAAATCCAGGTAACCACATAGTACCGATTTATAGCCCATGTCAGCCATATTCCACTGGAGACTGTCTCTCATTGACTAGAGCTTTGTATAGTGAGATGTTCAGGTGGCTAACGCTATTGGTTCACTGCACTTAGGGTCTATGTCAGCTGTGAGATTCGCCCATCCATCAGGTCTTCCTATACTTTATACTGTTACACTGTATATGGATATTGCTCATGTGTCTAGCGCCCATGTTGGGCCATTAGAAATGTAGGCTTGGGCTCAAGTTGTAGTTTGGAATCAATGTGGCAGTTTGCCGTATAGGAAGTTAATCACGCAGGTGCCGCAAGCGATGGTAATTTGACATGCACCTTACCTTCATGGGACTTGGCTGGCATTAAACATTTCGGAATTCAGGGAGAGGCGCTATGTGAATGTAGCATCCGGAGCGATTGAAAGGGAGCCGATAACGTAAGGGCGTGATAGCGAACCTTTTAGAGGCCGAGTGCCCAAACTGCAACCCAAACCCCACTTTTATGCATAGTGTCAACTTGATCATTTAAAGGGCATGTCCAGCCCCCAAACCTACTTTTGGTTATATGGAAAGTGTTTTCCAAGAAGGGATTTTTTTTCTCTACATGGCAAAGATAAATACTTAAGTGATCAGAACTGCCTAATATGATCTGTGACTTCAAATTTCACTAACAAAGGGCACTATTTATAAAACGCACCATATACTGGGCGCGATACTGCGCGTTATCGGTAATGTACGTCCGTAAATGTCATACATTTACAACGAAGGTTTGTTAATTAAAAAACGGTCGGTCATAGAATAAGTAAAATACCGCAATGGTAGTCTATGGGGATTTAACCGATTGGAAATTACGCTCATTTTAACAAACGTAAAGCAATCAATTAAGGCGCGGTATTGCTAAAAAGCGATACTGCGCCTTTATAAATATGGCCCAAAGACTACTGAGAATGAATCTCTTTGATCCATACCAATACTATAGTCAGCTGTCAGTGTGAGGTCCTTAAGATGTTAAACAGGATTTAGTGATTTAGGGGGTTATTCAATAAAAAGTCTTATCGTTTAAAATGGTGCTAATTTAGCCCCAACCAATCAGATGTTAGCTTTCAAATGTTACATAAGTTCTGATTGGTTGGGGCAAAATTAGCACCATTTTAAACGATAAGAACTTTATTGAATCTCCCTGTTAGTGACCTTTTAGATTGCTGTGCACGGATTTGGCCTGGATTTGGGGAAAATGGTCCCAGGTAATAATTGGATCCAGGACCAGCATGCATTGATACAATGATGCCTTTGCATTCCCTTGTTTGAAGTCCAGGCCAGGTTTTGAATGTGGGAACAAGCACAAGAGCTCACCTGGCCGAATTTAATAAAGTGGTGAATGTTTCAGGTGTTGGGGTCTGTGCAGGAGACTGGCTGCTGATGGTCTGGGGTGAGCTAGGCCCATGTATACAGGATGAACCTGGACAAGCAGGTAGCAGAGTGGGGCCAAGACTGAGCCAGAGGATGGCAGATGTCAAGATTTGGCAAAGGTTACAGCCGAGTGACTGTGGAGATAACCCAAGCTGAGGGTTTGGCACACAAGCAGTGCAGTGTTTGTGTTACCATTTTCTCCATTTTTGTGAATGGCAGATAAGTCTGGACTTTATTTTTGGCTAAATCAAATTTTTCCATTTTGTTTAAACCAAAAGGTGGGGTTTTCTATATCCTTCTGTGCCCCTCCCTGCTGTCCGCCAAGCCGATCCCTATGTATGGAGGAGGGCAGATGGCGTAAACACCAGCAACAGAGGGTTAAATGAAGTATTTGTGTGAGTGGGCGATGTCTACTAAATGGGTCCCAAATAAGAGTGCAGCTGCTGTTCACAGTCGTGGAAGGACAGAATAAATGGCTTAAATTTATTCTCAAAACATCTTGGAAATTGAATTAAAAACCCAGCAGAAAATTTCCCAAAGAGAAGTATGGAGCTGGTGTTAATGCGCACAGGTGGTTCAGCCAAGTTGGTGTCTCAGAAGAGCCCAGTCAGCTTGCAAGCAGCTCTGTTAAAGGGACGTGCCACTGTGGAAGCATCAGAGGTCAGAACTGTTCAAGCCTGTCCATACAAGTATGGGTGAAGTTGGCCATTGGTAAACCTGGGAAAACGAAGCCTGGAGAGAAGTGATTATCTTCCTGGCCCCACATGGACTCTCTACATCTGGAGCTGGTAAGAATGTTCCATTTGATGTGCTGGGGTGGGAAAAGTGATTTGGGCTAGGCCACACCAGCACGTTTAACACGCAATCAGTTTGCGATCTGATTGGGTGGTAAAAAGCGCACATTAGTGTTGGCCAGATGCACTGTCCACACCAGGAGCGCTTCATTCCGTTAATCGGATTGCATGTGCTTCGATTGTGCAAACATAGCTTGCGTGTGCATTCCGGAGAGCGTCGTATGCGTTATAGTGTGGCCTCGGCCTTACGTCATGGTTACTGGTACGTTTGCCTCTGTATCAAGTTCGTGCCACTGCCAGTTGCAGGTAAAGGGCGTACAATGGGACATGAGGCCAGTGTAACTGTGATAACTGGTGAGGGGGTGGCAGTGCCTGGTGTGATCCTTCATAGAAAACAGAGGTAGAAGCTGCACTTCTGTCTATGGACACACGGCCGCTAACAATACGAACAAAATAAGGAGAAACTGCCGTGAACCAGTAAAACGGGACAATGCTGCATTCAATGTGTTATTAGGAATTGACTGGGACTGTGGTTTGATGAAAGGAGAAGAAGTGAAATCAATGTCTGATATAACTCTGATAATACAATGAATTTACCAGTGTTTGAGGGGTTAAACGGTGTTATACATGCACACAGATCACGCTGATTATTGTCCCCTGAAAGAAAATGTCCGGAGTGATAATTGTACTGAAATGTGGTCAGACTGAAATGTGTGTGTCTGCGCCTGAACTTTCCGGGGGGGCCGGTATTGAAAAGTTTGCCTTTGAATATGCTGCAGGTATTTATGATAAAATACAATATGGAAAAAGTGAGACATTACAAAGTAAAATTGTTCTGAACAAGCAGCGTTCAAGTTATTAAACAAGCTAAAGGGGCGTTGGAGAAATGGCCTATGCAATTGTCCTTATATACAGGTTCTGTAGAGGCTATAAAGATGTCCTGTGCAGTAGAAACCGGAGAAGCTGTGGGGAATAAGTGTCTGAAATTAAAGGCAATGAGCTAGTTTAAAAGGAGTCTCCACTGGGAAAACCACTTTTTGTACGGTACTCTGTTTTATTGAAGAACAGGAGTTAATGGAGCTGTGTCTGCCTTCTTTTCCTCAATAAAATCTACAGGAACCAGCAACAAAGTTACAGAACCTACCCGGTCTCTTGCTCCTCTGCCAATCCTCTGACAGGTCAGACAGATTCAGTATTCCCTCCGTCAGGAGGACCTATCGGAGGACGCGGTGTGGGAGGGACCGGGTGGTTCTGTACATTCCGCCTCCTGCAGGTTTTATTGGAATGGGAGGTAGACAATAGCTAAGTAACTTATGGTTCTTTAACTGAATCCAAGGTCTCTAGATACTAAGAGAATCATGGTGTTTGCCCGAAGTTATCTGTGTCACTTCTGGTAAAATGTGTGTTGAAACACTTTGTAACATAACTAAAGGGCTGATTGTTAATTTCCCTATAGTGGATGTAGAATGTTTGGATTTAATAGTTAAAATGCTACTTTGTGATGCTTTGAATTGGGTAGGCCATAGAGGGAACACTGTTTGTGGTCATATAATACAATGAAAAGGTCGAAAGCAGTGCCAGAGCAACAGGTAGAGCCAGCAAGATATGTCTTGTATAAAGATTTAGAGGAGGAAAATGTAATTCTCCTCTTTACAAAGCATTGGTAAGGCTCTTTTGCAATATGCAGTGCAATTTTGGAATCCTGTACAAAAAGGACATCTTGGAAATGAAACTGGTTCAGAGAAGGGCAACTAAATTAATAGGGGATTGGGGGAGCTGAATATGAAGAACAGACTGGAAAAGTTAAATGAACAACAGTTACACTAGAGAAAAGGCATTGGGGGATATCAATACCTTAATGGGCCACACAATAAACTATCTGGGCATTGTTCATGAATAGAATGTATCAGAAGACTTCAAGTTCCGAAAGTAAAACTATAGAACTGTTTCCATTGGATTTGGTGATGGCAGGATCTGCCCACACCTGCTTATGACCCCCTAAAGTAGGTAGGTACATGCTCTTAGTCACAAGGAAGATAGAGAAATCGGGAAATACCCAGTATTAGGACTTCCTCTTAATTATGCTTATTTCTGAGGTGGGAATTGCAACTAGTAAGGAACCATATAAAATGCTTTAACATTTAGCTTTAGTTCTCCTTAATCACCAGTGCCAACTCTCTGGGCATTACCAGCTTTACCTGTTTGCCGCAGACCTAAGACAGCTTTCCTGTGATAAATCGCTGATCTTCGTTTATAAAATGTAACCCACCCCCACACTGCTCATAGTATTTACTTCATCCTGCATTAAACAAGCAGGTGCTGTCAGTTTGAAGGGGTGTGGCTGTATTGGTATGCTCCAGGCCATGGACATCCTGCCTTATCCTGTCATTGGCTGCACAATTGGGTGTGTACGGCCATCTTAACGCTTATATTCACATAAGCCTTAGGGCAGGGCCTGATGTGAATGTAAACATAGAATTGGAAAGCACCACGGAATATGTTGGTGCTATATAAATCCATAATAACAACATGCGTCCTATCTGAGGAATGACACTGTCCTGGTGTGCGCTTGTCTTTATTCTTGCCTCCACTCATACTCTGGGCCATTATCTTTAATTACAACTAGGCATTCATTCTGGCCCTTTTATAACACAGATGGGAGGGTGGGGTTCCGAAAAGATGTTATCTTAATAGAGTAATCACAGGTTTCTTTGGAAGTATAATGGCTCTAATGTGTCGGATAAGTGTAGTTACTGTATCTGTTGCTTTGAAGTAGATCCGGCGCTTTAAGATGAGATAGCTATGCTAAAGGCTCGGTACATGGCTGGTTGCTTGATCTGTGATTTACCAACACAACTGATTGTTTCTTACAACAGCTGAGTACGCACAGTATCCAGCTCTAGCTGATCCATTGGATTTCGTCACTGATCTGATGAGTCCCGAGCGCTCTCCCTATACACAGCAGGCCCCCGCATGTGAGATTGGAGGACGGGCCCCTGACTCCGTCCTACCTCCATGATCAGCTGTTTTTATAACGGCTTATCACGTGTACGAAGGAAACACACGCGATCAGCTATTAATGACCATAACCGAACCAGAAGTTCGGTCCTGTAGAGGTTGTAGGCATTTAGCGGGCTCTGCTACCGTCCGGGCCCCATTGCTGGGGTTAGCAGTTACGCCACTGTTTGGTGCTTGGCGCCGCTCAGTCAAGCCACAGTTTACCGTGGCCGAGCGTGCAGTCCATAGAGGTTTTTGGACGCGTCCGATTCAGACTAGCCAACAGACAGATGCCAGACGCAGCGTGAAAAACTTGTTGTTTCAGCAAATTGCATGGTGTGATAACAGCCTTATGATTATGGCTAACTCCCTATGTGAACAAGGGGAACTTTTGCACCATAAATGCTTTCAATTCTGACGCTGAACGTTCAGTACTGACAGTTGTCCCTTTATTAATGTGTGTACCCAGCTATTGTCCCTTTATTAGATATGTGTGTGCCCAGCTATTGTCCCTTTATTAGTATGTGTGTCCCAGCTATTGTCCTTTATTAGTTATGTGTGTGCCAGCTATTGTCCTTTATTAGAGATGTGTGTGCCCAGCTATTGTCCCTTTATTAGAGATGTGTGTGTGTGCCAGCTATTGTCCTTATTAGAGATGTGTGTGTGCCCAGCTATTGTCCCTTTATTAGAGATGTGTGTGTGCCCAGCTATTGTCCCTTTATTAGAGATGTGTGTGTGCCCAGCATTGTCCCTTTATTAGAGATGTGTGTGTGCCCAGCTATTGTCCCTTTATTAGAGATGTGTGTGTGCCCAGCTATTGTCCCTTTATTAGAGATGTGTGTGTGCCCAGCTATGTCCCTTTAGAGAGATGTGTGTGTGCCAGCTATTGTCCCTTTATTGGAATGTGTGTGTGCCCAGCTATGTCCCTTTATTGGAGAGTGTGTGTGCCCAGCTATTGTCCCTTTATTGGAGATGTGTGTGTGCCCAGCTATTGTCCCTTTATTGGAGATGTGTGTGTGCCCAGCTATTGTCCCTTTATTGGAGATGTGTGTGTGTGCCCAGCTATTGTCCCTTTATTAGAGATGTGTGTGTGTGCCCAGCTATTGTCCCTTTATTAGAGACGTGTGTGTGCCCAGCTATTGTCCCTTTATTAGAGACGTGTGTGTGCCCAGCTATTGTCCCTTTATTAGAGACGTGTGTGTGCCCAGCTATTGTCCCTTTATTAGAGACGTGTGTGTGCCCAGCTATTGTCCCTTTATTAGAGATGTGTGTGTGCCCAGCTATTGTCCCTTTATTAGAGATGTGTGTGTGCCCAGCTATGGAGCTCTATAAACTCCTGGGTGCAGCGTTCAGTGGTCTTGTATAAAGCTTGTTGAGCAGAGGAAAGAGGCAGATAACTTAAAAATGAAATATCTGGTTACAAATGCACTTAATCAACTGGTAAAAATAGCAGCTGTGGTCAGATAACTGACAATTCACCAGTTTATTTGTTTTATGGGGGAAATGCCCTTTAAATAGAGGATACGATAGGAATAGGATAACATTGTAAGCAAGTACGCAGGCAGCGCCTTCATTTTTTTTATTTTTTTAAACTAAACAGACCCCATTATTTTGCAATATATTAGAAGATAAACAGGATTTGCTTATAAAAAGGGAAGTGGAATGATGTGTCTATCTAGTGAAGCCTTTTTTACGACACTGTAATGAACTGCTTTTAATAACCTGTTCTATTTTCTAACACGACTGTACTTAGGGTTATTTATAGATTCAACTTTCCTTGGAAATTGGTTCTTAGCTGTTTAGTGGTGGAGGAAAATGTGCGTGTAATGAGTTGAAACTCAGGCGGCCGTCCCCAGCTGTGAATTGCCCTCCAGCCGTGAGATAAGCTGAGACAATACACAAGCTGAAACCTTTTTGATGTCCCTTGAAACTCAAGTGCCCTTGAGATAAGTTGAGAGATCAGGGCAATCCCATCCTAACCTGTTGGGGGTAAAAGACGTTCAATGCAACTAGCAGGCAGAGAAAAAGGAAAACTACAACTCCTATGTTCTCTGGCTGTAGGCCAAACATTACTTGACTTAACTCTTGACATTTCCCACAACATTCCAACCAGGGGCGTAACTGCAGCGTGCCCCCCGCATCTTTTGAGGCAGGCCCCTCACACACCCACTCTTCACACAATCTCCAGCAATCAGCAGTTTTTAAACAGCCGATCACGTGTACCCGTGCTTCACTCAGTGCTCTACAGGGTCCGGTTCACATCTCTGCCAGCCAATCAATGTCTCCAGGTGGACTTCACAGTGTACAATAGCTGCGTCTCTCGGCCATCCACACACGCGCATTTCGCCTTGCTAGATAAAGTTTCATGCAAGCGTCGCCGGGGCCTCTAAAGGCATTGGTTGGCTTGGCTGGCGGAGACATGAACTGGATCCTGTAGAGCACCGGGAGAAGCCTGGATACTGGTGCATATAGTGCGGGTGAATATGTAATGAGTGGCACGAGCCTTAAGCTTCATACACACGTTTGATCATGGGGGCAAACCCGCTACACATGATGCATATGCACGGCTGTTTCGGGTGATAATAGTGCCGTGTATGGGCACTTTTTCAGGTGAAACACCCGTTTGGTCAGGGATCGTTGCCCGATCAACCAGGTGGAACTTCAACCAAACAGCCATTTTGTCCGACAAAATGCCCTTACATGGACCGATTATCACCTGAAATGGCCATGCATACACCTTATGCGTCGCCATTTTTATGCGCAATCACATGCGATTTCCTATCACAAAAGGAGAATTCACATGCGCAAACGCACAGGAAGCACAATGGAATCGCGTGCAAGGCGCAGTGTGGCCGTGCCCTTATACGGTCACTTTATGCACACTTTGGCCCTTTTTAGGGAGACCTTTTTTTCGCTATATTTGATAACTGAAGATGCCCAGTTTATAGTGGGGTATTGGATATTGATGTGAGGGCAGGGGCATTGCATGTTGGGTTTTTGAAGTGTTGGTGTGCTAACTTCTGTGCCAATAAATTTGATTGGATGACAAGTGTGGAAGTGCTGTATAATAGGGGAACTAGAGAGAGGCTATCCTAGCACCGTCCGATTTACGGACAACACACATCCAGCTTTAGATAAGGTGGTGCAATATATATATTCCAGATAAGCATTTCTCAACCAGGGGTCCCTGAGAGGTTGCATGGGGTCCTCAAGAGATTGTGACAGAAGCTGTGGGGATCCCCCACTGTGATGAATACAGATATTTATCAATGTTGTATATTTGTATGAATTGTGTGTGGTGTCCTTGATGTCTGAGTGATAAATAAGTAATAATATTTTTATGGAAGGCTTCCTGATATATATTTGTTTTCTTAAGGGTTCCATAAGGGTAAAAAGATTAAGAATCATTGGTATAGACCCATCCCCTGCGGTGAATATATAGAGCTATTTATAGATCTATCATTTTATATTTGTATAAATTATCTGTTTTGATGACCTAAAGATAAATTAATATATAATCACTATTTTATGTAGGGGTCCCCCAGACATGAACATTTTCAAGGGTTCCCCGCAGATAAAAAGGTTGAGAAACTCCATATACGGTATTTACAATACAGTTATATTGATTGTTTGTCTGATCGTTTGATGGGTCATTTTGATGTATTTCAGCTCTGTTAGATAGATTTTAGCAGACCTCTTGCCTTTTTACATTCTGACAGGATTCTTCCCTGATCCAAAACATAGAGATGTGAGAATCAATTTAGCACATTTAAACAAATGGTTCCATAAGCGGAAGTTTTGAATGAAGGAATTTACATCGGAATGGGATGGACAGGAAGTGATTTTCCAAACCAAGATATCATTTTAGGCAACTTTTCTAGCCTGTGGTCTGTGACTCGCACACTCGTTCCCTGTACAACCTGGTGCTGATCTTTTAAAGGTGGAGGGAAAAAAAACCCTTCATTTTTGAATGTTGAATTATTCGCTTTGCTTTAAAACAACAACAAAAAATGTGGTTTGATTTGAATCCTGAAAATGTGTGTCGGAGATGTGAGGTATAGTTAATTGTCAACAGTGGAATTCACCATTCCTGTGATCTGATTCCAGGTCTTAAACCCGCACAAAAGGTGTGAGTAGAATTCTCCATACTTGTATCTTCCAGCTCTGATACGAGATCCAGAGAACATGCAGCAAGGCTGTTGATTTTTAGAGCTGGGATTTCAATGGGGATAGAGGACACCACCCAGACGTGACCTGTATAAATGGTGATAATTCCAATTACTGCAGAAATAAGAAGCAAATCCGTTTCTGATGAAAGAACTGCAGTCATACTTACCCATGGCCGAACAAGAAAATATGGAAATATTCGTCGGTCGGCCCAAAATATCTGCTGGTGTGTAACTAGGCTAAAGCATGGTGAACAATGCAATATTTCCTCCTCTCCAACTGGTTGGCCAGGAGGATGGACTGTTGTTCACGGCAATAGTGGACGACAGTTTGCTGTGACCTTGCGCGTGGTCCATAGAGGTCCACATGATTGGACGTGGTTTTCAGACATGTGTGTTCTTCGGATACAAACGGTCGGTCACGTCTGAACTACCATGCAATCATTTCGGCTCGATTCATTTAACTATTGGTCAGTCACCACAAAATATTGCATGGTCAAATGTTCAATTGGCAGAAATTCCCCAACTTTCACTGGTGATCTTCCATAGTCTTCAAGCTGAAATCTACGGAAGATCTGGTTCTGGTCAGAAATTTTTCCATCTTGCCCCATCAGTTTTTTTGATAGACTGACTGATATTGACCGATATTGATCCGTCTATCGAAAACAGAAAAAAAAATGTCCTTGAAAATCCAATCGATTCAATTGAATTCTTGGAATTGATTGGAATTTCGATGCTGGTTATGGGGGGTCTTTACAAGATTAACTCTCCAGACTCACAGACCCATTATTATTAATTCATTGGGGATGACAGTAGAACAGTTTAGCTCTGGCACATCCAGCCCAGTGCTCTTTACTTGTTACTTTCCTTCTATTAAAGGGAAGAGAGGGTTTATTCTGGCTGCGTTGTTCTAATTACAGCTCGCAGCTATATAATGCGTCTCTTTCTCTGTCTGCATTTGTTGATTCAGACCCAAAACCAATTTTACTGTCCTACAACTTACATAACATTTTTAATCATTACTTTACATCTCTTCCAGTTTATTTTAGTGTAGAGAATTAACCTCTTGCTTACTAATAAAGCTGAAACTAGTAATTCAATTCATCCAGTTCCCTTTATTTTGGTTATATGTGGCTTTTACACCCATATGTATGTGGCGTGTGTGAAATGGGCTACAATCGTACGTATGTGGTGGCTCCCGTTAGTGGAGTTTGGGATCTGCCGGATCAGTGCAACTGCAGGATCGAAGCTGCTCTTTACTGGCTGTTCCTGGACAAAGTAAATTTTACGGACCTAAAGCTCTAAATGTTGTAGGTTTACATTGTGTACATTTCAAGCTCTGCACTTCCGGGTAAGTCAGTCAGTGTCAGCCGTGATAGTGACGTCACGGCCAATCACTGACTGCCATTCCCGGAGCAGTCTTCACTGCGGCAGCTCATGAACACCAAAAGAACACAGCAGCTGCAGTGGAGAGGGAGTGAGGAGACCGGAAGTGGTGGTGGATCATTGTACCTTTTTTATTTATTTATTTTGTTGACTGGTCCCTATTTCTTTAGATATCCAGTATGAAACCTCTTACCTTTCAGCTGTCAATAGAGTGCCTTAGTATCCTAAACTTTTATGTTGTATATATTGTTGTTGTTGGTATGTAATCTGCATTTTGGAAAATCCCCTCTCTCAGTGCTGCCTCATAGAGATTACAGAGCATGCTTGCTCTCACAGAGAGTCAGTCTGGCAGTGGGTTGGGGATCTGGGGATCTGAGCTCGAGTAAATCAAGTACTGGATTGAAGTCATGCAGCAACACATACACATCAGAGTAATTGCTACTTACATGTATTAATTTATAAATTGAAATGAGGAAGTCAAGTTTAAACCTAAGTTCAATAACCAATGGGGTAGGCTTGTCTTGAAATCTGTGCATGTATGACGGGTGGAGAAATCCTTACATGCAATGGCTTCTATCTATCCATGACATAGACAATAACTATTGAAAGGTTTGGGAAAGTTTGCTCATTCCCTGTCTGGGTCTGTGCGTGTTGAGTTAATCAGCATGAATGAGAGGTTTGTGTAAGATAATGAGTTACAGGGAGAAGGAAGCCCAGCCTGGCTCCCATCTACGAATTGATAATGGATGTGCCCTGGGGCAATTGTCGTAGGACAATTACTTGGTTTGTGGATTGACTGCTTGCTGGAAGCCAGAGGTGTAAGCCTCCTACTTAACCCGTGATGCATGATATGTATGCACGGCCATTTCAGCCGATAATCGTGTGTATGGGCACTTTGTTGGTCGAAATAGCCGTTCAGTTGACGATCGGTCTGGCCCGACTGAAAGGACGTTTGGGCCAATAAAGTACCCATACATGGCACGATGTGGGAGTAGTGTAGTGGTATATGGGAGTAGTGTAGTGGTATATGGGAGTAGTGGATTGTGTATACTGAGTAGAGTAGTGTGTGGTATATGGGAGCAGTGTAGTGGTATATGGGAGTAGTGTAGTGGTATATGGGAGCAGTGTAGTGGTATATGGGAGCAGTGTAGTGGTATATGGGAGCAGTGTAGTGGGTATATGGGAGCAGTGTAGTAGTGGTATATGGGAGCAGTGTATGTAGTGGTATATGGGAGCAGTGTAGTGTAGTGGTATATGGGAGCAGTGTAGTGTAGTGGTATATGGGAGCAGTGTAGTGTAGTGGGATATGGGAGCAGTGTAGTGTAGTGGTATATGGGAGCAGTGTAGTGGTATATGTATATACTGGTCTCCCCAAAACATTGTGTATAAAGAGATCATGGGGGTTGCTATCTGCTGCTTTTGGCCCAGGTGTGGGTAGAAATTTTTAGTCGTGGCATAGAGATCTTGTGGCCAATGGCTGGAGTTAATCTGCCTTGGGATTTTTCATTTTTTGCCCACATGCATCGGATACTTTGGAACCCATGGGATCGGCTGGGTAGCTTAAAGGTATCAAACATCTGGCATCAACCAGCTCCATAGGCACCCGGGAATTCTGGTCTGATCCATAGTTCAGTAATTACAACATGTTGAGAAAAACAAAACTGATCTAGGGCAATGGATCACTGCTTTATTTTCTGGGAACGTCTTTAAAATGATCTGCTATCAGCCTATCTTAAGGGGAAAAGTTATTATTTTATAAAAAGACTTCTTATATGAAACTTTTATTTTTATTGCAATTTTTAATGATTCCAGTGTATAAAGATCAATCGCGAAATGGAATTCTTGAGTGCGTTGTAAAACCCCTTTATATATTAGAGAAATTGATCAGACCCCTTAAGCACTTCAAGATTAAACTAACTCAACAGGGTCCACCTATCTTTACAGCTCCTGTTTTCTCACTAGCGGTTTAATTTCATTGTGTAAAATGGCAACCAAAACTCTACTTTATATTATAGATGACACCTTCACAGGTATAGGTAAGGTTATAATATATGCATGGTATTGGTTCACTAAAGCTACAAACACTCTATTTGTAAATTAATAATTCTATGACTTTGCTTACTCTATAGAGTTGGGGGTTCGGTAGCCTGAAGTGTGTTGCTTGACTTGAGTAAAATTAATCTTCTATGTATAATTGACTGCCCCAAAGAACTTGCTGCTTAGTGGTTCAAGTACCGCCTGCCCCAGACCCTTCACTTGGTCCACTCTGAATACTCTGCAGTCAAAAACAGACCATTCAGGAGAAAGAAGCCACGCTGTGCAAACACAATACTGTAAGCCTAATGTGTTGGTTTTTTTTCCATCTGACCATAAAACCTTTTCCAAATGGCTGTTAGGCTGTTTACACCTTTTTTGCAAAAGGTTGGTAAGCTTATAAATTCATCATTCAGAGTAAAGGCTTTTGTCTTGCTACCCTAGAACAAAAGGGAACTTATAAGTACAGTAGAGGGGGAGGGGCATATTTGAGGGACCCCTTAAGCTGGGTACACATGATGAGATTTTTGGTCCAATCGACCGATAGTTCAGTGTATCGGTCGATCGGACCAAAATTATCGCATCTGAATGTAGCCATGTCCGACCGATCGTTCGTCCGAATCGGACGAAAGGACGATCGGACATGGTGGAAAACCTCATCCGATCGTGCATTCCTCTATGGACCACACGATCGGTCACGGTAACTGTCGGACGTGGCTGCTTTTGCCGCGACCGACAGTCCTTCCTCCTGGCCGACCGGTCGAAAGTATCGAGCGGTCGGTGAGGAGGAAAAATAGTTAGGTGTGTACCTAGCTTTAGTGAACAGCAAGAGAGAATGGTTTTAAAGTGGGAGGAAGCAGTGTGCGATGGGGGTGTGTGGAGAAAATTGCCTTGTGAGGAATGGAGGGCACGGCCAGAAACATCTGGGGCCTAGAGAGAAGATGGGGTGCAGCAGATTGTAGAGATTTAAAGGTCAAAAGAAGGGTATTGAATATTATTCTTTACGTGGTGGGAAGCCACACTATAGACCGCATTATGGGGGTTGCAGGTGATGATCCAGACTGCTGAGTTCAGGATTGACTGGAGAGGGGATAAATGACTGGCTGGGAAACCAAGTAGAAAAATGTTACAGTAGTCAAGACTGGAGAGTATAAGGGCATGCACAAGCATTTTAGTAATGGATTGAGAGAGGAAAGGGCAGGTTTTGAAAACATGTCCAGGTAAAGTTAATGTTCTGACAGAAGGAAAGAGGGGAGTCGAAGATTAATCCACAACAGTGAGCAGTTTAATAGAACCAGTAAATTGAAATGTAAATTAATAGAACATTTAAAATATAAACAGTTTATTAAGAACAGTTGTGCACTACACATGCATTCATTCAACAGTCATTACATATACCATCCCAAGATCCCAATGGCAGGTGTTGGTAATATTTAATGCCAAATACACTCTATACTGTATGGGAATTTATGGATTTGGGTAAATATATGGTATAGGGAGGGAGCCAATACCTGCCCCACACATACACATGTGAATCAGCAAATTCTGTTGAATATGATAATATGCCTATTATCAGGCTTATATATGGCCATCTTTATAGCCAGTGATGTCCTTTTGTGGGCCTCACAAACTGTTGCCCAGGGCCCTATCTGCAGTCACAAGCCTTCAGAGTTTTATCAATGTGTAATCCGAAAACTAGAAAAGGCCATCAAATGCTATAAACGGATTTCTGTTGCCTAAAGTTAAACTTTATTTTGCATCCATAATTATCCTCGACTTGGCTAAATATCTGCAATATGATCCTATTTATCTGTCCTTGTCAGAGCAAAACTGTTCGAGGGTAAAAGGGGGAATTTCTTACAGAGACCAGATAAACCAGGTGGAATAAAACGGGAGCCAAATCTTGAAGGTAACTCAAGGTGATGCATGTATTTCATATATGTAATGTAAAGAGCAAGACAAACACTGCCGTGCAAATGGCCATCTTTAAAGCAGACTAATAGACTAATAAATAAGGTTCATCGGGTTCACTGTGTAGTGACAATTATCTGCTATGTTACATTTTTGAATGCTAATAAATTCCTTAAAACCATTCCAGTAATTTGATGATCCCTTTCCCATGGTCCTTTGCTGCTGGTGATTTAAGCTCTAGTATATGGAGCTGGTGCCCAATAAAGATTTGGCTCACAGGATGGTTTTAATAGAAGCAGAGTATCTTGGGAAAATGAGGAGGAGCATCACCCACAAACACCTCCTATTTTTAGAGAACTGATGGCATTATTAAGGTTTAAAATGATAGCAGTTTTGGGTCCTTGTTTCATGTAATGTATTATTTAACTTTAATTCTAAAAATGAGGTGTGGTGGATTCCTTCCTTGCTGAAAATGGAAATATCGCTGGATCAACCAGAACTACAGTATATGTATTAATACCAGTAATTCTTAATTTTTTTTTCGTTTTTGAAACTTATCTAGCCCACTTTTAAAGCTATTCAGTGAACCATTACCACATCTGCTGGAAGACAGTTCCACAGTTTCACTGCTCTCACTGTAAAGAAACATTTCTTAACCTGAACATAAAACCTCTTTTCTTTTTGTTTTATAGGATGTTCTCAAGTCATCTGATATATTTCCCATTATTATCATTATGTAAGGTAATCATATCTCCGCACAATGGCCAGTTCTCCCATGTAAACAGCCACAACTTGTATCTTTCTGCATAGTCAAGTCCTTCCATTCTCCTTCTAAATTTAGTTGCCCTTTTCTGAACTGCTTCCATTTCCAAGATGTCCCTTTTGTATATGGGATTCCAAAACTGCACCGCATATTCCAAATGAGGCCTTACCAGTGCCTTGTAAAGGAGAATAATATTTTTCTCTCTTGAATCTATTCCTCTCTTTATACAAGACAATATCTTGCTAGCTCTAGCCGTTGCTACCTGGCATTGTTTGCTACAGCTAAGTCTGTTATCTACCAGAATCCCCAAATCTTTTTCCATTAGGGATTCACTTAACAGAGTTATTTAATATGCAGCACATGAGGGGGGGATCGTAGGGTCTGAACCAGGTGGAGAACAGTCCTTAGGATATATCTTTGTTGATTGTTGCACTGGAAGAATAATTATTGATTCTATCTGTTCTAAAGCATGGATGACTTAAAAACTTGGCCTGTTGTTGTGCCCTTAGGACTAACATTGAGTAATCTTGGTTTTGTGAATCAAGACATTATCTGTTGTCAGCTCCGAAAATGTTTATTAACCACAGAGTAAAATACTCTCAACTCAAACTTCTGGAATAAGATATTGTAATGTTTCACAGAAAAATGGGCATTAAAAAAAAAAAAAAGTGGATTTTTATTTAAATCTTTTCATTTGATTTGTGCCGCAGGGTAAAAAGTGTAGTTTTGAAAAAACTAAATTTAAAGGGGAAGTTTATCTACAAACCACAAGTCAGCATTTTGTGTCTATACAGTTTGTAATGTTGTGTAAAATCAAGAGCTAACCCCAACATGAGTTGGCAATATGCAGGCCACATTATGCATGTTTATCAACATTATCCCAAGCCCCCTTCTTCCCACTGATCGCCCGACCCATTCCTCCCCCCCCCCCGCCGCCCAGTCCACATAAGACATGAGACATCCAAGGACAGATCCATATTGAGGCAGGCCCTTAAATGCAAAATTTAATAAAGTTTCAATCTAATGGATTATTACATAAAGGTTTAATTTGGTTTCTAAGGCAAATATTAGCCCCTCTTATAAAATTTAGTAGAAGTGACAAGAACATGCTGTTGATTGGTCAAAATATGATCATACATGGTCTTGAGACACTCGTAGTTGGCTAGACATTCTAGACATAGTTGTTCAGGAATCTGCCATTTTTGGATCCAGGGTTTTGTCATCAAGATTTTTATTTTTTTTGAAACCACGTGCTTAGTTGTGACTGGTCACTTTAACCCCAACTGGTAAATACTTTCAACCTCACCAAATTATTACAGGTATATTCTGTCTCATAACCAACATTTTTGATGGAAGGTTTGACTGCACATTCCTTACATTATAGAGGCCTTGAGGCAGCAGAATGACTGAACTTCACAACATGTCAAGGTGATTAATCACCGCAACAAAGCTTGTCTGTACAGCAAACTAAAATGGAGGCATTTTGCCCTTAATAACATTAAATGGGGTTGCTTTGCTATAAAAAAAAAAAGCTCAATCTGTTTAGATATGGCCAAACTTTATAAATGGGTTTACTTTTTAAGGTAAATGCTTGTTATTCTTATTGCACACACGTGTTGAAAATCATTGTAGTCACCTAATTCATCTAGTGGCCATTTTTAATATCTGTGCTTCAGCTATAACATTTTTGAGAGGAATGTTTTGTTTTTTTGTGCACCCCCCAGAAAAGGTTATTGCCTCTGCCCCTTTTTCTGCAAGCTCAGCCTGCTCATTTCAGCATATGCACAAGAGAGCATGCATGGGGGACAGCAGCCAATCATTGACCATGACAATGATTGGCTGATTGAGAGCAGGGTGGACGAAGAAGAAAACCAGGATTATGGGCAGAACTACAGGCTATAGAAATGTTTTTGGAAGAGTGGAACAGTTAAGGTTTTAATTAAAAAGACAAAGCAATGCACCTTTTTTACTTTGAGGGTACACGTGCCCTAAAGATATGGCAATGTATTTTTCATTTTAAATGTGCATGGTCTCCCCATTGGTTTACATAAAGGGAAATATTTGACCAAAGTGATCTCTCCTGTAGTGTTCTTTATCTATGATATAGTAGTATAACCTACTTGCCAAATGAATTGCTACACAGCATAATCCTGAAACTTGTCTCGGATCTATTTGTTTTGGTTTTTCTTGTCTGTCTTGCAAGCCATGTGCGTTTCCCACCTACCAGCCTGTACACTCATTGTAGCAGACGCCACACTGTTGTTACTGGCACCCATTAAATATTTGGATGCAAACTAGCATTTTAGCGCCAATGCTTAAGAAGAGTAAACTCTCTAGTGCCAGATGATCACCTCTGTCTATAGACTGCTTTATACCACCCTGGCACAGCAAGGCTGGCACCTCTAACAGACAATCATCCTGTCTTCTGATTGGGTTCCTTTTATTGTTATTACATAGACATACGTGTGGGCTTTACAATGTGCAGACATTACACAACTAAACTTACACAACCATAGCTAAAATAAACTGCTTATTTGCAGGTATAAAAAATTAGCACTGGAGATGAACGAAACTGGCAAGTTTTGTTCTGCGGTTCAGTGGTGCAGGGAATAAGCATTAAAGTTCCGAAAATCCCATTGAATCTGAATTTTAATTTTTTTTGTAGCAATTTTTGAATATTGTTTTGAAATTTTCAGAAAATAACATTGAAATTTTTTTTTAATGTCATTTTAAAATTTTGGTTTTTTTCAATATTCGATTTTCAATTTTTCTATGAATAGGCTGGAGATTTGAAAATGTACACTGGAGAAAAGGCGCTTGCATGGGGATATGATTACTGTGTATTAATACATTAACGGGCCATACAATAAACTATCTGGGGCATTGTTCACTAATAGAACATGTCAGGAGACACAAGGACATCCCTTAAGACTTGAAGAAAAAAGGTTTAGGCTTCAAGTTCGGAAAGGGTTTTTCACTGTGAGAACAGTAAAGCTATGGAACTGTCTTCCAGTGGACGTTGTTATGACAGGTTCATTGGTCAGTTTAAAAAAAAAAAAAAGCTGGATGAGTTTCTGCAAACAAGGAATGTTACAAGTTACTGGTATTGATACATAAAGTAGAGTTGATCCAGGGAAATTTCCGATTGCCACTTGGAGTCAGGAAGGAATTTTTTTTCCCTTCATAAATTTGGTGTTTTTTTTTGCCTTCCTCTGGATCAACAGTTAGGCAGGAAATGAGGATATTGCTAGATGGGTTGGACTGGATGGACATATGTCTTTATTCAACCTCAAATACTAAACCTACCACGTGTCTCCAATGTATATTAAACAGTGGCGTAACTACTGCCCCCGCCACCCCTGTGACCGAGGGGGGGACCGGACGGTAGTAGGGCCCACCATAAGCCCAAGATCTCCACGTGATCAGTCGTTTTTAAACAATTGATCATGCATATGAATGAAACATGTGATCAGCTGTTTAAAAGAAGTTCGTGTCTAGTCTTTTAAACAGCTGATTGCGCTTATGGACCACAGTAAATGATGAAGTCCTGATGACTGTGCTGCACACACTGAAACAGTTTTTCTGCCTTCATAAATCGGTGTGCAATAGTCGGTTTATATTATCTGGGACACTGGTCTGTACAGACACACGGACTCGCTCTACTCCCGGCGTGGAACATTAAAGATGGCGTGCACTGTAATCCTAGGCTATGCTGTCAGACTTTACTGATATCATAAATAGTTTCTAGAATTCTATTATTTACCGTTCTAAAATATGGAAACATTTTCTGCCCTACGGGGGTTTTGGTGTATTTTCTTTGCTGGCACCCTTCCTAGTAAAAATCTGGGCAACAACATGTGAGGGATTGCCATCTATTACTTCCCATTCTAATGAAAGGGATTTTGTAAGTCAGTGGTGCAGAGAATAAGCATTAGCGTTTAACAGAGTAAAATAAGGCAAAAATCCAGCACCCAGGATCACTGCCTGGGAAGATATTTCTGCAGATACTCATCTTCATTGCAGTGCACAATGGGGTCATAAGTTATGTCACAGGAAGTTCTGTCCCTCTTCTGATATTGGTTCCACCTAGGGCTGCCAGATCAGTGAAAAATCAGAGGATGCCTGATAAAAACACAGCAGTAAAGGGGACTTGGGTTATTGGGGATTCCCGATCGGATTCCATCACAATCTGATCATGAATTGCACTATGCAGCAATCGACAGAAACAATCTATTATATACTTATACGGAACGATTTGGACCGAAGGTTGTGATGGCGGTAGAAACCTATCCATGATATGAGCTCACTGGCACACTGGCCAAATGTGACCTCACTAGAATTCCTGCATTGCTTCTGGTATTGGTCCTGCAACAGGGCCAAAGAAGCAAATTTGCACGCATCCAGGACAAAGGATAAACCAAGTTTTTTGCCAAATATTAACCTTTAAGAGGTTTGCTCACCAGTTTGTTTACCATGCTATTCTACTGCACACAGAAGTCCCTGGAAAAGTCCAATACTGCGGGTTTAGAACTGCCTTTAACCACGTGACCATAACATACCCGATTAGTTATTTTATAGCCATGAATTTACAACCTGGCTGAAAAAATTGTGACAATATTGGCATTTTGCAGTGTCGTTAATGGTGCCTCTTTAAATATGGACCATGTTTTGTTTAAAAAAAAAAAAAATTATAATAAAAATGGTTGTATCCCTTTAAAACTATTTTATATTTGATCTTTTAAAACCATTTTATATTTGATGATCCATCTAGATAGTAGTGAAATCCACAATAAGTGTAAAAGATAACTATAACCTACTGGAAGCTCCATTCTAGGTGAATTCCACATTTAATATTTATCATGGTGTGAAATCATTTACGGGATTATATGCAAATGATATTAACTTATTTTTAATATAAGATAGAGTAGTATTTGTTCCTTAAGGTGCAATTATATCATTAAATGATTAATTTCTTCTGTTTTTCTTTAAAGCCTCCAATCCAAAAAGAAGGGCTATTTAGAGTAAAATGTTAATTAAATATTTTATTTTATTAAACAGAAGGTGACCTGTTTAATTTCTCTCGGCTTCATCTGTTTGTGCCTTTCCCCCTCTGCAAATGACATTTTGGAGTTCATTCACTTGCTAATTAGGTAATCACAGCAGAGAGTAAAATGTCATATCTTAGCCAAATGCAATATCCAACCTCCTCTGCCATGGCTGCTCTGAATATAGCGGGTTTTTTATTGGAAGAGAAAAGATCTGGAGGTCTAGCCTTGGCTTAAAGTGTCCAAGATTTAGAACTAATTAAATGATTTTACGAGACGTCTTTGTTAATATGTAATATTGTTGTTTTTAGAAAGAAAACCTGCAAATATTACCAACCTCAGCTTATCTAATACTGGAGATATAAAAAACTTAAGCCCAAGATAGATCCATTCAACTCTACAATATTAGGCGGACAGTGAATACATGAAAACAGAGTTATGGGAATTTATTTCCATTGATGCGGAATAAACTAAAATGAAGGCAGCCATTGAATTACTACACAGGGAACATCTAGCCTGGTTACTGTCGATAGGGAGGTGCTGTAAAGCAAAACCACAAATAATCGTCTGGTTCTAAGGCTAGGCATGGAAGAATATTCGATATCTAGCCTTTACCATGATTTTTCATAAACATTTGATCGGCTTCAGAAACTTTCATTCCAGTCTGACAGACTACTAACCGATTTCTCAACCAGATCGGGTCAAGGGAGTTTTTCGGAACAGGGTATTCAACAAAAAGGGGTGCTGTGCCCGTAAGGCAGGTCTCTGGGCATGGCGGGAGGTCTTGGGGCATGGCGTTCCCTACCAATAGAGATGGCCGAACTATATAAAGTTTGGTCCGTTTTCGAACATCAGAGAAAGTTCTAATTTGTACCCATTCAAGTCTATGGGAGAGTGATACAGGTAAGTATCAAAGAAGGACGTGGTGCACTTCAAACAAGGACATCCATCAAACGTCTCCGTACCTTAAAATTCAATCTTTACTCGGGAATTGTATCAAATAATCCACTGACTTGGCAGCTAAGACATCAACATCTTGCGTGTTTCTGACCCAGGTGGTCGTAGGCTCAGAAGTTTAGCAGTGCGAAGAGTCTTAAGAAAGGGAGATGACGTGAGCGGACTATCAAGGAATCTTTTTGTCATGTCTCTAGCTGCTAAATCAAATTTTGTCAGTTGAACAATTTCGTCTTAATCTTAGGTATTGACTATAAGATATTCCTTTAATGCAGTGTTGTGGGTGACATGAATCTGCCCTCAGAATCGTATTGGCAGCTTCAGGTTTCCTATAGTTGTCAGTAAGTATTTTATTGTGTTGAAGAGCTATAGAAATCTAGATATTGAACAGATTTGCCCCCAAATAAAGAAGTAAACTGAAGATTATATTTGTTATTTTTAAGTGAGACTACAAAATTAAGAGATTTCAGTGTCATTCCAGATCCATATAAGGTAGTCTATGTACCTTCAATACATTGAAATAGTTTTGTTGGTAATATGAAACATAGGGTGGTGGTAAAGGATGATTTCCTCCCACCACCCCATGAATAAATTAGCATAAGTAGTGGCGAATTTCGCCCCCATAGCTGCTCCTTTTTGCTGGTTATAAAAGGTACCATCAAATTTGAAAAAAATATTTGTTCAATAAATAATCTATGGCTTCAACAATAAAGATCTGCCATTCTATGGAATAATGACTAATAAGTCTTAAGATGGTATCTCACAGCTAACTTCCCCCATTCATGGGGGATGGAAGAATAAAGGGAGACTACATCTGTAGTAGCAATTGAACTGTAAGGAAAAATTTCTTGATCATTCAAAATTTCTCAATGTGTGGTATCCTTAATATATGATGAAAGTCTTTTAACTAAAGGTTGTAATAAAATTAACTCTGATAGACCTTCATTTAAAGATTGGATACCTGCTATGATGGGCCTCCCCTTTAAAGGAAGCTCACATTTATTAAATTTGGAGACCTGGTGGAAGATAGGGGTAATGGGTCAGGAAGGGACTAATTTATCATACATTTTCTGATCTATAGGAAAGTGATAGTTCAAAAAGTCCGAGGGATTTACAGCTAAACTAACAGTGGTAACTAAAAGTACATACATCTATACAATATTACTTACCCGACCGAGCGTTCACGCGATCCTGCTCGAACCGCCTCTACCAATCTTATATTCGACCAACATGCGATTGCAAAATCCCCTTCCTTTTGTGATCGCATGTCGGTCGAATATAAGATCGGGAGAGGCGGTTCGGGCATGATTGATGAACATCGCGTGAGCGCTTGGTCGGGTAAGTAATATCGCATAGATGTATGGCCACCTTTACTGTAAATGGCTGAGGCACCTGGGAAATGGTCTGGGGAACATGTCACTGTCACCAAAACTTGTTAAAACACTTCCTGAGGTCAGGCGGGCAATTGTCAGGTTTTGCGCAGGCAACATTCGGCAATACATTTGATTATTGAATGAACGATTTGCGAACGGTACATTTGAGGATTATCGAACGAGCGGTCCTCCTAGGGTTTACGAACGGTAAATTCGAGGATTATCGAATGAATGAACGATATGGAGAGAGAGACACGTTTCAGGACTATCTACTCCCTTTATCAACAAAATCTCATGTATATCTCTAATATAGCACAACAATATTTTTTTTTTTTTTCTGTTGAGAAAGCCCGATTGGGGCGAAACGCGCCCAGCATGTCTGGCAGCATCCCCTACCTTGGTCATACCCCAGCACTTTATCTCCTGATCCTTCGACTTCAGACGGGACTGATTGACTGACGTGAAGTCTGACTGACATCCTTATTTAGGGGATCCGACCATATATGCTAATGATAGTATACTTTTGATTACTTTGTGACCTGGTATATGGGGGTGCCTTTGTGTTTTTAACTGATTTTATCTGTTTCTTGTCTGGTTGCCTAATATTGTACTTTTTCATGTTTCCCATAGCACATCCAATAAAGGGAATTATGTTATTATCATATAAAGGGTGCTGCTTTTAACTTTTCTTTTACGGTATATTTTTGCATTAAATCCTAAGCCATGTGCACCTTCCCCTATTTGGGTTAGCTTTATTATAATATGGTGTAGTGCCCTGGTACTTTTATTTAATATATCTGACATTAAGCCTAACAACAACTTATTTTTTCATAAAGACTTTATGATCATTTTATTAAAAATTCGAGCTGACATTTTAGCTCCTGTACCATACAATTATAAAAACTGTATATTTTCAATTAGTATTAAGATGCCGTATTCTACCCCAGACATTAAGCTTCTGCTTACAGCACGTTCTATTTCATCATCCATGTGTTTCTGGTTAAGGAGCTAGGGGTTACTGGTGTTCGGCTTTATCCATTTATACACATATTAGAAAACATTTTGTGAACGTTTTTCTTTTTGTAATGTTTCCAATTACACTGAACCCGGTATAAAAAGGTGATGCGCCTTTAGGCCGTGGGAAAGCGTAACACGTGTGTGTGGCACTGGTAATCCAATGAGTTTTTTGTGAGGCCATGAAGAGTGTGAGGCATGTAGTTATATCATGGCTCATGTTACTGATACTCACGGTGACCCTGCAAGTGATGCTATGACCCTATTAGGCTTCTGTTTTTCTTGTACCTGTCACAATATGGGATTTACCATTATGGTTATTGAAAGACTGATAAGCACAACAGACAGACAACACCCAGGTCCTTTGGTTTAATACTTATTCTCTGAAATGGTTTCTGTGCGTTGGGTATAATATAGAATAATAATAATAATTTTTTTGGAGTCTTGATTATATAGAGCATCAGGGGGAGATTAGGGAGTAATTGAGTAAGGGGATGTTATATGGAGCAATCAAACACCCTGGATTTTTCCTGTAAATTTTCCAAAGGTTAATTATTAAAGAGATACTTACCTATGTAGCCGGCTGGTCATTGCCTATAAAACTGGGGAAGTAATATTACTCAGCACCGTCCTAAATGCAGCCCTTACCTGGTGAATGGTATGGGGTAATAGAGGGAGCTAGACTGTAGATATGCCATCTCCCCTAGTGACCAATGATTGGGAGGGTATCAATCACAATAGTTTGGCATTTACACCTAAAGTTGCGCTCACTGAATCTGGTCTGCCACTCGCCACCAACAAATCTAGACTTCTTGCAGAGTGCACCTTCCCATAGTCCAACCCAGACACAGCCAGCCAGGAGGTAGGTTGGACTGGACCCAGCAAGCGCAACTGAGTATATCTGCTCAAGTATTGCCGACCTAGTGGTGAGTACCTAGCAGTTAAGGTCCTAGTTCTGGGATGGAACTATTAGGCAGTTGTTGTCCTTTCAAGAACTGCACTTCAATATGTAATTGGATCTATAAAAGAAATTTTTACCATTAATTTGAAATAAATATAAAACCCTCCTTGGTGTGTATGAAATAATCCCATCAACCAGCCTGCTAATTTGTTGATGATCATATTGCGTTGTCGATCAGCTCTTGTAGCCACATATGTTACAATGGATAAAAACAGACTGAGTGCCAAAGTGAATTTCTTGTCTGGTTTGAGATTCACTTTGTGTGTGGCTTTGGGTGAAAACGATCCACATTCTTCTGGTTGTCTGCACAATCTCATGGGAACCATCCAGACCTGGGAGGCAAAAACTAGAGTGTGAAAAGAGACCGCGCCAAGAAGATGCATTTGTGAAATAATCTCTCCTTAAAGATACATTTGCTGCCAAAAGGAAAGGAGGAATATTATGGGTTATTTCCTTAGCTGAGACGTTCATTCCAACCATGGCACAAAGTATTGTTTCCCAGTCAAAACATTGATTGGCTGCTCTAGTCATGGATGGACCTATCCTTTTATGAGAAAGAAGGGACAAAATTTGTCCAGGGGATGGAACGTTTGTCCGGCCATATTTATTTGACAGAGAAGTCTTTAGTAGGTATGACCACAACTAAATGCTGGTTATACAGGGTTGATGCACTTAAAGAGCTACAAATGGGTGTGGGCCAAGCCAGCAGACTCAGACCAATTCATTACTTGCTGAGCAAAGTGCTGTGTGTTAACGTGGTTTCCTTTTGAAACATTTTTACAGCTCCTCAACACTAATCGCATAATTTAACGGTATAACACACTCAATTTTATCTCCTATTAAACACGGAGTGGAATTGTGGAATTGTTTAACTAAAATACATACATACATACATACATACATACATACATACATACATACACGGTATATACTCGAGTATAAACCGAGTTTTTCAGGCTGAAAAATCAGCCTGAAAACTCGGACTCGGTTTATACTCGAGTCAACCACTTACCTGGGCATTCCGGCACCGCGCGATCCTTTTCTGCACTGGCGCGCCGGCCTGACGTCACTGCCCGCGCCAACCCGGCGCCGGGCAGTGACGTCAGCCGGCGCCCGTACAGATGGGCGCGCGGCTGCCGGAATGCTGATACCGTACCTGCCGGGATGGATGGAGGAAGATAGAAGAAGAAGAGTCGTCCACAGGAGAAGAGTCCAGGAGAAGAGTCCAGAGAAGAGTCCAGAGAGATCCAGGAGAAGAGTCCAGGAGAAGAGTCCAGGAGAAGAGTCCAGGAGAAGAGTCCAGGAGAAGATCCAGAGAGAGTCCAGGAAAGAGTCCAGGAGAAAGTCCAGGAAAGAGTCCAGGAGAAAGGTCCAAGAAGAGTCCAGGAGAGAGTCCAGGAGAAGAGCCAGGAGAAGAGTCCGGAGAAGAGTCCAGGAGAAGAGTCCAGGAGAAAGTCCAGGGAGAAGAGTCCAGGAGAGAGTCCAGAGAAGAGTCCAGGAGAAGAGTCCAGGAGAAGATTCCAGGAGAAGAGTCCAGAGAAGAGTCCAGGAGAAGAGTCCAGGAAGAGCGAGGTCCAAGAGTCAGAAAGAGTCCAGAGAAGAGTCCAGGAGAAGAGTCCAGGAGAAGAGTCCAGGAGAAGAGTCCAGAGAAGAGTCCAGGGAAGAGTCCAGAGAAGAGTCCGACAGGAGAAGAGTCCGGAGAAGAGTCCAGGAGAAGAGTCCAGGAGAAGAGTCCAGGAGAAGAGTCCAGGAGAAGAGTCCAGGAAAGAGTCCAGAGAATCGAGAAGATCCAGGAGAAGAGCCAGGAGAAGAGTCCAGGAGAAACCAGAGAAGAGTCCAGGAGAAGAGTCCAGGAGAAGAGTCCAGGAGAAGATCCAGGAGAAGAGTCCAGGAGAAGATCCGGAAGAGTCAGGAGAAGAGTCCAGGAGAAGAGTCCAGGAGAAGAGTCCAGGAGAAGAGTCCAGGAGAAGAGTCCAGGAGAAGAGTCCAGGAGAAGAGTCCAGGAGAAGAGTCCAGGAGAAGAGTCCAGGAGAAGAGTCCAGAGAAGAGTCCAGGAGAAGAGTCCAGGAGAAGAGTCCAGGAGAAGAGTCCAGGAGAAGATCCAGGAGAAAGTCCAGGAGAAGAGTCCAGGAGAGAGTCCAGAGAAGAGTCCAGGAGAAGAGTCCAGAGAAGATCCAGGAGAAGAGATCCAGAGAAAGTCAGGAGAAAGTCAGGAGAGAGTCCAGGAGAAGAGTCCAGGAGAAGAGTCCAGGAGAAGAGTCCAGGAGAAGAGTCCAGGAGAAGAGTCCAGGGAGAAGAGTCCCAGGGAGAAGATCCACAGGGAGAAGAGTCCACAGGAGAAGAGTCCACGGGAGAAGAGTCCACAGGGAGAAAGCCACAGGGAGAAGAGTCCACAGGGGAGAAGTCCAGGGAGAAAGTCCACAGGGAGAAGAGTCCACAGGGAGAAGAGTCCACAGGGAGAAGAGTCCACGAGGAGAAGAGTCCACAGGGAGAGAGTCCACAGGAAAGAGATCCACAGGGAGAAGAGTCCACAGGGAGAAGATTCCACAGGGAGAAGAGTCCACAGGGAGAAGAGTCCACAGGGAGAAGAGTCCACAGGGAGAAGAGTCCACAGGGAGAAGAGTCCACAGGAGAAGAGTCCACAGGGAGAAGAGTCCACAGGGAAAGAGTCCACAGGGAGAAGAGTCCACAGGGAAAGAGTCGGCACAGGGAGAAGAGTCCACAGGGAAGAGTCCACAGGGAGAAGAGTCCACAGGAGTCCACAGGAGAAGAGAAGAGTCCCAGGAGTCCACAGGGAGAAGAGTCCACAGGGAAGAGCCCCAGGTACAAACTGAACTGAGGGGGAGGGGGCATTCAAGATGTTTGGAAACTACAACTCCCAGCATGCTTTATTAGCTGGGAGTTGTAGTTTCCAAACATCTTGAATGCCAAGTGAGGGTGGCATTCAAGATGTTTGGAAACTACAACTCCCAGCATTCTTTATTAGCTGGGAGTTGTAGTTTCCAAACATCTTGAGTGCCAAGTTTCTACCCTCGGTTTATACTCGGGTCAATAGCTTTATTAGGATTTTTAGGTGAAATTGGGTACCTCGGTTTATACTCGGGTCGGTTTATACTCGAGTATATACGGTACATACATACATACATACTTACATACTGACAGAGAATTTGCCCATTTTTCCTGACCGATCTTTCCATTAGGATTCCAATTTGCTTTACATGTCCTTTCCTTGATATCTGGTTAACCAGCAACCCCCCCCCCCCATTCTATACCGAATAGCCCCCCTGCATGCACACACCAACCACGGCGCTCACCACCCCCCAACCCCCCCGGTTGGCTTCCCGGACCCACCTGTGGCCGTTGGCTAGAAGACGTCATGGCTCCAGCGTCCGTGCATTTCTTATATAAGATTTTTAATTTTAATTTCGTATATAGGATAACCTGTTTGCAGATGTACTGGAGATGCATGTCGCCTAGATAAACACCTTAGCCTTGAAAGTTTATACCAAAGTATTTTATTGGGTTCTTCCTCTTGAGGAACCCCCATGGGTACAACCACCAAAGATTGGCAGGTAAAATCATTTTAATACGAATAATCCTGTTTGCAGGTTTCAGCTTTTTATAAAACATAATGATAAATGTTTTTTTTTTTTTTAATGATTGGCACAAATTGCTCCGTTATTACTGAATGTTACGGCCTCTAGAACAGTGTTTCTCACCCCAGGGTCTGAATAACTTTATAACGTTATAATAACATTGGCTGGGAAATAAGTCCAGATTTTGATAATTATCGGAAAGTTCAGGAATTTTTGAATTTGTGGAAATAATCTAGGCACATGTCCCAAATTCACCAATGACGGCTATTTTTAGCTCCTAAACAATGGTGGCAAAATGCAGTAAGCTAAGTTATAACTCTATGGCGATGCTGTTGTGAAGTGTTACCCTTTGGCATACTTTCCCTTGTACAATGCATACCCTGAGGGTACGTCCAGTTGGGCCAAACCTACCTGGCTCCTCAACAATGGTGGGAAACTGCAGTGAGCCTAATCTAACTCAATGGTGTTTCTGCTGTTACCCTTTGGCCCCTTTTTTTCCTATATGATGCAAACTGTGGGGGACAGAAGCCAATGGGGTGTCCAGTGGTGGGGCCAGTGGACAATATAAAACATTGCCCCACACATGTATTATCTGGTTTACGCTAATTTAGTTGTGGCAGCGCCATTCCCATAAAGTTGTGGATGTATCGCTGCACATCCTATTCATAATAGACTAAGTTTTGCAGTACCTTGTAGAGCGAAATTTACTGTCGCTAGCGAATGGTGCCGCAAACCACAAGTCTTACCTGACCAGGATCTGCAATGCATCAAGTCGTGCAAAGGGGTTTACTGCGTCACGGGATCATGTAAGTAACATCGCCAACCTTTTAATGGAATTGGTGATACCAAACTGGTCATTATTATTCTCCTACACTGACTATATTTGGATTCCCTGGGATATCATGGACCAGGCCTCTCCTGGGAATATTTCTATCCCTGTGTGTAGTTAAACTGACTGCCATTGGGTTCATTATCTGCTTGCTCTGCACTGAGAAGACTTTACATTCTATATATCTGCTCATCTCTTTCTTAGGCTGGTTACACACAAGCAGATATTTTTGGCCGACAATTCCGATCGATTGTGCGGTTCCCTAAGTGACCGCATGAACGATCTTTTGGCTGCGGGCGACAATCCGTTCATTTGTACCCAGCCTTTTTCATTAACTGCCAGTGGGTTCATTATCTGCTTGCTCTGCACTGAGAAGACTCTACGTTCTATGTATCTGCTCATCTTTTATTATTCAGCACTACTGTTAAGCGTCATTATGTGTGTGCAGCACCAATACTGGTGTTCCTGTATGTGCAACTGGCCCTATAAGTGCTCCTTTGTGTGCAATTACCTGCATATTGATGCTTCTGTTAATGCAACTAGCAGCCGTACTGGTGTGTCTTTGTATCTCTCCTATGATTGTGTGCCCATCCGCAGCAGCGTGTGTAACATTTGGCTTAATGGCTGGATATGTGTCTGTTTGATTCTCTTCATCTTTCATATTAGGGCTAGCCTATATATTGGCCATCGAGTGCTTGCTACTGCCAGCCATATTGGTGCTTCTTTGCGTGTAACTGACAGCCATATTGTGGCCTCTTTGCATCTAGCCTAACATTGTGCATACATCCCAAGCAGTTTGCATAACCACTGGCAACCATATTGGTACTCATGTGCAAACAGACTGTGAAGCTATTTGAGCATCAATCATCTTGCAGGAGATGCCATGTTGATTCCTCTAGTTGTCATGTCAGCTAATGTCATGTATGTTCTAGATACATAAATACCTTAATTGAAATACCTTTTGGTCCTATTCAGATGTTATACTTTAATGTGTGTGGTCTTTAAAAGAAGTGTCCCTAGAATTTTTTTTTTTTAGGAAATGTTGGCAACAATATATGTGAATAACTTTTATGCAAATGAAAAATGATTTTAACCAAAAGTTCAGTTAAACAGTTTGTGCTAAATAAAAACCTATCAATTCTACTGGCAGTAAAAGAGTTAATGCACTTTTTTTCCTGGTTGCTAAGGGCAGTAAATCTAGTTGCTAAGTGTTGTGATGTCACAGTGGAAATTATGCAAATACAAGGTATCTGCAAACTGATGTCATTTTGCTGAGCTGCAGGACAGACATCTTTGTTGGCTGTTCACTGATTTTTTTTCCATTAAGTCGAATCCCTGCGCATCTTTTTGCATTCAGGTTGATTCCTTAACGGATTTAATTGCGTTTACATCGATTGTAGAAGATCTGATCGTAAGTGGACCACTATTTACCTATATCTTTATTTCTTATAGTATTGAGGGCACTATTTGTAGATAAAATGGGACCACAATTGATAGAATGAGTGGGGTCTTAGTATGAAATGTAGCCGTGATAAGAGATGGGGCTGTAAGAAGTATAAATCTTCTTTCTTTAAAAAGATCCATAGAAAGTTTAGCCCAAGTTCAGGTTTTGCTAAACAAAAACCAATCAAATCCTACTGGCAGTAAAAGGGTTAATGAACTAATCTTTTTTTTTTTTTTTTTCTTAATCCGTTTTTTTTTTTTTTTTACCGGTTGCTAAGGGCAGTAACTGCTGTTAAATAGTTGCTAATATAAATCTTTTCTTTAAAATGTAGGCGAGGCGAAATGCTTGAGAAATTTCGCAAAAGCGTCCGCAAGATCTTTGGGAAAAAGGAGAAGGTAAGGCTGCTGCTGAACCTCTTTCTATTAATAATGAGATGACATTGGTTTCTAGTCATTGTATCTGGTGTTTAAAGCTAAATGATATTAACTTGGGTCTGTAGCTAATTTCTCATCATCACTATGGCCTGTATGAATTAAAAGGTAGATTGTAAGCTCTTTGGGGTAGGGCTCTCATTCCTAATGTGGAAAGGCTTGTTGGACTTTCAATATATACATAATTGACATATATGCTTTTTTAACCGATGTATGAAATGGTATTTCATTTTTATCTATCTGTAATGTACAGCGCTACGTACCCAAGTGGTGCTTTATAAATAAAATTATACATACATATATCTTTGTGCTTAAAGTCTACCTTATTTACATATGACTGAAGGGGAGCGCTAATGCCTTACACTCTTAAAAGGACACTAAACTCCCCTAAAGCCAAAAAAAGAACTATTTGCCATTTGTTTGTATTATTCACAGGGAGGTGAGAACGCTTATTCTCACCTCCCTGTGAATAATATTACGCTGGAACTTACCTTACAGCCGATCCACTCGCAGCCGCTCCTTCACTGACAGCCGCTCTGTCCCGACCGCGTGCCCTATCTTAGGCGCATGCGCGCCAATACAAAAGATAGGGCGCGCGATCGGGAGAGAACAGCTGTCATTCTATCAACAGCTGGCCCGCGACGCACGATGTGTATGAACGGTCGTTACAGAAGATAATCATCCCGTGTATCACTCTTTCGGAGATCCACACGGCGGATTGGGCAACCATCCCTGAACGAGCAGCCAATTCGATAAATTGCCCATACACTGACTGATTATCGGGCGAAACGGTTGTTCGTACACATTGTGCGGAACAGGTCGGCACCCACGATCGCACGTGTATGAACCTTTATACTATCAGATTTAATTTTTTATTGGCGTTTGTCCATAGGCACTTCACATTATTAAACCAGAGGCCTACTCATTTTGCATTTAGCTTATGGAATGCTGTAACAACCCTCTTAGAAGGTATGGCTTTCCTAAAGGGCTACCATAGGTACATGGAAATTACCCAGAAGTCGTCGTTCCTTATTTGCTTAATAATAATAAGTGAAGTCGCCTGGTGTAGGACCCACTCTGTGCCCTTTACTGTAAGGCCGATCAAGGCAGCACTAATATTACTCATACCTTGCCATAGTGCAAGTTTACTATAGCTTTATCATATCTGTTTATGGTTTATTTTCCCCTGAAAAATGTTGTGTTCTTTCTGGTTTTCCTATGTAGAAATCCAGCATTCAGGTTGAGGAACCTCCAGAAATAAAAGTTGGAGAGATTGTTCCTAGAGAGAAAAAGGTTTACCGCTGTAAGAAATGCAAGCAGCGTTGTAAAGAATTATTCTCCAGTCGATATTGTGGGGAGAAGGAAGAGAAAAATGAACCAGGTACAAACATATTTACCAACCTCAATAAGTTTAATATTGGATAATCTGGTTTATTGACATACTTGGTCACTACTCCTCTCTGGTGATAATGTTATTTCCTTTTGGGTTTATACAGAGTGTTCCACATCTTCACAACTTCCTGTCATTTATTTGGCTGATTCTGCCAATGATGGAAATGGAGAAAAGATAAAGGAAGAAGAGGAACAAAGAGATGTTGTTGTTTCCATTGTAAGTCCATTACCATTGTATATAATAAGAAATATTATTTATACATATGAACATGAAATATACAATAATTATTATATGATTTTCAGGACTCTGAAATTAATGTCACTGGTCTTGCAGAGAGTAATGACCATAGTGAAGATTCCGAGGGTTTTTCGATTCATTGGAGTATCTTGGACTCCTGCGTTACTGAATCTGACCCTGTAGAGGTCAATTTATTTCCCACTCGAACTCTACAACCAATGGAAATACAGGAAACTGATCCAGGTACAGTAAAAGGGAAATCAATCTGAACATGTGTGAAATTTACCTCTATATAACCTTATAATAGGATCTTAGTGGGAACCCAAGGTCTACTTGTAATATTAAGATCTACGATCTAATGTAACATTACTATGACCACATTACAACATGTAGTTGGACCATAATATACTGTTTGATTTTGCAGCTTGTCTCTGTTCTGAATTGGAGAAAGGAAATATTACAGAAAATCCCATAAACGTGGAACAGTGGATTGACTGCATGGTGAGTCTGTTACCCTTAGTGTATTACAGAGCAGCCTAAGGGACTTTTGATTTATATTGTGCAGAATTGGTGTTTGGCCATAGTACTTTGTAGATAATGACATTTTATTTCCATATTTAGCCTGCCAGACCTGCTTCTCCTCCATCCAATCGGAATGAAGCAAGGGCAGTGCAACAAGACATCGAAGAAGAACATCCGCAATCAAACTCTAATGAATTAGAGTAGGTTAAATAGATATTGTAACCCATTGGATAAGCGTTTTCCGTTGTCACATGACACTGATGTTAAATTTCTGATTCCTTTCTCTTTCTAGTATAAATGATTTCCTGTTCTGTAATTGGCTCGGTCAAGGAGCATTTGGAAAGGTGAGTGACTCAGTCCATTAAAGGAATTCTACTTTTTCTTAATTTATTTCATGGAACTTAACTAGCGTTTCCCTTTTTTCAGGTTCTCCTGGGAGAACACAAAGAGACTGGAATCAAAGTCGCCATCAAAGCAATAAAAGTGGGAAAACACCAGAGCAACTCTGAGCTTGATGGGTTAGTATAAATCCAATTCAAACAGAAGGTCCAATCATAGACTTCCACTTACTGTACGTGCTCTTCATACATATAGAGACGTTTATATCCATTTCATTAGCCAGAAGAACGGGATTATATTATGTAAATAGAGGGTTAAAGGGTATATCCACCCCCCCCAAACTGCATTTTGGTGGTATTTGGTAGGAAATGGCTTGTGTGTTTACCAGCCTTCGTTCCCCCACTACCTTCTGCTTAACATGCGTGGCTTTTCCGTGCATGGAAGTCAAGCAGGAGGGTCTGAACCGGCATCCGCTCCTGTGATTGGCTAAGGCAGGTGCCGGTCTAGTCCCTCCTGCTTGACTTCCATTCACGGAAGTTAAGCAAAAGACAGCGGGGGAACAACGTCTGGTAAGTACATTTCAGGGGACCTGTGAGTGCTATAAACTTCATGAGGTTGAGGTTTATAGCCATGTCCTAGCAAATACCAAAATGTAGTTTGGGGGTGGACATACCCTTTAAGGGGAACGCCCAATGTCTATCTTTCTAATGTAGCCTTTGGTTTATAAACACCAATGTATGGTTTCACCTTTTGAACTTTTCTTTATTTCTTAGCCTAATGACGGAGAGAAGGGTCTTAGAAATGGCCCAGAAAGAGAGAAGCCGTTTCCTGATTGGCTGGGTCGGCTGCTTACATACTAAACATCATGTGTGTTTAGTTATGGAATATGCATCTCTGGGAGACTTGCGCTCACATATGAAGAATGGTCCATTACCACTAGACAGGACTGTGTGAGTATTACTGGATGATTACTGGGGTTCAAATCGGGGGAATCCTTAAAACTCCACATAATCCTTAGTGGGAATAACACACTCTATCCAGGGAAATAACAAAGCATTATGGGAAGGTGGGAATAATAATTACAGTGAGTTGTATTAATTATCTGATGTGACTTATTATATTGTTGCAGATTTTACACCGCCTGCATTGTCCTTGGGGTACAGTTTTTACATGATCATAACATTGTTCACCGGTAAGTGATAATGGAAATGTATGGGATACTGACGGGGAGATTCAATAAAAGTTCTTATCGTTAAAAATGGTGCTAATTTTACACCAACCAATCAGATGTTAGCTTTCAAATGGTAAATAACATCTGATTGGTTGGGGCAAAATTAGCACTATTTTTAACGATAAGAACTTTTTACATCTCCCTGTACATATATTATTATAATAGAGAAATAAGCAGGGAGATTCAATAAAAGTTCTTATCGTTAGAAATGGTGCTCATTTTGCCTCAAACATTCAGGTCTTATTTAACATTTGAAAGCTTACATCCGATTGGTTGGGTTAAAATTAGCACCATTTTAAACGATAAGCACTTTTATTGAATAACCCTGAAAGTCTTTTACCAGAGGGAACAGCATTGAATACAGTTTATTTCCAAATTTCTTATGTTTTTCTCCAGAGATCTGAAGCCTGAAAATCTCCTATTGGACGAGACTGGGTACCTGCAATTAGCAGATTTTGGATGTTGTAAAGAAGGTAGGATTCCTGGTACAATCCCATAGAAAGTAACTAGAGTAAAAGTAAACAGTAAAAGTTCGGAAACTAACCCATTAAAGTCAATGGGGGGAAATAGTTTGCAAAGTTTGGATAAATTACAGATAAAATAGCAATGGTAACTTACTGTACATTGCTGTGGCACCTGGGAAATGGTCTGGGAAATACGTACATATCACACATAACACTTCTTTCCCCTTGATTGGTAATTGTCGGGTTTCCGCACGCTACATTCGAGGGTAATGGCTAATTCGAGGGTTACCAAAATCGAACGCTACATTCGATGGTTACAGAAATCGAATGATACATTCGAGGGTTAACGAAATTGTATGGTATATTCGAGGGTTACCGAATTCAAACATTATTCGAGGGTTACCAATTTGCGAATCTGATAATTCTCAAAAATAAGTCCAAGAGTTCGGAAAACCCAAACTAGCTTTAAATTCGGATACTTCGAGTTCGTCCGAACTCTGGTTCGGTCCATCACTAAAATGAACTGGTCCAATCATGGTTTAATGTTAATATTTATTTTAATGACCTCCAATGAAACTGGATCTATTCACTGTGGCTGTAAAAAATAATGCTAGTTTGATATGGGTCCCTATGACCAAGGTAACACAAAATATTTTGTCTGGTTAAGGAATTGGATTTGGAGACCAAATGAAACGTCCATATGGAACTCTTCAATACAGAGCCCCAGAGTTATTGAAAAAGGAACCCCACACCAGATCAGTGGACTGGTTTGCATTAGGCGTCATTGTCCATGAAATGCTGTTTGGTCATGTGAGTATGAATCATACATTCATTGGCTTCACATTGGGCAAACTGCGTATTCCAGGGATGCTCAATGTAACCAAGGAATGTTGGGAGTTGTAGTTTTCATGTATATGTTTGGCCGCATTCCTGGTGAAGCCTTTCACTTTATTGTTGGTGTGTTCTCTGAATAAAACTAGGTTTCTAAACATTACATTTATATTTTTAGCGTCCAATTAGAGCAAAAAATCCCATGGCAAATGCAACCGAGGACATCAAGACATTATTATCTGGGGTAAGTTATATGGGGAAATGGTCAAATCTGCTATTTCCTTTAGCGTTTTCCCCTAACCGTGATAACCAATCATTTTTTTTTTCTCTGTAGCTTATGGAAGAAAATGTATCAACGCGCCTTGGAGCAAGTGTAAAGGGAGCGGAGGACATAATGGCGCATTCCTTCTTTCAGGTAAGTTTGTATTGAAGATGTTCTCAAACAAAGGAATCGGAATACCAGGCAGTTAGAATGGGGATAGGTGGATTTAGGTTTAAAGTGTATCTCCACTGAAAAAATAAAGTTAAAAAATAAATGAAATGCGCATAGAATACCTGTCAGACTATGCGGGTAAGTACCTTACCTTCTCTCCTGGCTCCTGATCATTTTATTGAAGAACGGGAGGTAAGACACAGCTCATTTATCTCCTGTTCTCCAATAAAACTAAATGGACAAACTTTTTTCAGTGGTGATCCACATTAAATTTGATAGAAAGTGATCATTTAGTTTCATTTTATTTTTTGATGTAGACCATAGACTGGCTGGAATTAAGAAAAGGAAATTTCACCCCTCCATTCATCCCGGAGCCTCGTGCAACCCAAGCTCCAATGAACAGAAGATTTGTTTTAACCTCATACCGCACTCGCCACCCCCGATTGTACAAAATAAGGAAATTGTTTGTACGGTATTAGACACCTGGACACCCGAGAGTAGAATCTTCAGGACAAGACTGAAGATGGGCACTGAAATTCTTCATGTGTCATATATAATGACTGAATTCTGTGAGACGGAATAAACTCAAGGCCCCCCTGGACCCGCATTCCCTGCTCTTCTGATTGGTCAAAAAATCAGCTGTAAAAAGACCATGGCAATATAAAGGCCATTTAGCTGTCAACCGTCAAACAATGTATTACAGATCTTCAAAACAGAGGGAGGGGATACAGCAGGAGGGCTGTAGACCAGACACTATTTTTGTGGGAGAAACCGGAGTGCCCAGAGGAAACCCACAAACTATATTTTAGATTGTAAGCTCTTTGGGGAAGAAGATGGTCACTACGTAAATCCACAACAATAATAATCAAGAGTTACTGATGGGCCAGATGTGAAAGAATTAATGTAATTGTGAAGAATTATTGAAGATATTTGTAATACTGTATATAAATATACTTGTCAATGTTTAATGTGAATAAAAATCTATAATAAGACACCGGTGAGTGCGCTTTTTATTTACTGATCAGACAATGGCACCAGGGGAAGATAAAAGTTTGGAAAGCGACAGGAAAGGCAAACTCACTGGCAAACAAAATGCACAAATGCAGTGATGGGTTTGTGTAGTGATTGTCTGTGTGGTGCAGTGGCAAATAGGTCTAAAGCCTCGTACACACGTCCAATCTTGGCACCAACCCATGAGAAAACGGCCGTTTTGGCCAATAATCACACGTGTGTATGCTTTTGGTCTGGGATGTACTTTGATCCGCCATGGTGAATGGGTTGTGGGTCGGTGCCAAGATCAGACATGTGTATGAGGCTTAAGGGTTCTGGCACACAGGTCCATAACCAACCATGTGGCTTATCCCAGCAGGAATCCGTGCAGTAATAAGTGACTTCACTAAATAGGGAGCAGCTTGTGACCTTTCTCACTGTTACAACAGCTTGAACTATCCGGAATCGTGTCCACTATTCACCAGTGCCCCTTTTTAAGAGATTCAGGCTGAGGCCACACTGCAACGCACCAAAGTGTGCGCACGTTATCGAATGCGATTTTGCTCTTTTCTATTATGAAAACGCATGTGGTTGCTGAAAAAAATGGTGATCACATGCGTTGCCAAAACACTCACTCGCGTCAGCAATCTCAGAAATTTTTGCGGTCCCGCGATTTCCATGTTATTTAAAATTGCGAGATCGAGTGCACAAATGCACGAAAAACGCGTTGGTATGGTCTAAGCCCTCAGTGACAGTTCTAGATTTTTTTTTTTGCTAATTATCGAATGTCGAGTGCGGAAGCTCAACAGTAGCGAGTGTGAATGTGAATAAAACTACTTTACTTCAAGTTCTGGATATTCAAACGTGTTCCCCAGACCATTTCCCAGAGTCATGTACATGAAGTTACCATTGCCATTTTAACCTTATTTTATTTCAAACTTTTCAAACCATTTGTCACCGTTGACTTTAATACGTCCAATTTTGAATTTTCTAACTTTTCCAGAAGTTTGAAAATCTAAAATTGGAGCGGATTTTCGGCCATCATTGAGATGGACTGGAACACAGCGCACTGTATATGACTGAGGAGGCGGAGAACCTTGCAATGGGTATGGCCCGGGGGTTGCGCATGCGGTGACATCACGCGGCGCAAGCCTCCATATATAGAGGGGCGGAGCTTGGCACTCGTCGCCATTTTAGTCAGGGAATATCACCAATCAAGTCTTTCCCTCCCATGATTATCTGCAATAATTGTTATGCAATGTTTATGTATACGGTATTTATGTTGAGTTAATGTTGTATTTTTATATTAATGTTTGTAATATCCAATTTGAATGGGGGTTGGAATGTCACAGCTGGTGGTCAGATCCTTGTTGTTTGGTTATAATTATTAGATTTTACATGCCCACCATAATTGGGGGCTGGCATCCATTTGGCGGTCACGTGTTTACAGGGTTTCTATAGCAACTGTTGGCATGGTAGTAAACAAGGATCTGTAAGATCTTGTAATATATAATATCAATAAAATCTGTGGCCGACTACAATCACCCAAAATATATATATATATATATATATATAATATCTATATATCTATATATTCTATATTATATATAATATATATATATATATATATTATATATATATATATATATATATATTATAGAGGGCTTGCTCGGCTCCAGAGTTCCTTTCAATTTATGGTATATTACAGGTGGGTTAGCTTAATATTTAGGGGTAATTGTCCCAGTTACATGATGTACCGTATTCACCAATGATAGAATGTCACAATGATCAAGTTCAGTCACCTGTGAGGTTCTGGGAAGCCAAGTTAAAAGCACATGAAAACCTTGCCATGTTTTTTGTTAGGTCTGTGGGGGGGGCCCTGGGCAATACACTGTGAGTGGACCCCTCCTTTCAACCTTCCATCATGTAAAACCTTTGGTTGGGGTCCCCTCATGGGGGTTAGGGGTATGCCCCTACGGTAGAACCAGCAAATATGCAGAAAAAAGTTGCTCCAGTTTTGCACGTGTTTGTGCCAGTATTGCACTGACATTGAGCCACTTGGCAAATATTTAAGACCTTCTGGGTACCTGGTCTTATTGCTTAGTGTCAAGGCGAATTTGCACGAACTACAACAAAACCCTATTCTATATTGTCCGCAAAGCCTTCGCTAATTAGGGTTTTTGGGGCTAAGCTATCATATCATTAACGATAAGAACTCTTATGAATGACCAATGGTGCCTATATGCTTGAGAACCAATTTAAAGGGCATGTCAACCCCCAAAACTAAAATTTAAACCACTATTGGCCCCACTGTGTACCGTATATACTCGAGTATAAGTCGAGGTACCTATTTGTACCTGAAAAATTTGTAAGAACTGATTGACTCGAGTATAAGTCGAGGGTAGAAATTATCACCACTACTGCCTTCTGATTGTGTTGTTTTTAGGCTTTAGTTGCCTTTTAAATGGACAGCAGAATTCCCATACATGAATCCCATACAGTAATAGCCAAATCCAGTACCAGTAACCTCCAATTCCTTGGCACTCCACATGTTTGGAAACTACAACTCCCAGCATGCTTTGTTGATGGGAGTTTGTTTCTAAACATGTGGAGTGGCAAGGTTCAGTAAACCTTTAATTAAGCTTACCATCATTTACAATTCTCCTGAACCCCATATTGTAAAGGACCCTCTGACCCGATATAGTAAAGGACTCTCTGACCCCAATAGTTAAAAATATCACCTGAGACTTGTAGTTTCAAGCTGTCATTTGCACTGTACAAGCAGCTGTTTTTTGCCCCAAACTGAGGAGACCCATCAGATTTACAGCATCCAGATGAGCAGTGACAGTGGTGAGTGAGTCCAGCAGCCAGACTGCAGGAAGTGTAAAGGCAGATCAGCTCCTGTAACTTTCTATGCAGGTTAACACAGCGCCATCTACTGGTTACTATAAGCAATTGCAGAATTTAGATCTAAATTAGGACTTGACCCGAGTATAAGTCGAGGTTAGGTTTTCAGGCTAATTTTAAAGCCTTAAAAATTCGACTTATACTCGAGTATATACGGTAGTTAAAAAAATCTTTACCTAACATCCCTGCTCCAAATGGTTCTCCTGTAATGTCTATCTTGCTATTTCCTTAACCATAGTAAGGCAGTGACATGCGCAGGGGAGCCCTCCCCTCCCCCTCCCACCATCCAGATCCATCCTCTGTATCCGTGGCTCCTAGCATGAATCCCTATGGCCATAAGGTAGGCACCCCTGCCGCCAATTTTGTTTATAAAAATGCTCAAATCGCTACTTACAGACCCTTCTCTCCCACAGCGTCAATGACAGCAGCCGCGTCTGTGATTGGCTGCCTCTTAGCCACTCAGACACAGCTGCCATACTGGCCCCTGCCTGCAACTTCCGCAAGAAGGAAGCCAGATCAGAGACGACGCGGGAGAGAAGGGGCTGTAATTGGCGATTTGAGCATATTTTTAAAGAAATATTTCAGCGGTTGGGGGTGGGCAGGGGGTACCTACCTTATGGGAAAACTTCATTTTTAGGGTGGACATGCCCTTTAAAAACAGAGGCAATATTCGTCTTTTATATATGATTTTTTTATATCCATAGACTGAATGAATAGAAACCGCATAGACACCCAAGTAAACACGTTAACCTTACACCAACACCTTTCTTCGTTATTCGAAGAAGCAGAATATTTTTCATTCTTAGTTCGTCGTATTTTTTTTCACACATTTCTGTCCTGCTCACTATATAGGAGAGCTTTATCTTAGGGTTTTAAGGCAATATTTTCATGTTTAGATCGTTATCTTCTAATAACACTCTAGGGTTTCAGAATCCAAACTGCCCTCTGTTTAACAATTAATACCAGATTTGCAGTGAGACCGCCAGTCATTCATAATTAATCCAAGAGTTTGGAAAACGGGCCGGGGGTTTAAAACGTCATTCATTAACAAGAGAGATGTGAAATCTTTCATAAATAGCTGGTTTCTTTTATCGATTTTACACTGTGGGCTAACTTCTTACATTTAAATGTGGGAGTCCCTTGTTAATGGGGGTAAAAAGGCCATGCATATTTTTTTGACTTTTTAAAATGTAAATATCCATGGTTTATACTACAGGAAAAGTAAAAGAAGCCTTTCCATATACACACATCCCTTTAATGCAGAGGGCTTCCTTTAAATTCAGAGCTCTGTTGCTTTTTAAAATTCGCATTCATAATCAACATTTGAGAATACTGTAGATAGAAATAATCCAAGCACGTGTTATAGATCGGTTTCTGAAATTTAAAATTGTTCGATAGTGAACTTTGTAAACTTTAAACAGCTTGATGGGATTTTGGACAGTATATGTAAAAGCTGGATGCATTTTTATGTAACCAATTAGGAATGTTTATTTTAGCACCTGAATTGTTAATTTATCCTTTTGGCTAGAGATGGTCCCTAAACTGAACTCAAACCCAAGTTCGAGCCGAACTTTCAGGGTTCTTTAATAAAAGTTCTTATTGTTTAAAATGGTGCTAAATTTGCCCCAACCAATCAGATGTTAGCTTTCAAATGTTAAATAAGATCTGATTGGTTGGGGCAAATTTAGCACCATTTTAAACAATAAGAACTTTTATTATGTAACCCTGTTTGAGTTCGGACAGAAACTGATCTAGTGTGAATTGTGAACAAAGCCTTAGAGATACAAACAATTCTCTTTACCTGTATAGCTGCACTGGTGGCTTTTTAAGGGTTGACATTTTGTCTACCTATCAGTCTATGGAAATTCCATGCAGCAAATTCTTATTAATCCTTGCAAGTAAAGATAATGCACTTACCTAAAACATCACCTTTCCCCCCCCCCCCCCCCCAATACAAACTGATCTGAAAAAACTGATCTGTCAAAACAGCATTGTACATGGCAGACAGTTGGTGTAGAACGCCAGTCGGATGACTATCGAAATGTCTAAACTTCAACTTCCAGTTGATCTAATTGAATACAACAGATATACCATGACCTGGATGAATGAGAACCTCCACAAGCATATTCCCCTTTAACTTGTTTGCAAGTTCTGTTTTTTTTTCTGACATAGCGGCTGGGGGTGGGCAGGGGTGCCCTATAACATATAAAAAGTTTTTCTTTAGGATGGGCATGCCCTTTAACAATGGGGTACAACATCTCTCATCAATTAATTTTTTTAGGGTAAACACCCAAACATAATTTGCCCCCAAATTTTTACATTTTGCAATATCTATCCCCATAGCAGACTATAAAGGAGATTCAATAAAAGTTTTTATCGTTAAAAGTGGTGCTAATTTTTCCCCAACCAATCAGATGTTAGCTTTCAAATGTTAAATAAAATCTGATAGGTTGGGGCAAAATTAGCACCATTTTAAACAATAAGAACTTTTATTGAATAACCTTGCATGATGCTCTACAATAACCCCTACATTTAAAAGTACCGCAACTGACCAAAATGAATAGACATACAATGCCCTTCAGAAAACACAATTTAGATGCACTCTAAATTTGCAAGCACATAAAATTTGTGCTTTCAAAAAAAGACACACGGAAAATAAACTCCCCTTTTTTTTGAAGTGTGCAAGTAGTTCACAGGAACATTTCGAATGATTAACCACATAGTCACACATTAATAGATCACTGCAGCTTAATGCCACCAATATTCATTTGCCACAGTGTTATCCCTTTAAACAGCATTGCATTATATACATAGAAGCAGAACGCTGCTAATCCAGTCCTCGTTTTACTTTTAAGTGTGATATACAGCTAGCAGGGCAGTCCTAACTATCTGACCAAATGAGATTCACCCACCGCAAGTCTCACAGGAGTAGTGGATTGAACTAGATTATAGTTGGGAAGGGAGAGCCAGCAAGTCCAACCATTCCAGATTCACTAAAACTGCTTGCAGAAGAATGGTTTATGAGAGCAAGGCACTTGATTGACAGCTGAAATGTAAAATGTTTTAGATTAGATATCAAAAGAAATAGGGGCAGATCATCAACCACAAAAGAAGATAGTGGTGGTTCGGGAGAATTAGAGTGTCCAGTGGTTCGGGAGAATTATAGTGTCCAGTAATGGGACACACACACACACCACACACACACCACACACACACACACACACACACACACACACACTTTTTTTTCTGTATTTAAAAAATAGGTCAAATATATATACTTTAACAAATGTTCTTCCGTTTTGCTGTAGAATAATAGGTCCCTTTTCTGTGGTAGTTTCTGAGGATATTTTACGAAACTGCAGTTATTTCTCTAAACAAACAAACAAGGCTAACATCTGATTGGTTAAGAAAAAATGACCACTATTTTTTAACAATAAGAACTTTTATTGAATCTCCCTTCTAATTTTTAAAAATTGTACCTTTTACATGCTGTACCTATACAGCATATTCACAACACCCTACTACAACTTGAATTCTTGGAATCTACAGCTCAGATTTAATCATTTGAAATCACAGCATTTAGAGAGAAAGCTCGGTCACTCCAAAAGCAGAAATTATAATGTGACCCATTCCTGACATCTTACTAGGATCTTTACCTTTCTGCCAGCACACTTTCTGCAACATTTAAGAGAATCAGCAGCGAAAAGAATAATGGGGGAGGGAGGGGGATGTGTAAGCAGAGCAGTATCCATGGTGTGGCTGTGCAGAACACTTAAGTGTTGCAGTGAGTAAGGGAGGGTGGAGGCAATTGGGGAGCACTCCCTAAACATAAATAATTAATGACAAAGCAAGCACAGATAAATGTGAGTACCGCCATTTTACTTCTCTCAAATTGCAGTTATTTAAGTGAGTATAGTGACACATACAGTAGTATAGTGACAGTATGTAATAATTGTTCCCCCTCCCCCTAATTGTTTGTTTTTGTTTTGTCATAAAATAGTGTTTTGGTTTTTTTTCTTCTCAAATTCCTTAGCTAAGTAAGGTGAAGCACATGCATTTTTATGATGTGAAAAGAGCCCTAATGTTTAACATCCTATAAAAGGCTAATCTGCCTTTTTCTAAGACACTTCATTGCTTTAAAGCAGAAGACGAACCATATCATAAAAAGAAAGCTAGCATGAGAGAAATAAAACCAGAGCCAGGTATCAACTATTCTGGATGTTTGCCTCAGTTCTAGAATTTTAATTTAACCCCAACAGTGATATATATCCAATATTGAACCTCCTAGGAGTTACACATTCAGTATTACAAAGAGAGATTATTTCATCCGTCGTGGTGTTAATATTATTTAACTTTATGTAAAGGGTTTTTCGACACCCTTAAAAGGGTCTGTCTCAATCTGAAGTATACTTTAATTGGATGCATTCATCTTACGGCATGTTGGGAATTTCAAGTTTTTTTTCAAAAACAGGCTTAAAGTACCCTTTAAGGGTACTGCCGCTTTAAATATACCGTCAATTATGGAAGCCAATGAATGACTGGGGTTTAGGGGGCCTCTCGCCCTGCCCATACTTGAGTGGGGTCTGGAACCCTTAGTGTGAAGGCGCAGAGCTTTTCTGGATCTGAGCTGGGTATTGGGGACATTCGATACTGAAAATGGAGCATTTGGGGCTTAAGCAATGAGGGGGTTGGTAGATTTTTGGTTGGGGTGAACATAGCCTTTCTGGCCATTTACTTTCCAACTGTAATTGGAAAATGTGTGTATGTATTAAGGAAAATTCCTGCCCAACCATCCAGTTTTCACCAGGACAGACAAGGTCAGAAGGACCTATCTTAGCCCCACAAATCATTTTTTCTAGGTTTTTTTTCCCGTTTCAAGCTTTTAAAATGTTATCGCGATTTTTAGAAGACCTATAGGGAGATTTAATAAAAGTTCTAATCGTTAAAAATGGTGCTAATTTTGGCCCAACCAATCGGATGTTATTTACCATTTGAAAGCTAACATCTGATTGGTTGGGGCAAAATTAGCGCCATTTTTAATAAGAACTTTTATTATATCTCCATGCAAATTCACAGAACAAGGGAGAAAAATAAAAGGTGAAAAAGAATTCATCTAGTATAATAGTGTATTTTAAGGGTGCCTCCACACTGCCCACCCCAACCGCCAAGTTAGATTTCTAAAAAAGCAGCACAAACATACTTAGTTCTTCACTCCCGCGGGTGTCTTTTCCGGGCCCTCTGTTTGATGGAAGTTTCACGTCTGTGTTTGGCTGAGAGGCAGCAATGGGAACAAAGGCACATAACTATGTTTGTGCTGCTTTTTTTACTAATTAAACTTGGAGGTTAGGGTTGGGCTACAGTACAGAAAATGTTTAATGCACGGTGAAAGGTATCTGGAAGGTGGGAGTGAGGGCTCCCCTGTGCATGTCACAGTCCTCAGGGAGGACAAGGTGGAGGCAAAAACCTTTCCTTTGGACAACTCCTACTCTTCAGTTTCTTGAAATTTGGACAAACACTGCAGAGGAACCATTTGGAGCAGAGAAGTAAGGTAAGTATTTTTTTAACACTACACAGTGTGTCCAGTAGGGATTTAAATTTTTGTTTTGGGGGTGGACATGCCCTTCAAATAAGTACACTATTGAGAAATCCATTGCACAGAGCTGTGCACAGATCAGGTTCACCTCATTATCCTCCACCCCATGTTTCTACAGGTGTGCCTATAAGTGGGTAACGTTAGAGGGAATGGCATTGTGCTTCAGTCTTAAACTTTTTACCCAACCATATATATTTTCTGGCATTAAAACATCAGGAAAAAGTGCCACAACCACACTGATACATTGTGTCAGTTTGATGCAATTCCGGTCTTGTATATGTACGGTATGTATAGTTTATTTATAAAGCGCTACTTGGGGATGTAGCGCTGTACATTAGCAAAAAACAAAAGTCATAAAAGGTGGATAAATACAGAATTAGTTCAGTATATAAATAGGAGTGCTAGAGCTTTGCCACAAGAGGAAAGGAGGTCCTTGCCCCACAGAGCTTACAATCTAGTGGAAATCACAATCCTAAACATTAGACCTCGGCATAAACAGGGTGACTGTAAGATGGGATTTAACTTACTGCATTAAAAAGATGATTTTGCACTAGCAAACTTTTTTTACCTCTTATTACATCAGCCCCGGTCTATTTTTCTTTATTAAAGGATACCTATACTAAAATTTAACTCTTTAAAAATGGAAAGTGCCTGGGACAGGGAGGTTGGATTGATTATTCCTACCTCACAATGTGATTGCGTTTTGCATGGCCACACTGTGCCGCAATTGCACACAGAATCACATGCGATTTCGTGTGCATTTTATTTAAATAGAAATATAAATAGAAAAACGCATGCGATTGTGATTAAAAATGTGGAACGCAATTGCAACGCACCTGAAAACGAGCATTTTCGGTGCATTGCTGCGTTTTCAATTATCAGAAAAAAAACGCATGCGCAATCGTGCAGAAAAAATGCTGCAGTGTGGCCTATCCCTAACAATTTTCATTTGCCAGGTTATTCCTGGACTATTTCTGTATTAAAGATGAAGCCAGGAGGAAGACTGGCAGAATCAGTTTTCTGTGGACTGGTGCTCCTCACAGAAACAATATTAGGAATTATCAATCCTATATCCTTGTCCCATGTAATTTTCAGTTTAACTGTTTATTAAAAATACATTTTATACACGATCGTTATCCTTTAAGGAATCTTTTTAGTTGCCTTTAGCTTTCCTACTGATTTCGTTTTTTTTTTTTTTATAGTTCTTGCGTAAGTTAATTTTGTGATGAAGAACAACTTGTATTAACATAAGTAACCTACAGCCACCAGACCTGTGCAGGTTAAAGGTTCGTACACATGTGCGATCGCGGGTGCACAATGTGTACGAGATACTGTGTACAGATAAATAACATGGACAAACTTCAAAGCTTTTATTGCTGTCGTAGCTGTCAAACAATTCACTGTTTGGTTAATAGAGATTTGTTATCTGCAATTGCACCCTCCTTACATTATAAGCAGATTTTTCTATAAAGCTTCCATTGCTTGTGGCAATGCAGTGGTTAACAATTTGTGCATTCGCTGGATAGTCTACTATGACTCAGACATTGCTATTTTATGACACCCCCTCCTCTTGCTTCCCTGCTGCTACCCCTAGATTTCTTTTTACTGTCATTGCTCTGGTTCATAATTGTTCTTTACAGAAGCGAGCGGTTCAAGCCAACATTCGATTGACCTTGAAAGTTCTGCAGGACGTGTTCCAACTACAATGCGCAGGGCCAGTGTTCTTGGTAGTGTTGCATAAACTCCAGCGGTAAAGGATTCTATGAATCCAACAGATTAGCCAAATAAATGCCAGTTCTCTGTGTAACAACTAACAAAGTATTGAAGTGTTTATCTGAACACTTGACTACTCTTGGCGCTCTCAGGATAACACTAGAATGTGGAAGAAAAACACAGATGGTGACTTAAAGGCTTTCTATGCCTGTGCCATTTTTTTTTTTTTTTACCGGAGAGCAAGCATACCAGTAGCTTGTGAGTTGTCAAGGATCTCTGGTTAGCCAAAATTTCCAATCATGTGAAAAAGTAAATACACCAATACAGAGGGTTTTATTTTTAACATCTGTGGACATCATAGTATTTGATTTATTTAAGCAGCATAAAAGTTAAAGCTGATTTAACCAATGGAAATTGGCTAAATTAATGTTTTTTTTAAAAAAATAAATATATATATATATATATTTTCTTTCATGGAAAACATTGGTACATCCTTGATTTCCCCCCCCCCCCCCCCCAATTTAATTCTGTGAAGAGTTCTTTTAAATCACAGTTTTCACTTGACCATTCTAGATCCCTCCATTTTGTTTTCACGACCATGGTATTTCTAAAATTTGAGGTTCATTTTATTTTTTTTCTAGCGAAGCTTATCCTTAATTTTACCAAACACATCTTCTGCTACTGTGCCCCAATAGCTGTTATTTTGTTTATCCAGGCCGTATTGTTTCTGTTCCTTTTTCAAACCTCCCCACAAATTTTCCTCAAATTTCCCAAACTTGTCATAGAATCATGTGCACTCTTATATAGATTTATTTTGTGGATTCTCTTCCCTAAGAGATTTCTTTCAGCATTTTAATTTTTTCTTTGGCTGAATTTGCTGAGGAGGAAACTTGTAGACCAAACCGTTGAATGGTTGATGTCCAATTGTTTTTTTAGACTTCTAAATTCCTGACTCATAGGGAATCTATAATCTTTCTATTAACCTAGTTATTATAGTTCCACAACAAACTGAAATCCAGAATACAGTAAATGTCTGAGATATTAGTAAGATATGTTGATCCAAGATCTTCTGAACGTTACATTCGAGGGTTCTCATCGAATTGGAGAGTTACAGAATGCTACATTCGAGGGTTATTGCCAATTCGAGTGTTACGGCCGAATTGGAGGTTTAGCAAATTGTGCTAACCCGTGAATGTAGCATTCAGAAACCCTTCAAACTTGCGATAACCCTCAAACGTAGCATTTGGTAACCCCTGAATTTGTTGAGAAAAGTCAATGCGGAAACCCGACAATTGCCCGATCTTGAGAAAAGTTAGTGTTTAAACAAATTTTGGTGATATTAACATGTTCTTCAAGCCATTTCCTAGGTCTCAGCGCCATTTACAGTAAGTTACCATTGCTATTTTAACTGTATTTTATCTGAACTTTTTAAAATTATTTTTCTTTAAAATGTTTTTGCCCCATCTCCCTAAGGTGTCCATGGGTAGGGAAAAGGTTGCAGGTTTGTAACTAGAAAAGATTGATTTCTGGAGTGGGGCTTGTGACACTGCCTTTCATAGAGACTGGGTAATCTGGGAATTGGAACTCTACAAACCTATAACTTTAGATCCAGAGAAGCAAGAGACCCCATCCTAAGCTTGTTTGAATGGTAGGAGATGGCTTTTTACACTTGAGGACACTTGTATGGAGACCACAGTTTAAGACATGTAAGCATGTATGATTTCACACACAATGCCCAACTAACAAGGGGACCATAAATTGCTTTTTTGGACAATAAACATGTAAATATATTATATTTCACACAGCAGAAATCTTTCCTGCCTCTGTAACTGGAGTGATTATATGGCCTTGTTATGGAACTTAGGGCTAGGCCTCACTGAAGCGCACACTACTGTGGCCACTGCGTGTGCAATCCGTAAATCGTAGTGCATGCGATCCGCATTTTTTTGCCCAATCGCTCAGATTGTGAATCAAGTGGGGCGTGGCAACGCACACACACAACACACACAAAATAAAAGTCCTAAAATTACAAAATAAAAGCATAATTATTTTTGTTATTGGGTTTCCTCAGAGAAGGTTAAAATGTACACGCCCTATTTCAATCACAATACAAACAATATTGAGTTTTTAAAAACTCTCCACACTCATCTATTAAGGCTGAGGCCACACTACAACGCATCAAGCGTGCACGCTTTCTGTGCGTTAGCGCGTTATTTTTGCGCTTGCGTTTTTTGCTATCTTTAAAGCGAAAATGCACGCGATTGTGTGAAAAATGCTTGCGGCAAAACGCGAATGGACGCACAATTGTATGCGCTTCGGAAATAGCAGGAACGTTCACGTTCCTGTGATTTCCATGTTAGCGAAAATCGAGGGCAAAAGTCAAACATGTGAAAAACGCGCTAGTGTGGCCTAGCCCTAATAGAGCTTTGCAGCCCATGATCCCTTTCAAAATGCTGCAATTCATTTGTGTCCAGAACAGCTGTCAATGCTAATACAGTCCAATTCCCCCCCCCCCCTGCTTAATTGATATGGAACGCGCTGCAAAAAAGGTTGGCAGGGCAGCAGAGATAGTGGGGCCATCCCCATCCACTGCGCTAACACAGCGCACACCAGAATAGCCTGGCTAGTGGGGCATAGCCCTAAGAGATTGGTCTTTCTTACAGCTGGTACACACCATAGGAGTTTGCACAATCTGCCATGACTTACTGGCATGTCTGATCGCTCGTTCACCCAAAACAAATTTACCTTGAAAATCGTTTCCTGTAATTTTCAAGCAAGAGAGACTTTCTTTATTTTTTTAATTAAACAATCAAGTTTTTTTTTATTTTTTAAATTCTTCGAAACCGGGACGGATGGTGGGATTAATGTGACACAAGGGCAACTGCGAATTCTTTACGAGGAAAAAAATAACAAAACCAGCAGATATTTTAAGACTCTATAATTTCACTTTTTAATTAACTGGATTACTAAAAGATCAGTATTATATTGCATCTTACGCCACAGGCCTGTAATATCTCAGCTGTGGCACGAAGATTTTTCTGAATTCTTTCAGGATTTGCATATTCCATAAATTAAGTCCCGTTATTTGGCGTAAACTCATAAAATAGATTTAGACGAGGTGTTAAAATATCGTTTGGTAAAAATAATTAATATTTTTGTATTTTTTTTTTTTGGAAGGTAGTATTTCTCATTCTGTCAGAAAAAAATATAAAAGGAGCTAGTTGGATTTTTATAAATGTCTTTCTAAATCAGAAAGCTTCCTCTATCCAAGTGCAGCCGGGGAATGCTAGGAGTTGGGCAAATCCAGTATGGCTATCACTCTATGGGAAATCTGCTGTCCATTTAAAGGGCAAATAAAGCCTCAAAACAATACAGAATCAAAAGGCAATCTTTAACAATAGATACCATCCTCCTGATTCTGTATTGTTTTGAGGCATTATATTATTGACCCTTTAAATAGACAGTAAGTCCATACAGTAACCTCCAATTCCTTGGCACTCCAGATGTTTGGAAACTACAACTCCCAGCATGCTTTTTCAGGTTATTTTTAAACCCTGGAAACCTCTGCTTATACTAGATTATTTACAGTAACAAATTTGGCCCCCAGTGTTATATTTTGATAGAACTGCTGGGTGATTGAATGTCATTTTGGAAATGACCAATAGTTTTCAAACCAACCTGCAAAACTGGTTGATCCAGATGATCTGACGCATCAGTAACTGACAGCATATGATACAGTTTTCAATGGGCTGCACAAGTGTTCGAAGTACTGACCCAAGTATTGGCTGTGTCAATTTAATTTTGACCAACAGCTTGGAACAATTGGCTATCTTCATTAACCTGCAGTATTGGGAACTTCTAATACAGTTTATCATAAAAGTACAACCGCAGCCATAAATGTACGGCCACGGTTGTACATAATATGAAGGTTCCTTCCTACAATGCCATGCGGTATTGTATGGCCGATCGTACAGTTGCCCAATTGTACAACCGTGGAACGATCTCTGTTAAGATCATTAAAGGCATGGTATTTCTAAATAGCAATACTGCGCCTTTATAAATACGGCACAATATATTGATTGGATTAGGGATGGGTTTTAGCATTGGATTAGGGATGGGTTTTAGCATTGGATTAGGGATGGGTTTTAGCATTGGATTAAGGATGGGTTTTAGCATTGGATTAGGAATGGGTTTTCGCATTGGATTAGGGATGGGTTTTCGCATTGGATTAGGGATGGGTTTTAGCATTGGATTAGGGATGGGTTTTAGCATTGGATTAGGGATGGGTTTTTGCATTGGATTAGGATGGGGTTTTGCGACTTGGATTAGGGATGGGTTTTTGCATTGGATTAGGGATGGGTTTTCGCATTGGATTAAGGATGGGTTTTAGCATTGGATTAGGGATGGGTTTTAGCATTGGATTAGGGATGGATTTTTGCATTGGATTAGGGATGGATTTTTGCATTGGATTAGGGATGGTTTTTAGCATTGGATTAGGGATGGGTTTTTGCATTGGTTAAGGATGGGTTTTAGCATTGGATTAGGGATGGGTTTTCGCATTGGATTAAGGATGGGTTTTCGCATTGGATTAGGGATGGGTTTTGGCATTGGATTAGGGATGGGTTTTAGCATTGGATTAGGGATGGGTTTTTGCATTGGATTAGGGATGGGTTTTTGCATTGATTAGGGATGGGTTTTTGCATTGGATTAGGGATGGGTTTTTAGGCTGTTTTAAACCTGGTTATGATTAGAAACTTTTTATAACCAAAACTTTTCGGAACCTTGAATATTCAATATCGAACATAAGAATATTTGAAAATGGGATATCGCATGATTGGTCTAGAATATTCAATAATGTCAAATTTAAGATTTTATTACCGAATGCTAGATAATAGAATCCCGAATATTTCATAACTGGTTTCTGGTTTTTGAAGTGAATATTAAATATTCGATTATAGAATCTAGAATTTTCAATAATCTGTATCAAAATTTTGGTGATCAATCATCGTAATTCTCAGCTCGGAATATTCAATACCGATTACCACATATTCGTTATCTAATATAGACCCTCCAGCTACCATGAACTTATTTGGTTAGTTTAAATTTTTGACTTTTCGAAAATTAGAAAATCTGATTTTGGAATGAATTTATTTTTGTTTTGCAATGAGGTCATACATTGGTTTCTTCAGACCAGTTTTTTTACTGTTATTGGTAATTCACTGGATTTTAATGAGCGGAATAGGGTGCATATATTTTATGTTTAACATCTAGCTGGTATAAATATAAGATTTGTTTTATACTTCGTGGACAGTTGACATTGTTTAGTAATGGGTTGTCTGACTGTTGCCTGTATAATTATTATTCTCCGATGTGAGCCAAGATGTTTCCATACATCCTATCTAATGTGACACTGTAAGGAACCTTGCAATAAAAGGCTATGCTTCCTCTGTCTAACATTTGACCTAAAAGCAGGTTGTCTACCACTATGTAGACCTATAGAACTCTTATGTAAACCTATTGATTTACAGATTTTTTAGTAGTTTAATCATTCATTTTATATGACCTTTTAGCATTATGTACACATTCAGGGAGATTCAATAAAAGTTCTAAATCGTGCTAATTTTGCCCCAATCAATCTGATATTAGCTGTCAATTCAAATGTTAAATCAGATGTGATTGGCTGGGGCAAAATTAGCACCAAGAACTTTTAATGAATCTCCCTGATTGTATACAAAAATATTTATTTATAGGTTGCCTTTATGTAATATCATTATTTATAGGTTGCATGTATACTAACTAATGAGAGATAGACAGGAACCGTGTACAGATCTGATGGGGTCAGTGCTCTGTAGATAGAGCTTTCTATACCTGAACATGCAGAATGACAGCCTTGAAAGGACAAACACATTCATGGTGTTCTGGATCTTCGAAGACTAAAGGAAATTAATATAAAATGTCTATTTCCTTGTGTGCATGTATATTGTTTTCTCGGAGTGCAGGCTTTTTTTTCTCCTTGTCTCCTTTGTTTTGCCTGTATTAATGCTCGGTGATGGACAGACGTTATTACAGACACTATTATTCATAGATGTTAAGCCATGATGTGAATTTGTAATGCTGCAGTGCCCCTGGAGGCCACCCCTTATCAGACGGGAGAAAGTGAGACGTGTCCAGGGAGGGGGGGATTAGATATTAAATAAAGGAGAGAGATCTGTTGCGATGGGAGGTGGATTTGATAGACAAGAAACATCCAGCTGTCTGGTAAATTCCATACGGTTCTCCTTCCACTGTCACCGACCAATCACTGAAATGTCCTGTAGTCACAGCTGGTGACAGATTTCGATTCCAAGCACAATGCTCGATTCACAGTGGATGGGGTAGATTAACTGTTGATGTGCTAGAAGAATTTAAAATGGAATCTGTCAAGTTAAAAAGAAACTACTGAACCTTGATCAGCTTGTGCTCATCATGTTACAGAAAAGCGTATGGTGAACTTTTGGAAACCTAATTTTGGCATTTGGTCATTACTGCCAAAGAAGCTCCTAAAGGAACTTACCTGACCTGGTGCCTCGCTACCTGGGTGCCACCCCCTGATCTTGTTGAGAGCTCGTTTTGAGCAAGAACAGGAGCAGTGAGCTGCTTCCTGGTAGCGGCTGTCAGGTAATTGGGCATGATGTCAAGTTGTGCCTTGATTGTCAGCCGCAACCAGGAAGAAGGATTGTAGAGCGATGAGGGACCGGTCCAGGTAAGTCCCTACAGAGGCATCTTTGGCAGTTACGCATAAAATGAAAATGGGGTTTGCTTTACATGAATGAATATATATATATATATAATATATTATAATTTTATATATATATAATAATATAATATATTATATTATATATTATATTTATATAATATATATATTACATTTTTTTTTTTTTTTTCTTTAGGCTGGGCATTTAAAAATAGTTTAGTGTACCCTTTACGGTCGACTTGTAAATCCTTATTTAGAGATGTGAAAAGATATTCGGTAACGTAAGATCCGCTTAGTTGCTTCAACGTTCTTGGACCTCCGCTGTTTCAAAGAGATGTGCTGTGTCGCAGAATGTCTTCTCAACTCTCTATATCCCCTTTCCACTAAATCAGAATTTATGTAGATCTAAAACCCCACGTCTATTACAGAAATATGTTAAACAATAAAATATCCTTTGAAAGTCTTAGTCAATATTTCCAGGGATAAATCAAAACATTTCTTAAATGACAAAATATATCTATACATCACTTGTGTCAAGATGAAGAATGGGCTCTACCTTTTGAAGAATTAAATTCGCTTATTTCATGTCTAATATTTCCCTTAGGATTTTTTTCTGTATATAATGATCTCACGGGCTGCTGAAATGATAGGTTACAGAGGTGAAGAGGATAGAAGATTACTGGATTTAGGGAATGAAGGAGTTGGGCAGGCTTGGGCAGTCTACAACCTGTTAGATGTTGAACTACATTTCCCAGAATCCCATTTGGCAAGGTTTGTTGGAAGGTTCAGTGCAATTGCTGTCTCCTATCCTGCATTGCTAGAGCTCAGGCATGTGCATAGTTAATACAGTATAGTTATTGAGGTTGAATAAAGACATGTGTCCACCAGTCCAACCTATTCGGCAATATCCTCATTTCCTACCTTACTGTTGATCGAGGAAGGCAAAAAACCCAACAAATTTGGGGAAAAAAATTCCTTCCTGACTCCAGTGGCAATGGAAATTTCCCTGGATCAACTCTACTTTATGTATCAATACCAGTAACTTGTAACATTCCTTATTTGTAGAAACTCATCCAGCTTTTTATTAAACTGACCAATGAACCTGCCATAACAACGTCCACTGGAAGACCGTTCCATAGCTTTACCGTTCTCACAGTGACAAACCCTTCCCAACTCTACTTTAGTTATCAATACCAGTAATGTAACATTCCTTGTTTTTAGAAACTCATCCAGCTTTTTTTAAACTGACCAATGAACCTGCCATAACAACGTCCACTGGAAGACAGTTCCTAGCTTTACCGTTCTCACAGTGACAAACCCTTTCCCAACTCTACTTTATGTTCATACCAGTAACTTGTAAACATTCCTTGTTTGTAGAACTCATCCAGCTTTTATTAAACTGACCAATGAACCTGCCATAACAACGTCCACTGAGAACGTTCCATAGCTTTACCGTTCTCACAGTGACTAACCCTTCCCAACTCTACTTTATGTATCAATACCAGTAACTTGTAACATTCCTTGTTTTAGAAACTCATCCAGCTTTTTATTAACCTGACCAATGAACCTGCCATAACAACGTCCACTGGAAGACCGTTCCATAGCTTTACACCGTTCTCACAGTGACAAACCCTTTCCCAACTCTACTTTATGTATCAATACCAGTAACTTGTAACATTCCTGTTTTGTAGAAACTCATCCAGCTTTTTATTAAACTGACCAATGAACCTGCCATAACAACGTCCACTGGAAGACAGTTCCATAGCTTTACCGCTCTCACAGTGACAAACCCTTTCCCAACTCACTTTATGTATCATACCAGTAACTTGTAACATTCCTTGTTTGTAGAAACTCATCCAGCTTTTTATTAAACTGACCAATGAACCTGCCTCAACAACGTCCACTGGAAGACCGTTCCATAGCTTTACCATTCTCACAGTGACAAACCCTTTCCGAACTTGAAGCCTAAACCTTTTCTCTTCAAGTCTTAAGGGATGTCCTCATGTCTTCTGACATGTTCTATTAGTGAACAATGCTCCAGGATCTCTGCTACTGAAAAATCTAATTAAATCAGGGATGTCAAATCAGTGCATAAACCATGCTACTAAATATAAAATTTGGTTTGTGGGGGCAGCAATCGAACATTCCCAATTCAATAACTTTATATAATAAAGTAGATTCAATAGAAGCATAAAAAGCCAAGTTAGGTGACATTAAAATAAACACACTGGCTCCAGCTGCGGGGACCTAATTGCCTGTGTCATTTTGTTTCATGTGAAGTCTCTAGGAGCAGGTGATGTGCCATTCAGATCTAAGAAATTTGTTCAGGTCTTTAAACTCAACAGTGCCCCCTGTCTCTCAGACCTCAATCCTCCATGTAGACATCGATCTGTCAACCGAGCCATTATCTTCCAACTCCCAGGAGAATATCAATGGGTTTATACTCATGGCTCAGTATTTAGTAACTGACATCTGCATTTTTGTGTGGGTTTCATCCGGCCATTCTGGTTCCTGCCACAAACGTAAAGACATAGTGATAGACTGTGTACGTGATATGTGTTACTTTGGACATTGTAAGCTCTTTAAAGGTGGTGGGTACATACATGAAAGAATTTTGAAAAATGACACAGGATCTGCAAGATCAGGATACAGCCAGTCCTGAGCGCTCTCCCTATACACAGCATAGGGAGAACGATGGGGACTGTTTGTTTCCCCTATAGGGTGACTACCGCAGCCAAGGGAATATTTCGTTTTTTCCAGAATGACCGCTCAGCCGTTAAACATTCAGTTTTGCGCTCGTTTGGGGAAAGCCACTACACACAATGCCGATAAAGCCCCGATACCGTCAGAGCCAACGGTATTGGAGCTTTATCGTTAGTATGTGTTTAAGACACAGGAAAACTTTTACACCTCTTGGTATATAAGCCCCATATTAAGGATGCACCAACCCAGGGGGACAGAGTTGATGGGGCCGTAATGAAGGGCCAATGGATGAGCATTTTTTAGTTTTTTTGCCTTCACTGTGCCTTGGGTGTTAATTTTATTGTATCTATGAGGGCATCTTCTATATAAACCATGTTATCAGTAGTTTGTGGGTAAGGTTATCTTTTGGGGAGCAGAATCTTGTATGTCTTTGTTTTATTTTGGGATCCAAGCAACTTATTGAATTCTGGTCTGTTGAATACTTCCAGCAATATGTAATTGAGTGTTCTTATTGGTTAGATAGGAAGACCTGTGTTTTGGGGCTTGTGGAATATGCATTGACTTAGATCTCAAATATCTTCTAACAGGAAATAACAGTTTATAAGACGATATGAGAATGGCCCCATTTGCGTGCTATTAGCCAATCAGAATGTGAGGTGGTTTCTGTAATGAATCGGTATGGTCCCTATATTCTGATATTTATATGTTGCAAACAATTGACTGATTGCAACCACTGATGGTGCCCTGAGCACTGTAGATTATCGGGTTATTCAGTTGGTAGTTAAGTAAAATGAGCCAGAATGGTTTTCCTATTTCAGAAGTACCAGATAGCAGCAGGCCAGCAGCTCTCACCTCTGAACTAAGGGGAGAAATTCTTTATTTCAGTAGGTCAGTCGCCCCTTAGTTTGTCAAAAAGCATGGCAAAGTTTCATATGATCCCAGCCAGAGAATGGATGAGGATTATTCTCACCCCACCCAGTTCTACCCAGATATTTCCCCAGACCATCCAAGCCCGCCCATTACAGGACAAAGCTGGCCATACACTAGTTAGACATTAAATTCGATTTGACCGTATCGGCTTTAATGTCTAATACTGGATTGGTTCTTAACTGTGTTCCCCATGACGTTCCCTGGTTGGACAATATTTTACAATCAACATTGCCCCTGTAATGTCAGTCCTAAAGTTATTGGACCGGGCGGTTGTCCGGAACATTGCCGTATGTGTGGATACCTTTTAGCAACTTTTCCCACCAGCTGCATGCAACTTGGGAGGTAGGTTCATGCATGACCATCTACCCCTTGCTGTTAGCTCAAACACACACACAGAAAGGCCTGATAATTAATATTCTAGCAGTTGTACCCGGCGTTGCCTGTGTACACATGTGGGTATAGTATTTTTTGCACTGAATTCTAGGGTGTGGATGGCCTGGGTCATGTCTGTGATTTTGTGGTGTCCAGGAGGCTTGCACGTGACATTTGCTGGTTGCGATATTTGGGGGCATGGCCACGTTGTTTCAAAGTGTGGCCATGCCATTTAGGAGCGTGGGTGTGGTGTTTGCGGGTGTGCCTGTAATGTTTGGGGGCATCGGCAGAATGTTTGTGTATGTGGGTGTGATTCGGGAACAGACCTGGGATGTTTGGGGGTGTGGAAATGATGTATGGGGAGGACCATAATGTTTGGGGGGTGACCAAAATATCTGGTTGCGTGGTCAAAACATTTGAGGCCACGGTTGCCATGTTTGGTAGTTATCTTTGGGGGCGTAGCCTTGATGGTTAGGGTATGAGCGTCAACGTGATGTTTGGGGGGAGATGTTTGGGGGCGTGGTCACATTCCAGGAGGCTCTACTTTAAATTTCTTAGCATGACAATAACCGCAAATGTGATTCATATCACCAATAGTAACATGGTCTTTCCAGGGTTTATATTTGTATATAAATGTCATTCATATCACCAATAGTAACATAGTCTTTCCTCGGTTTATATTTGGATATAAATGTCCTTCATATCACCTATGGTAACATGGTCTTTCCAGGGTTTATATTTGTATATAAATGTCATTCATATCACCAATAGAGATGGCCGGTTCGCGGATCCGCCGCGGATTTCTCCCGTCCGCGAACGGCGGATTATTCCGGACTTTTCGGACTTCCGAACTTCCGAACTGCGGATTTTTTTTTTACGAAAATTTTCGAAAATACGAGTATCTCCGTAATTACGAGGATCTACGACACTTGCGGGATACGGAAAACCCGAAGATCCTCGTAAAAACGAGTAATTCGTGTAAATTTTCAAGACGGAGCAAGCCACATGATCCAAATTAGCCAATGGCAGCTATCATAGTTATAGAAAGCCTCGGTTTTTTACGGAAATCTCGTTTTTACGGGAATCCCGTATTTTCAAAAAATACCGTTTTTTTAAAGTCACGCTAGCGGACTGTACTTTTTAGGTATTGTTGGCATTTATACGTGCTTCTAAGGCCATTACCCAGGTCCCTGAGTGGTTAAGTGTACGTACAAGGCTATTTAGACCACTTTTAATGCGGATTTTGCCGAGCTTTCATTTTAATACGTTTTAACGGGTCCGCTCGCGGATTTTCGAATTTTCGGATTTTTTCGAAAATCCGCGGATCCTCGCGCGGACCGGATTTTTCGAAGTTCGGACATCTCTAATCACCAATAGTAATATAGTCTTTCCTGGGTTTATATTTGTATATAAATGTCATTCATATCACCAATAGTAACATAGTCTTTCCTGGGTTTATATTTGGATATAAATGTCCTTCATATCACCTATGGTAACATGGTCTTTCCAGGGTTTATATTTGTATATAAATGTAATTCATATCTCCAATAGTAACAGTCTTTCCTGGGTTTATATTTGGATATAAATGCCATTCATATCACCTATGGTAACATAGTCTTTCCAAGGTTTATATTTGTATATAAATATCATTCATATCACCAATAGTAACATATACTATATAAATAAGATCTGATTGGTCTGATTGGTTGGGGCAAAAATTAGCACCATTTTTAACGATAAGAACTTTTATGAATCCCCTGTAAGTTTTTCAGGGTTTATACTGTATTTTAAAACCTTCCAGGAGCAAATTGTAATGTCTTACAGACTAAGGGAAAGTCTGGTTCCCTCTGTTATATCTGAAGCTGTTGTTCGTGTGTGCAGCTCTCTGAATTGTGTGACCGTACTATTGCTGTTGTTGTGTCACTGGAGTGGAGTCTGTGATGGGCAGCACACAGAGCCCAGGCCCTTCATCTGAGTTACTGAATTGGGGATTCACACTCTGCAAGTGACGTGCAGGATTTTTATTGGTCAAACTGGACTTCACGGGCGTCGGCTCTTTCAGAGGGCCTCACCGTATATTGAGTCATTCAGGGGTGTGGCTGTGAGGTGAGTGCATGCATGCATACATACATACTTTCTGCTTTATACAGTAGATGGGGGGGCACAATACGATAGCCAATAGCAATTAATGACCAATCAAGTTTGACCTGACTGGATAGGGGCGAATAAAAACTGTACCTGATTGTTTAGATAATTACTTATTAGTCTGCTTTTTGTGCTTTTACCATCTGGAAATTATAATCCGACTGAATAACAAACCAAATACAAGAACTGGTGATTTCATCCAGGCATAGTCTGGCCTTATCTCTGCCCTCCCGAGGAACATGCACTTTGCGGATTTATTTGTAATATTACACAGTGTGATTTTCAAAATCTGCTCGGTACAACATTATCTCTCCGCAGAGACACCTGATTACGGCTCTCCAATCAATACGCCAGTTAAAAAACACACAAGTAATCTCAGTCGCTCAATTATTTAGGAGAGTCTGGCTCCTGTAGGATTGAGTTAAAAACCATCTTAACCCTTATGCTGCTTGGACTGGGGCAACGACTATTCAGCAATCCAGGATCCAATATTCTAGTTGTCTTTGGAACAGGGACGGTTTGAAGAGGAGGGCGGAAAGCAAGCCAATTGCCCAGGGCCCTAAGGAGGCCCAAGCCAAGGCTGGGAATGGTTGAGGTTTGGAATATATTCTACTGGATGTTATTCATTAAGCTGGATATACACAGTTTCTGGTGTTGCTCTCTGTATTTTAGGTGAATCACATTGAGCATGTCAGAGATCACTGAACTAGAGGAGGGGGCAGTTACTACAAGGTTCTGTAGATTTGCACACACTATGATTAGATGGCCACCCAGTTCCACAATATAGCTAATTAGTTATAAAATTATTGGGGTGGGTATTGATGTACCGCTTACTGGAACATTTACAAATCGGAATATACTTATTTTGTGGTATTTACTATTCTATAGAAAAAAACAAATCGTGAAACCCCTGAAAACATTGTGGTGGTGCTGCGTGGTTTTGAATAAATGGGTTAAGTACCCTTAAATCCAATTTTTGGAATAATAAGCACTGTCCTGTTTTGATTACTATTTTTATATTCTAGTCCTCCTTGGCCTCGTCCCGAAAACCTCTGGTTTGGAAACCTATTAATAGTAGAATATTTACTAGGTCTTAAGCTAGGTACAACAGTAACGATTTGAAAGATGACAGACGGATCTGCAAGATCCTGTCTGCCATCTTTCAAAGATCTGCATACACAACAGTCCCGAGCGTTCTCCCTATAGGGAGAACGCTCGGGACTGTGTTTCCATCGGCCGCGCTAGACTCCCTATAGGAGTCTAGCGCAGCCGTGGAAATTTTCGGCTTTCCCGAACGAGCATACGGCCGACCCGATCGTTCGCGGCCGCGCGCTCGTTCGGGAAACGAACGTACACACAGTAACGATAAAGCCCCATACAGGATCCGACGGTATCGGGCTTTATCGTTACTGTGTGTACCCAGCTTTAGGGATAGTCATTGTAATTTGATGTTGGGGGTGAGACAGGAGAGTGTCTGTATTGAAAGCTTCTTGGTGTGTTTCTATAATAATGAATTACATATAACAAATGATAAAGCGTGGAAATTGTGCTCTTTTGCTTGAAAAAGACAGTATTTTAGGCCCCATACAATATCATTATCTGCACACTGGCATACATTATAAACAAAGGGGTTTTAGTATACATTACTGTGATCACATGAATGAAAAGCCTTCCAACCACATCAAGGTAACCCCAGTCTGGGAGGTCCTAACGTCTAACCTTTTTTACTTCAATTACCATTAGCAAACTTTTGCGTTTCTCATAGTTGTGCACTGGATCAATATAGCAGGCTTTCTCACTTCCCCCCCAGGTAAAGGTAAAGACAATGAGGCATTCAGTATTTTTCCATAAGTGTGATCACCGAAAGGCACTGTTTATTAAGAGTGCTAGGATAAGATTTAATCACACCTCATCAGAGCCACTAATATGACAGCTCCCACGCTTGTGAATGCTAATAAGCTCATAACCGGGCTTCCTGTTCAGAATTACCTATGGCGATACACTTCACTGCATTTATAGGAAGATTAATAAATCCTCCTACATTGTTTTTTTTTTTTGGTTTTCTTTTCGTTTTTTTTAACCCAAAGTAATTCCCTAGTTCAATAGGAAATCACGCTGATCCATTTTTATTGCAAAAACAAGGTTGGCCCCTATTTCTCATATGTGAAACATTGGGCATTGGCCTGGAGGAGCAGCAATTAAATGGGCCCAGCTCTGTATTGATGTCTGTGTATTCTTTATACCCTGAAGGCAGAGCTAAACAAAATGTGTGATTGAAACTGGGGCCTGGGCTAGATTTGAAAAAATGAACACAAAGCATTGAATTATGACTGGAGTGAGAAGGTCCTCACCCCTGTGCTAAACAGGCAATCGGCTACTTTACTCTACTCTAAAGTTTCCATCACTGGCTCAGTGCACTTCCATGATCTTCACTTGTGCGGGGCCTGGCCAAGTTCTTTTTGCACATTAAATCTTCTCATAGGTCTTGCCACCGACATATCAAGAGGTGGATTAGAATAATACAACAAAGGAGATTTTAGACGAGTAAAACAGCTGATTGACGTTAAACACAGGAGTAAGGACCTTGCGGTTTAGGTCCTTACCCTGGGTACTTCAGTTTAAGGGACTATTGCTTGACCATGCACAGAGGAGGCAGCAGGAGAGTCAGCAGGCAGTCATTGGTTGTGATGTCAACGATCATATCTTTGATTGACTGCATGGAGGGAGGAGTCAACTTACTTTGCCAGAATGGAGGCAATAATTAGAATTAAATATCTGGTTAGTAATACATCTAATAATGTGCTGAATATATCAGTTGGAGGCAGGTAACAGACATGTGACAGTTAAGGGTGGATTTTAAGTAAAACGGTGGATTGATGTTAAACACGGGTGAAGACCTAATGGTTTAGGTCCTTACCCTGAGTACTTCAATTTGGGGGACAATAATTGCCCTTTTCACTTCTTAACTACTATTATACCCTTCAAGGTGGTTACACATGTTCAGCAGAGCAATAGCTATTTTGTTTTTTGCCATTCCCACACCCAGCAGCTATTTAGTTAAAGTGTGTTAGGGAAAGTTGAGAGTTGGCGTAGGGGAGGATAGTAATGCAGTTTTGCTCTGTTGCTCAGTGCTTACTTAGCATTTTATATATAAAAGGGGATATTTTTCATTTAATAGAGTAGTAAAGATAAAATGATTAAAAGGCATGCCCACCCCTAAAACCAAAAAACTAGTGACTTGTCTGTTATCTGCCAGCAAACCCAGCTGCTATTTTTCAAGTTTATTACATGCATTTATAACCAGATATTTAATAATACGTTCTCTTCCATTCTAACAAGGGTATCTGCCTCCTTCCTCTGCTCAATGAGTTTTTTTATAAGCTTGAGCATGTGCAGAGGAGGCAGAAGGAGAAATCTGCAGTGTTGTCCAATGTTGTTCGCCCGTTCCTCCAGATCATACTAACGGGTGATCGGACACCAGCCTAAATATCTGGTTAACAATACATTTAATAATGTGCTAAATATATCAGTGGGGGTTGGGAGGAGGTAAAGGACATGTGACCAGTGTTTTGTTTTAAGGGTGGACATGTCCTTTAAGTATGGGACTTTGTACATATAAGGAGCTTTTTTAGTTATTTAAAACGTTGAATTAAATTCATGTTTTATGTTCATGTTTATAGTAAAGGTAGAAGAGCCCTAATCTTGCGAAAAAAATAAACCTATGAGTGTATTCTGTTTGTATAGGTGTGAAATGGCCGAAAACCCACAGTAATGAAATTAGGCTCTATAAATAAACACAGATAATATTCTATGGAGGTCCCTTTGAAGGAATGTGGGAGCTTAACCCCTTCTGAGACAATGACCTGTTTGCCTTATTTCCCGCAAAGGAAAATCTAGATGTCTTTTCTTTGTACCCTTTCCTGCCTATTGTCCAATGAAGCTGATGTGCTCCAATTGTAAGGCAATTGTACACAAGTGTTTGTCATAGTGTTTTACTATGTTTAACTTAGCCATGAGTTTTTCTCATAATGAATCAATGATTCTTACTCTTAATAAGTGATACATTTTCAGGACGTCCATTTTAGCAATCGAAAGATATTTTCATATTAAAGAGACATTCCGCCCCCCCAGGACAAATTTTACTGCATTGCTAAGGACACCCCCCCCCTTGTCAGCCATAGAGCAACAAGCTGTTACCAGCCTAGATTCTATAACAGAGTTTCCCAATCTAAGCAAAGACTAATCCAAGAGGGGGAATTAGAAGAAAGGACAGAGCAGGCTGCACATGGAACTCCTAAGAACAAGTCTTTATTTCACCCATTAAAATCAAACTGCTAGGAAATAAAACTCGGCATACAAAAGCCATCATAGGTACAGGGTGGGCAGAGAAACACCTGACGCATTTTGTGATAGGTCACTTCCTCAGAGGTGGTTAAAGAAAGTTTCAGTTGGGAAGGGGGCACCAGGGGAGACATACGTAGGGCACTAAAATGGGTACACACCAGAACTGCATTATTTACCCTGGAACAAGACCTTCCGCCTCAATGACTCCAGACACTCTGTTCACCCCGGTCCATAATCTCTGCAGTAGTGAAGGTGGCATCAAAGCCTGTGACTTGCTTATGCTTCAAGGTCCACCTTCCTCTGTGGCTGTGTAAGCTCATAGATAGCTTGGAAACTCAGAAGAAGCTACATTCAGGACCGGGGCTGGCAATGAAGTAGCGTGCTCTTGGTGTTTTGTGTGTATGGGTCCTTAACTATTGTACTTTAATAAAATAATTCTTAAGCTACACCTGTCACTATCCCTGTACTTTGATTTAAAGAAATTTCAGTTATATCAAGTGATATTAAAGGGCATGTCCACCCCCAATCCTAAAATTTAACCCACTACTGGCCTCACTGTGAAGTTTAAAAAATCCTTACCTTACATCTCTGCTCCTTATGGTTCTTCTGCAATGCTTGTCCAAAATCCAGGAAACTGAAGAGTAGGGGGTGTCTTCCTGCCAAAGGGTTTCTGCCTCTAATCTTGCCTCTAGGAGGCAGTGTGACATTCACAGCCCCCCCCCTTCCTTCCACCATCTGGATCCATCCTTGCTTGTCGTTCCAACTATCGTTAAATTCTTTAAACATATGGTAGATACCCCCGCCCCTGCCCACCCCCAATTGCCGAGTTATGTACTTACAGCCCTTCCCGCAGCACTCTCCATTGATGGCAGCCTCGTTTGTGGTTGGCTGCGTCAGTTCATCTGAGTTACAGGGTCATCACTACCACACAGTATAGAGTATATAAATCCAGAGATCCTTATAATAACTAAGGCTGGGTACACACCATACAATATTTTTGACCGACCATTATTACTGCGTATCTGTCGGTCGTCAAAAAATATTGTATAGTGTGGGTGCAAACGGCCGATCTCGGTCGCCCATTAATTCGGATCAGACGATAGGGTGATTGAGTATGCTAGCTATGAGACCGCACGTTCGGCTGCGGCAAACTAACAGCCACGTCTACTTTTGCTGCGAACTAAGCCTGGTCCTCCCTGAAGCCCATAATTCTTACCTTTCTCCACCATGCGTGTCCTCCCTTTCACTGCAAGATCAGAGAGCTTTTACAGAGCTCACATGCAGGACAGAAGAGGTGTGCCGGTAGGCAGAGTCAGTCATTGGCCATGACTATGCAACCTGGAAGAAAGCCAGCACCTGGCTTTTTAACCGGGGAGAAAAATCAGGATTATGGGCCATATTTAAAAACCCACGGTATCGCAAGTTTGTGATACCGCGGATTATCATTACTGTATGGCTGCGATTGGAAATTTTCATTGAACATTCGTAGAGTGCCCAGTTGTAGTATTCTATGCCAGATTGCTTATCTACGATCGTAGTTGTAAATTTACAATATCGATCATAAATAAACGATCACCATAATAATCGATAAAGGCATGGTGTCGCTAAAGAGATGCTGCTCCTTTATAAATATGGCCCTGTGAGATAGGTACACACCACAAATTTTTTTTAAAAATGAGACCGGATCTGCACATTCCTTTCTGTCATTTTTCTGTGATCAGGATACACACAGTCCTGAGCGTTCTCTCTATACACAGCATTTCTCCCCATAGGGGAAAATTTACAGTCTTTACAGAACAACCGCTCGGCCAATCTGAATGTTCCGCTGCACGCTCGTTCAGGAGAGCCACCACATACTGTGCTGATAAAGCCCTGATACTGTTGGATCTGATGGTATCAGGGCTTTATTGGTACTGTGTGAACCTAGCTTTAGTGACCACGGGAAGTGACTATAACCGTCTCTAGGTTTGGGGGGGAGAGGAAGGTAGTATATATTTGTGTTCCTGGGGTGGATACGGTGCATGGTTTGAATAAAGGGCCCCTTACAATTGCTAAACTGAAATAAAAAATCTTAAAGGAGTGTCCTTAATATCTGTCCTTAGTAAATCTTTCTAATACACCATGGATTCCAACCTCTGAATGGAGCAGTCTACTTTAATTTCTCTGTGGCCACGAGCAGTCACCATGTTACGGAATATTGTCTCCTGAATTCCTTTTCCATAAGGCAGTAATTACAGCTCCCTAGATGTGCCCTAGGTGGTATTTGGTGCCCTCTGTCTCCTTTTAGTCTTATTGTTTAACTTAAAAGTTTTGGTTGTGTTAACCTCAAAGCCCACTTCAAAGGTTGACCCACATAGTGAGGCCATACAGAGTCCAGCTGACTAGCCCTTCTGATCTTTCGTAAGATATCGGCCTCGTTAGTATTAACCTCTTCCCAGAAGACAACAGCCATGCCTTTCATATAGGGATTGTTTTAGTTGGACTATTAGGGAGCGCATGGAGGATGTTAGATCTAATCTAGATAGAGAACGATAAGTACAGCAAAAGGAGCAATTGTATGAAATACAAGGACACAGTGTATAGAACTTTTGAGAAAAAAAGTTTAAGTTAAAGGGAATCTAACTAAAAGGATGTACCATATGTTTCTATGTGATTTACAGCATTATAGAGACATGGGAATCTTTTAGATAAAGCAAACAGTCCAAACACCCCCACACAACACAGGGGTACAAAGTACTTGATTGGAGAGCTATTCTTTCTTTTCCTAGATGAAGCACACTGAGCAAGCTCGGGACCTAAAACTTGGGCGGGGTGGATACTATTGACTTTATGTACTTGTAAAAAAGTATTTAATGATCTTTTGTAGCCGTTTGATTAAAAAAGAGGTACACGAAATAGAATATAACTTAGTGGTTGCGTGATTCCTGTGTAGCTCCCAACAAGGAATTTTGTTAGCACAATAAATGCACTTTATTGTAATTTACCTCCTAGTACTCCTACCTCCTGTAATTGCTTGTAAACATGTACATATGAAACGGAGGTACACAGACCTGGTTTTACGATAGGGGCAAAAAGGGACATTGTTCTGGGCCCTGAAACGCTCTGTTTTAGCCAGGGGCACCCCCATAGACTTTGCATCGGCTCGACGCATGATGGGAATTGGTGGTAAAAAATATGTGTGTGTATGTATGTATGTATGTATGTATGTATGTATGTATATATATGGACAGATTTGAGGCATCTGTGTTCCTTGAAGCACCCGTCATATATAAAATATATAATAAAGAAGAAGGAAGACTGAGTGCAGACATCATTATATGGTTTTATATATATATATATATATATATATATATATATATATATATATATATATATATATCTATTCTAGATATATATATGATAAAGGAGCACTCTGGGGATTTGCCAACACATTATTGTGACAAATGTCTACACGTTTCGGTCCCCTAGAGACCGTATAAAAAATGCTCGATTATTTACCTGACCAACTCGCGTGATCCCTCCGCCCCACACCTACCTCCGCACAGTCCAAATGGATTAATATTTTCCGATTAGAGTCTCATAAGTGTCAGCTTATAACTAACAGTCCTTAGATAATGTTTCACTCAACGGACTCCATATTGGTCATTGTAAAATTACATGCTGATAGGTAGGAGAATGCTGGGAACACCCCGAAAGTGCAAGTGCTGTAGAATAATTAATATTAAAAAAAAATCATATTTAATATTAGTGCACACTTCCAAATTATCTCACCAGGTGCATCCAGATGGTTTTTCACTTTCACCAGGTGCACCTTATGAAGGTTTTCTGCGTGGCACCGAAACGTTGAACACTACAATAAAATGTTTTTGATAAATATCCGGTGTGCCCAGAATTGTTATATGGTGAAAATATTATATTGATAAATTCCATAATATATATTTTTTTTTATGGTACCCCAAATCTCCTTTAAAGGTACAGCATACACCAAAAGCAGAATGTTAAGATCCGTGGAGGGCCATGGCTGATAACAAATCAGATGATTGAATTACATTAGTGTTGGTGTGTGTGGCCAGCTTAAATGCCCATGGGTAAAATAAGGTTAACTAAACCCTTCCTAAGCATGTGACTTTTTTTTTTGTGGGTGATTATTTGGTGGATTTAAAATGCACGTCAGGTCTAACATAAAAAAGATTCCTGGTGTGCATTTCAGCCATGTCGGAATATTAAAGCACGTGCAAGTATGTTTTCCTTAATGCAAATCAGCAGAGCAGGCCCAGACAAGGCCTGTATAGTCTAAACTGCGGGGGGCCTCTGCTTTGCATAGACTTAGGAAGTAAAATGCTACTTGAAAAACATCAGGGGGTTGTAGCTTAGAGCAAATGCTACTGCAGAGAGAACAGCTGATAATTCTTCAGGGTTTTTTCTTTTTTCTTGATGGCGTCAGTCGAAGGATCAATTTTAATCCTTTTGAACACGATGAATATTTGTTTACTTATTGGCAAAAGCGGAAAAAGAGAAATCCTCGTTGGCAGATGAGTTATTACAGGGATGAGCGATATACTTATAACCAGAGCTTGATTGGACCACAGGTTTATTTTGTTTACATGTAGCGGTGCACGCTCGGATACTCCAATGGGCCTGATTCCTACAGTACCGATCGGCTTTACTGCATGGTGGGCAGACCCTGACAAGGTTAGGCCTGGTAAACAGTTTTCACTAGTCAAAATAAACAATATTCTGTGATAACCACTTGAATATGCCTTTTGCTCTGGGCTGACTGTCAGATCGGGATTTAGGACATGACAAACCATTCCAAATAGTTTCAGCAAAACCATTTTGGTCAGATTGATGGAGTGAACAGAATGCATGCAAAACATTTATAGAGGCAGTACATTATGGTCCTATACATCACTGTTTGTTTAAAACAAGCTTTTCATGACTTATATTTAGTGCAAAGCAATGCCAAGATCTCTTCGCCTTTACAATTGTGCAGCATATTAAAAATAAACAAACATGTATTGGAGCCTTTAAGCTGCGGGCACACTATCAATACATGGTAACCAGCTTGACCATCTTTACCATGCACTTACCAATATTCTGTTATCAGAGGGCATGCAATCCTTAGTGTGGCATGCCCATTGCTGAGTAGAAACATAATTTTGCTTTGCTGCGATATTAAATGTGTTAAACACACTTAGATTTTTGCATGTGCTGTCCTTCTTGAATTGTACATTACACATCATAGATGTAACCGGGATCGCACCTAGCATTTTCTATTCTCTGCCACGTTGCAATACACTGGCATGTGGCATTCCCACATGCTAACAGATCGGAAAACGTGATTGGAAGAGAATCGCCTTAAAAGGTTCATGTCCATTTTAGGGAAAAAATCGCCACTGAACTCCAGTGCAGACAGACTCTGATAAATTATTTATCCCCTGAACCTCATTGGGCAGGTCTCTGGTTAAAGCAAACTGAGCGCGCCTGAACCAGCGGTGAAAAGGACAAGTTAGGATAAGGAGGAACTTTATCTAGATCTTTCTCTACAAAGTGAAGGCACATGGTAAATATTAAAGTGAGATTATTTTCCTTTTGAAAAGAGACAATAAAAATTTTCAGTTTGGCATTATAATTGACTTGAATTTTTTTTTTTTTTTACGACTTGAGTCCCTGTCACCATAGAGATACCAATAGTAGTAGAGAATTGTAGAGATACCAAGAAATGATTGGCACTAGAATAGACTCTATTAAAAGCTAGACTCGGTTATCATAACTGTCGATTTTGTAAGAGAAGCCTATTAAGTTAGAGGGAATGATGATATTAAAAATAAATAAAAGGAAGCCTAAAGCCAATGAATGTTTCTTGAGACCATTTCTATAAAAAAAAAAATGGATACTTTTGGCCACTCTTAACACTTCTATTATGGCAGAGCTACAAGCCTACAGAGCCATTCACCAACTAAATCAACATTTGGTATTTACCTAAGCTCTTCTTAATTGCCGAGGATTTTCTTAAGCAGTTTTATAACTGCAGCTCATTCAATAGCTTGAGCGGCGAAAAAGCAATATTAGAGCACAGCCTCCAACTTGTAACTTTCTTTATTAAGTAGGTTATTAAAATGACAGTTAAAATCTGAAGATGCACTATGCTTTGGTAAATGTTAAAATAAATATTATCACACCCAAGCCTCAGATACAGCAACCAGGGCAGAAATCCTTTTATTTAAAGGGGAATGTTAAAGGCATTGCACTGCCAGAAAATGTTTAATTATTGCTGACGGGAAATATAAAAATTTAGGTCACACTGGTTTAATTATTCATTTAAAAAAATAAGTCAACAATGCATTAAAGGGCATTATATATACTGACATTTTTTTATTTTAAATTGATCATTACTGGCAACCACTTCCCAAGTGCCATATTATGATCATAATATCTTCTGCTTTGAACATTTTTGTTGTAGATGGAATGGGGAGAGAGTTTTGAAAGTTGGTATGCTGTATACTGTGTGCAGTTTTGACAGACAGAATGAGGGAAATTCCCTCTCCCAGTGCTGCCTCATAGTGATTTATGGGGGTGGAGGGGAGATGCTGAGAATGCCAGTTTGGGGGGGGGGGGGGTTTGCCTTCTTCTGGATCAACTTTTAGGTAGGGTTAAAGATGAGGGTGTAACTGTTGGACTAGATGGACGTATGTCTTTATTCAACCTCAATTGTTATGTTACTTTGCAGCAACACATTTATTTATATAATAAATAATTTAAAGGGAATTTTCACCCCCCGGCAAACCTTCTACCCAACAACCAGGACACCACCACCACCCCAACCTCAGCCCCAAAACCTTACTTTTTCAATACTTACCTTGCTTCCTGGCATTCCTTAAAAAAGAAGTCCGCACTCCCTCTGCGCTCTTCCAGGTGCTAACCATAAGTCCCATCTGGGTCCAATTACTTACGATGGACCCAAAACAAACCTGCTTAAATGCTGTGCAAGCTTGTAAAGAGCTTGTAAAGGAGGCAGACCGTGCTTCAAGAGACAAGGAAAAATATTCTTCCAGGAACACACTGGGTAAGCAGGGTAGGATATTGAGATGCTTCTATACTTGTTGTTTCATTTTCTTAACCTGTTGAAACAAAGCACCTTTCTGTATCATACGCACAAGAGCCATGACTACTCTGTATAATATATAGTGGATAATGCACACCCAACTATAAATTATAAGGATACTAGCAAAATACCCACGCTTCGCAGCGGAGATGTATTCAAATAACCTTTTTAGTAAGAAAGCAATAATGTATCAAGATTGCTGTAATCAGTCGGCACTTGATATAGTAAAGAAAGACAATTCAATAAGCTTTACGATAATGCAACACTCATTAACTTTAATTTAATATTATATTTTTTATTCAACTACGAAATTTTGGTGAAAATAACCCCCACCACCCCTCCCCCTCCCCCCCCAAACCCCCCCCCCAGTCCTCTCTGTCCACCCTCCAAACCCTCAGCCAGTCCCCCCACACACCCTGAAATTTTGGTAAAAATCGGTCCAGCCGTTAGTGTGCAGGAGTTCAAAATTCTATTCCCCCCACCCCCCCATTCACCCCCCCCCCAAAAAAAAATATTTTGTTAACCTTTTACTGGTAAAGGAGTATATGCATACAAAATTTGGTTGAAATCAGACCAACCATATAGATTTGTATAGCTTGTAAGCTAGGTAACCATAAGTCTGTGCAATGTCAGATAGTCACCGTTACAGGTGGAATTTCGAAACGAAACCTGCTTAACTTTTGTAAGTAAGGTGCAATGAATGAGCCTGCCAAATTTAAGCCGTCTGCCTCCACGGCAAGTTGGAGAATTAGTGATGAGTGAGTGAGTGAGGGCTTTGCCTGTTATTAGTATAGATTAGAAGTCACCAAGGAGTTCCGTGACCATATAAAAGCACAAGGCTGCAGGCCGAGTATCTTTTATACAGGGCACAGAACTCCAAGGTGACTTCTAACGTCCCTTTAATTTACAGTTGGGGGTGCATTATTTCTTATAACCTACCCCTTTGTGGCTTCTGGTTTCCTTCTCCTCCTGGAACTGTAAGATTATAAATCTATAATCTTACAGTTCCTCCCATAGAAACCCACTACAGGGTAGGTTATATGATTATATACTGTGCCATGTAACTTATTGAAACTGGTGCATTATAGGAAATATTCTTCACTTGCAGCTTCACAAAACGGTTACCCTACTTATAACATGGGGTATGGTGCGTGTCCTTATCCTAAGGAACATATTATTTAAGGTTCACCAACCGTATCATAAACTCCTTAACCCATGGACTCCCTTAGTGCGCTTTTTATTCGCTTCAACATGGCTATTATCCCTAATTCCCCTACTAAATATCCAATAAATCTCTTTGACACAGACCGGCTGAAGCCCATTTCCAACCTTTAGATACAGCGACACTTGGGGCCTGACATGGACTCGGCCTCCCCTCGCTGATTTTCAGTCATCGCCTCGGTTGCTGCAGGGCACGTTCAGCGTGAATTCCCTCTTGTGGGATGGCTGGTTCTACCGCTTTCTGACACTGGTGCTATATTATCACCCAGCACCTGCTACAAGCCGGGACACACCAGCAGCTGCTTCTACAGGGGGACAGACCCTGACTATATGTGACTGATTGACAGGAGAACAAAAGGAAGAGCCCAGAGATCTTGTGTAGTGGCTGGTGTCAGCGCCTCTGTATGGGAAACGGCCCTTCACCTGGCCCTATGCACATTTGTCTCTCTATCTGCCTGTACATCTTTTCTTTGCACACAAAGCTATCTTTCTGCCTATTTACATCCATTAGTTGATGGATCCACTGCTTTGTTTTGTGCCTGTTTGGCAGTGTATCTCATTAGCATTTCTCTGTCTGCATCTCGGCTTGTGGCATTTTTTTTTAAGTTTGAATTGGACCTGAATAATAAACCAAAATATTTTGATCTAAAATACACATCAGCCATTTTTTTACATCAGAGAGACTACCGATCGTTAAACCCAATCGTAGCCTGAAAGAAAGTGACGCTGACGATATTTCAGTTTGACCAAACACATGGCCTAAAGGCGCATATACACCTAATGCTGCGTCCGCCCCCATGTGGCAAATGGCCGTTCGGTCAGGCTGATCAATGAACAACGTCCATCTGACGTCCTGTGGGTCGAGCGAAGTATTGAACGTGTACAAGTCTTTGATTATCTAGTCTGCCCACTCCCAGAATTCATGCTGATTATTTTTTCGTCCATTACCTACGTAACAATGCCATAAGAATCCCGCCCTTTATGTACTATTTTCAACATGGGCACGTAATACTGCAATCCAGTTTTAGTTAAGTGCAGTAAGTTTTCATCATGGAGATGAAAGGGTTAAACTAACATTGCTCCACTCTCGTGGGGATTTAAAAATCTAAACAAGCATTTTATCAAATCTTATATAGGTAAATAGTGTAAGAATCCTCTCTATGATCACATGTTCTGAATGAAACGCTCATCCCATACATACATGTCCTAGATCTGATCTTAATGCAACCTTTCAGAAAACCCCAATCAGACAAACACAGCTCGAGGGTCTAATAAGATAACGCACCACAAAGTCATTTTTGTACTAATTCATCGATTGTGCAAACTGTGGAAGTACCCAATGCAATCACCACATCCCCAAGCCAGCCGTCACCGAGACCCTCTGTTTTAAAACCAGCAGGAATGACTGAATAGGTAACCCAGAAAGCAGCAGCAGGGACAAATGAGAAGATTCCCCCCCACACACTCCTTGAATCTAGCTGGGGTATGTGTCTGCAACATACAAGACAATGATATCCTGCCAAGAATATATTGAGGCTGATCATGGCTGCTCCCAAAGCTGAAATGTCCTTCAAAGCAAACCCAAGATCAACTTAGGAGATTGAAGTATTTGAAATGTGGAAGATTCTTAACTCTGATATGTCAGAATGGGAAAAACAAGAAAATTGTGTGTGGGAGGGGGGGGGGTTCTTGCTCAATAGTTCATATAGTTCTGTATATGGTTCATTACTGCTGCTGGCGGATTGAGTAGCTGTACCCCTCTAGGTTACCCTCCCAGTTGTTATTTCTGCTATTAACTGGCTATAAGAATATGAGATGTGAAATTTCTCCTCATTCACTTTTAAAGATCTTTGAAGAAATTTCTGAAACAAAGTTGGCTTATTCTCCTCTTAACATCCAATTTGATTGGATTTGTCACTCCTCTGGGCACTTTGTATAAGACAGTAGGAAGATTTAAAATTTGTGCAACATCAAAGATAAATGAAGGGTCAAGTTGGGGTTGCTAATGCCACTTTATGCAGTTTGCTTTAGTGCAACCATAAAGAACTGGGAGCATTGCTTATGCTGGCCAGTTGGGGTGGGGAAAGGCACGGTATCCTGTGACATCGTCATTACTTTATAGTGGGTAAAATGCAGTAGGAGTCTTCTTAAAACAGAAGGTACGTTTCATGCTACAAACATGAAAATATATATATTATATATATATATATATATATATATATATATTATATATAATATAATATATAATTATATACACAAACAATAACAAATGATTTCTCATTCCCAAAAAGGATATGCTATCCTGATGACGGTCCGAGGTGGACTGAAACGCGTCGATGTAAGATCAACCTAATAAATTACTGTTTGTTTTTTTTGAAAAATCCAGTTGAGTGCTCCATATTTTTCAGACTTTTTATATTTATTAAAGGATAAGTGCACTGTAAATCAAGTTATATTTATTTATTTTTTTTACCTATGTCCCTCCAGAGCCTAGCTTTGTGCCTTGGAAGTTGCTGACATCTGTTACTGGTTTACTGAATGTTAACTCCGCCCCTCTGAGATTTCCTCTGCTTTCTCCTGCTTGAGCCTCAACAGTATGCTTTTGAGTTCCGTGCACGTGCATGTAACTCACAGGCATTACTGTTTGAGGCTCAAGCAGGAGAGTGCACGGAAATCTCAGAGGGGCGGAGCTTAACATTCCGCAAACCAGTAACAAGATGTCAGCAACTTCCAAGGCACAAAGCTAGGCTTGGGAGGGGCATAGGTAAAAAAAAAATATGGCAACAGTAGTAGCTGCAGCTTCCAAATAAACATAACTTGATTTTACAGTGCACTTATCCTTTAAGGAGATGCCCTACACAGAGAAAATACAGCTTAACCCAAGATTAATAAATGTAACAGAATTTGTCTAGAAAACTCCTGGTTCTGCTGTCAAATAGAATTGATTAAAACCACGTTTGGATGCAGGATTTTAGCTGATGATACAAAATGATGTGGGGCATTGAAAACTTTAGATGGTGTTCCATTGTTACACCTATAATATTAATGGGACATACAAACTACTATCTGGGGTATTGTGTAACATATCACATGGCAATGCCTTAAGATTGGAAAACAAAGTTTTTTTCTTCAGGTTCATAAGACTAAATAATGCTGGATACACACTTGCCAATATTTTAACCCAACCTATATTTCAGTCTGGTTGTATTGGTAAGCAATACAATTAGGTTTTAAGCGTGACTTAAACACCATTGTTTTACCCAGTATCTGGTGGGTTTTTAGTAGTCCGGAAGGGATTTTTTTTCCTCCTTTGAATCATGTGTAGTAAAACAGAAAAACTCAATACTCGCAGCATATAACTGTCTGAAGTTTCTATTGAACAACCTTTTTGGCCAATAATCTACCATGTATATGGACTCCCCATGACTCTGTTCAATGCCCTGTATTACCGGAACCCTGTAGGGGTAATTATTCCATTGTTGTACAACACCATGGGGTCTCCTGGTCCCTCCCTTCCCATAGAGCAGGACTAAATGTCTGTACAGGGAACATAAATGTAGTTGAAATAATCACCAATCAACATATTTAAAATTGTTAGCCTTAAAAACGTAATATTGATGCAGGACTTCATTAAAGGGCAAGTCCACCCCTCAAATGAAAAATTGTATATAGGTAAATCAGACCACAAAACTGTATCAGTAATGGTGACCATAGACGCTAAGAGTCCCATCGTAGGGCATTGGAGTATTCTGATAGCGTATGATTGTCGGATCTTGTATGGGCAATCAGCCGATGTTCACCAGTTGAAAAAAAAATTGGCGGACAATCCGAATGTATGATCTGGGGATAGTACGATTGGATTGTAGTGTCTATGGCCACCATTAGAAACCCGAAAGGTGTAAGACTAAGATGAAATGCTTCCCAATGTTGTTACCCCTCATTCTACTTCCCGGTTCTTCCTGTTAGCAGCTGTCCATCATGGATGTAGCAGTAGATATCACAGCCAATGACTAATTGCTATTTCCCTTGCTGAGTGTGTGCAAGCATGGAGAGTAGACACTAGGCAGAAAGGTAAAGGGAAGGGGGAGAAGAACGTTTTGCTGAATAACAGGTTTGCCCTATATCTGTCAGCTTTCTAACTATTGTACTTTTGGGGCCATCACGTCTCAGCCAATCACAGACGCTACTGGCGGTTCAGCCCTTCTGCTGCTTCTGTGCACTGAAAAGGAACAGCAGCAGAGGGAACGAGGGCTTGTAAGTATATTCAGGAACAGATTTGAAAATTTAAGCCCTTGCAAGGTTGAGGTTTAGGGGGGCAATTAGGACATATACAAAATGTAGTTTTGGGGTGGGTATACTCTTTAAAACCAGCCATAGAGCAGCTTTCAGCTGGTGAGTAGGGATGGCCGATTTGTGGATCCGAACCCGGATCCGCCGCGGATTTATCCCGTTCGCGAACGGCGGATTCTTCCGGATTTTCCGCCTTCCGAACCGCGGATTTCGCGTATTTTCGAAAACATATTTTCGAAAAATTTCCAAATTACGAGGATTTCCTGTATTTTCGAAAATAAGAGAAATCTCGTAATTTCAAGGATATTTTTCATTTTAAAGGCTATGTCCACCCCTAAATTACACTTTTAATATTAGCTCCCCATATCCCCCAGCCCCAACCGCATGGTTTTTTTTTAAAAAGCCCCCCAAACTCTTACTACCTCCCCTCGATCCTCCGCCGAACTGCCGGCCCTCTGCTTGCGAGAATGCAAGCAGAGGGGCGGGACCGGCATCGCGTCTGTGATTGGCTGAGCGGCAGCCAATCACGGACGCGGCTGCCGGTCATTCAATGCAGCGGAGGAAAGCGGAGAGGTAAGTAAGAGTTTGGGGAGCTTTTTAAAAAAAAAAAACATGCGGTTGGGGCTGGGGACATGGGGAGCACAATATTAAGGGGGATATGAGCTAGGGGGAGGGATGTAGAACGGGAGGAAGAGGGAGGGGAGGGAGGGGGGAGAAGGGCTGCAGTACGCATGGCAAAATCACCTGAGGCCAGCTAGCAGGCAGTGTCCTATATGGACCGGCTAGCCTCCTGGTGGGCAGTTTTTGGAACTTTGGGGGGGGACTACAGGAGAACCAGATGGAGTTGGGATGTGAGGTAAGGATTAAACTACACTACAGGTGGGGCCAGTAGTTGGGGGATTATAGTTTGGGGGTGGACATGCCCTTTAATGGGTCCTCTAGCGGATTTTCGAATTTTCTCAAATTCGCGGATCCTCGAGCGGACCGGATTTTGCGAAGTTCGGACATCTCTACTGGTGAGGTCTTTTGAAACATACTGAAATTCCAAAAATCTGATCTGATTTTTTTTTACCACAGTTTTTTAACCAACGGTGTTTTTATTTTTAACCTCTATTTTGAATTTGTGCCCGTAGTTTTAAAAAAATGTGCCATAAGTGGATTATCTGTAATCTGGGGAGAGAATTCAGAGCAGTTTCCTGCCGGCATCTCATTAGCAAAAGTTTGATATCCTGTCCACGCCAGCAGATGCTTCCTACATGTGCAGATTCTGGCAGTTTTTTTATTTATTGTTGTGGCCACGATAGACTGAATGTACCTGGTTGGTATTAACAGAAATTGTTACATTGCATTACCTTGCAACCTTTCCCTTGCTGTTCCATTGTGGTCTGGTCTTTGCATCTTTCAGTATTTCCTCCATTTTTGGGTTTTGCATTCTCCGTCCATCTTTGGATTTTACCACTTCTTATGTGTCCTTAGGTTTAGGGTGTCAAATTTTAATCCTCTTTAGCCTGTCTTGGTCCCTGCTTCTTTCTTCTTGTTCTGATTGGTCCTTTTAGCCTTTCGCTGGTTTGGTACCCAGTTCCATTCTGCTTGAGTATCACTGACCTCAGCACAGATATCTTGCATTCTAAAGCTGGGAACAGATTTGAAAATTTAGCAGGAACAGATTTGAAAATTTAAGCCCTTGCAAGGTTGAGGTTTAGGGGGGCAATTAGGACATATACAAAATGTAGTTTTGGGGTGGGTATACTCTTTAAAGAGCAGCTTTCAGCTGGTGAGTAGGGATGGCCGGTTCGCGGATCCGAACCCGGATCCGCTGCGGATTTATCCCGTTCGAACACTGGATTCTTCCGGATTTTCCGCCTTCTAGCACAGTAACGATAAAGCCCCGTTTGCGTCGGATCCGACGGTATCGGGGCTTTATCGTTATGTGTGTACCTTCATTTCCTGAACGAGCGCGTGCCCGCCGAACGTTTGGGTCGGCCGAACACTCGTTCGGGAAAGACCGAAAATTTCCATCGGCCGCACTAGACTCCCTATAGAGGAGTCTAGCGCAGCCGATGGAAACACGCAGTCCCGACACGCAGATCTGCATACTGTGTGTATGCAGATCTTTGAAAGATCTTGCAGATCCTGTCTGTCATCTTTCAGAAATCTGTACTGTGTGTACCCAGCTTTAGTCCCTAGGATTGTGTTGTCTTTGCTAAAGGGATACTTGAGTATTGCAGAGCATTACACATATTAATATGTTTTGCAAATTGTTTTTCTTAACAACCTGATTCAGACTATAACCCCCTATCTCAAGTAACCCAGTCTTTTGGCTTCCACCTATCGGAACAATTTAGAGTTTTTAAAATAGGATATTATGCAACTTTTTAAAAATGCATTATTTAGCTACAATGACAAAGGAACATATGGAGCTACATACAAGGGTGTTTTTTTAATGAGTATTTCAGAGCCACACACAGACATAGTTTTTACATCTGAACGCACTAACAAACATGTGACTGATGCAACGAGCATTGCTCTTACCCTTTGGGCACAAAACACAGAGATAAATAGATGGAACAGCCTATTCTTTCCATTGGGCTCGAAACAACACACTTTTTTGCACCTTCTCCTTTTATGAGACCTAATCAACTTTAATCTTTTGTCCAGAGGAAATCACATTTACCGCTGATCAGCTTCACACTGCGGATGTAGAAATGATATTAAAAAATCCATGCAAGTTAAATTAGCTGTGGGTAACAGGTCTCCTCCCGGCCCAGCAGTAATCTGGCTCAAAGGGAACTTCCAAACCACAAATGTCAACTCCAGAAAGTCCTCACACAAACAGTTTATAATGAAGTTTGTTTGTTGTGGACAATACTAATAACTAATACTTCTTACTAATTCCTCCTTCTTGTGTTTGTGCCACAGGAAAACAAACATTCTTGTCATTTTATCCTAACTTCGTACAATCAAATCACTCAAACAACACTCCATATGGAAGGTCCCATTGTCCTACAATTCCTCCTATAGATCCCTACAGCCCGGTCACTTAAATTCTTCTACAGGTCATTCTAGCAGCTCCTATGTTATATGTAGAGTAGACATGGCCAGTTTCGTACCTTATTCGGATTCCTGGATCTCTGGAAGATCCGAAAATGGAACGAATTTACGATTATTATCTAATGTTCGAGGCTATTTGCGATAATTTTCTAAAATAGCCTTGAACATTCGATAACCCTCGAAAATAAGATAGGAGACTACTTTCTAGTTTCCGATCGTATTTTCAAGGATTATCGAACGTTCGAGGCTATTTTCGATAATCCTTGAACGTTCAGTAATTATAGAAAATAGGCTCCGAAATCCCAAATCCCAGACAATCTGTCCAGATTCGGAACGAGGGTGGGAACAAGACTGACCTGGATCCCATCTCTAGTTATATGTAGCACCGCCATTTAAGTAGTGTTTAGCCTTGTAGCATGTAGATTTAGGGCTAGAGGTCCCACTGCATCGGATTTAAAAATCCGTTTTTGTAAGTGCTTGTCTGCGTTTGCATTTTTTAATTACTACTGTGGGAAAAACGCATTAGTAGTGCAGGTGTGTCCGTTTGTCCACATTTTTTTTCTGCGTTCCCATAGAATGGAATTGAATCGCAAAATGGATAGGAATGTACACAAACGGGCCAAAAGTTGTGCACCTAGGCGAATGATAAAAGGATCAAAACGCAACGCACATAGTCAGGGCCGTCTCTAGCCATTTTAGTGCCTTAGGCGCCCTCACACCTACGTGCTTCCCCCACCCCCCCCCAAAAACTACATCTGGGTTTCTTCCTTCTGACACTGTCCACTGCTGCTGTTCTTTATAGTGGGAATGCTTTACTAGTTGGTAAGAGGCACACGCTGTACCAGGTGAGACAGGCATGTATACATACGTGTGTGTTTGCAGCGTCACTGACCACCAACGAAATACTGATTGGAAGAACAGGACAGGTTTCAGTGGATGCACCGTATGTGGCACCAGTGTTCTCCCCAGAAATTGTTTCCACTGGGGTAGGGCAGAACAGGGAAATTTCGGGAGATCTGAGATGTTTAAGTGCCAGCAGATTTTCCAAGAGTATTGGCATTAATAATTTCAGTGCCAGCACTTTCCAGGGTATTGCCATTAACTCTTCAGTGTCAGCAGTCTTCCCCATAGTACTGCCATTAACACTTTCAGTGCCAGCAGAGTATTGCCATTAAGCCTTCAATGCCAACAGACTTTCCTATCAATACTCTCAGTGCCAGCACGTTTCCACTTTCAGTGCCAGCCAAGTATTACCTTTAACCCTTTCAGTTGCCAGCATTGACATGATATACAGTATGTACCAGCATTGCCATGATATACAGTATGTACCAGCATTGCCATGATATACAGTATGTACCAGCATTGCCATGATATACAGTATGTACCAGCATTGCCATGATATACAGTATGTACCAGCATTTACATGATATACAGTATGTACCAGCATTGCCATGATATACAGTATGTTCCTGCTTTCCATGTCTTCTCCATTGAATTGTTCACTCCTCACACACTCAGTTCTAATTGGAGAGTTGGATGAAAGGAAGAAAGAGGCAGGGATAGGGATCTCATGGCTCCTAGTCACAGGGGTCACTGTTATAAAGTCTGCAGCAGCTTTTACCTGGAATTTTAGAATTGTTCCCCTCAGTACTATTAGCTTAGCTCCTCCTCCCCCTCCTTCCTTCACCTTCAGTTAATTTGCAAAGTTCAGGCTATCTACTTACTACAATGTTACAAATTACAGCTGCAGAACAAGGAGAGCTGATCTGAAACTGAATAAAAGTGACAGGGAGATGCTAGGGAGAAGAATGGGCGCCCTGGATCAACACAGGCGCCCTAGTTCTTTGCCAAGGTGGCCTATGTCTCAAAACGGCCCTGCACACTGGTTCCTGCTATCTCCATTAAAAATGTCTTTGCAGATTGGAAAATGCAAGCAGACAGAAAAGCGGATAGAAACGTGCCTAGTGGGACTTATATAAATATGTGTTTGGTATTAACCTGCAGCATGTAGATTTAATATGTGTGTTGGTATTTAGCCTTGCAGCATGTAGATTTAATATGTGCTTGGTTATAAAGTTAAACAAATGCCCCGAATGGCATTTTCCTTAAAGACATGCTTGCTATATTGTTTTGTTGGCTTGATATCTTTTTGTTTAATATAATTTTTTTTCAGCTTAGTGTTCTAATATGGTCATGGAGCTCCCCTGGTACTATATAACCTTGCTCTAAAATCATGGCTACCACCCACAAGCATCAAGACCCCACTCTGTTAAGAGTAACCATATTAAATTGAAATATCACCCAGCTTCATCGGCAGTGGGGGGCCTGTCTTCCAGTGAGGTTTCCTGGCATCAGTTCCCCCAGACCCTGCTAAAATTTTTATATTAATGAATAGTGATGAGTCCCAATTTCAAACCAAATCTGGTTTCAAGGCACAACTACAGATTTAGAAAATCTTAGAATTTTCAATGGGCAGAATGTTAGCAAAAATGTGGTGTCAAAATTCGATGTCAATAATTAAAAAAAATCCACTCCTATTGACTTTAATTGGTTTTTATTAAACTTTTTAGTTCCGTGGAATTTCAACGCATTCCACGGATCCACCATTGTTCCAATACTTTCACATTTTGCTCATTTCTATAGCTGAATTCTCTAGCAGGAATGTTGAGTATAAATATATCAGAACCATAATGAATCTTCTACTTGATATACCTTCTAGCTTTGATATTGTTACATAAATATTTCCATTGCATATGTATCTCTAATTTTTTAATTTTAGAATTATGGTATACACTTTCTAGGTTTTTTACTTGAATGGTAAATTAAAACATTAAGTTGCTTTGATCTTTATAAGGTATGGGTAATAATAATTTATGGGGTGCAGGGCTAGCCTGCTTTGCCATGAATTATTTATTGCAGAGCCTTCCAGTGAGAAGTGAAGATTAATTAAAACTATGTGAGGTGTCTGTTCATTAGCTATAATTTGATATGCAGCCCACGGTAATCCTGGTTACTTTGAGAGACCTCTACTCTACAGGCAAAGCTTCTCAATAAAACATATTGCCATACACACACCTCTAGTATTTCATATTGTATCTGAAATGTAATGATTGCATGACCATTTTAATAGCTTCAATAAAGCTGGGTACACACAGTAACGATAAAGCGCCAATACTGTGGGATTATCGTTTCTGTGTGTTGCACATTTTCCGAATGATTGCGAGGCCTGCGAATGTTCCCGGTGGTCTTGCGGTCGTTCGGAAAAGACAGAAATTTTTCCTCATCCGCGGGCATCTCCCTGTACTCTTTTCCTGCGTTCTTAATCTTCAGCAACCAATTAGATGTTATTAAAGATTTTCTATCTGTATATCAGTAGAACAATATACTCTGATTGGTTGAGGAAAATATATTAGATATTATAGATATTATTTAACATTTGAAAGCCAACATCTGATTGAGATGTGGCTATCGGCCACGAAACGTGTTGGGCGGAGCCTAAGGTGTTCCCATGTTTTTGCTTGTCTGTTTGCAACAACCTGTAGCGATGGCTACTATATGTGTGGTTTTAAGAGATTCCTAATAAACGATTAAAGAAGTTTTTACTGAAGTCCGGTTGCCTGCCTCCTTTCTACCCTTTTGGGTTTTGTCTTTGACTTCGTGTATTTCAGCCATGGAGGAGACGGTGATTTATGGAGGCTTGGAGGAGCACTGGCCTAATCTGATGGATATCGCTCCCAGCTGATCAGATGTAGTAAGTGTGCTTGTTTGCTTATCTAACATCTAATTGGTTGGGGCAAAATTAGGACCATTTTTAACGATAAAAACTTTTATTCAATAACCTTGCTGGTGTAAATTATTAGATAAAATGAACAAAATGTTAAAATGTTGATAATACTATGAATTAAATACTAATTACTAAATTACACTTTAATTAGTATTAATTGTTTATCAATACTTTAATGTATTAGTCTAAGTTTTCTTTATCTTGGCTGAATAAACCAAAGCTTTTGTCATCATTAAATATTAATAATCATTTATAGACTATGCCCATGTCTATATTTCTCGATGGTACCTAATGTTTTGTTCAGGAGGATAAACTATTAAATTGAATTGTATAAAGGATGTGAAAAAATTCTAACATTCAATAGTGACTAATACCAGCATAAGGTTAGTGGCACCATCAAAGGGAATAATTACATTAAGCTACATTATGTACACTGAAAAAAATGACCCAATTTATAAATGAATACATGATGTAAGCAGTACTTACTCTGATGTGTTTGTGTTGCAGCATGGCCTCAAGCTCAGTTCCTCAGATCCCCAACCCCCTGCCAGACTATCTGACTCTCTGTGAGGGCAAGCATGCTCAGTAATCTCTGAGGCAGCATTGGGAGAGGGAATTTCTCAAAATGTAGTTCACGTACAAACTGTTACCATTCCAGCAACAGCGAAAATATATACACAGAAGAGTTAATGATAATAAGGCATTTGATTGACAGCTGAAATGTAAGCTGTTTCTGTTTCAGACTGCATATCTAAAGAAATAGGGGACAGATCAACAAAGAAATGGTACAGTGGGGAAGAATTATAGTTCTGAGTAATGGGCATAAAAAAAATTCCCAGCGTACATATCCTTTAACTCAATTCAGTCTTTGATTTTATTTGATAAGGATTGCATAATTATTGATTGGAAACTGGAGATCTATAAACTAATTTTACATTTCACTTGCAGGAATCGTCTCTATCTAAATAGCAGGCAAATATATTTATATAAGGCGCCAGAGCCCAGTGCAAGATAATGGTTATTATTGCTGCCATATTATTTACCAAAATATATATTTTTTAATAGGATAATTCAAGTGATGTCATTGATGTCACATGGGCTGTTACTGAGTATGGTTAAGGCCAGGAGTCCAGCAGACATCCTTGTGCTTTATACCTCTATGAGATGGATAACATACTTTTAACACTCATTTTGACTTTCTAAAATTGTTTTTTTTTATCAAGAATTACAATTAAATTAATTTGCAGTAGGAAATATTGGAATACAGATATAATTACACACACATAAATACACACACACATACGTGGTAGAGGATCCCATACAGATTGCAGGCTCCCGTACTTTGACGTTCCTTAAATGTGCATCAGTGACTCACGTTCTTTCTTTATTTCCTTTACCAATTGGCCTGTGATTTTTGTGTTTGTGTGTACAAGTCGTTATCCCTATTTGCAGTTTAATTTGCACAGATATCGTATGAAATGGAAACATCCTGCGTTTCCTCCGCCACATCTTCAGGCTCTGTGGTATTTTGGGGTGACAGCGCCCCCTGCCTGACTTTAAGCGCAAGTCGCTTTGTCCTACACTGGACGAGGAAAATACTTTCTAGTGTCTAAAGAGATGCATCAGTGATCAGTGTGTGTGTATATATATTTCCGGAGTTGTTCTTCACAAACATAATTATTTAACCAGTGAAGTTATTGAAGCACTGAAATGGTTAACCCAGTTATGTTGCCAAGTTAGATTCCAAGTCGGCAACTTAGGGTTTGATCTAAAGCCAGCTCCTCTGACGGAAGACTCTGGTCCGCGCCAAGAAATGTAATATTTCTTGATTTAAAGGCGGAGTGACAGAGAACACCTCAGTCTAAGGGTTGATAGGGTGGGAATCTAAAGAGACACAGGTTCAGCCTTTGAAGTCTGAAGGAAAATGCTCATCTGAAATCTCATGTACTGACTTGATACGTAACTTGTACCTGTGTATTAAAAACACTTCTGGCTGTGTTGACAACTATGCAACTGAAAGACCATGTTTGATGGTTATGCAACAGAATAGATTTTGGAATTGCAAATCCTTACATAAAGTTCGGTTCTCTAGGTCTAGTCTGATCCACCTTTGTGTAGTGTCTGTGGCCTGACATATGGGAAGGCACATTTTGCAAGGAGTGCTACCCATTGGCCAGGTCCACAACCAGGAAGCATAGCAGAACTTTGTGAAGTTTAGGTAAGTATTATTGTTTGACTATTGCAATCAAATTGGTGAGTTCAGAGAAATTCAGGTCCTTACCCTGAGTAGTAGGTTATCAGGTTAGAGGATGTAAAAATTGGAGGGGTTGGCTGAAGTTATCCTCTAAACCTTGGATCACTATACTTTCCAGTGTTGAGGGGAAGCTTGACCTGATATTGCCAAGCTCAAATGGGAAATGCAATCTAAGGAAAGGTTGTCTCCTTAGCATTTCGTTTTTCGTTTTATGCAAGGGGTTGCTGGGAAGGTGGTGGTGGGGTGCACACTAGTAGGGGGGCTCCCCCACCTCCACAGGCAGGGACCATGCACCCCACCAATGGCCCTTAAAGGACAACTAAAGCCACAGAACAACACTGAACCAGAAGGCAGAAGACCTTGATATAAAGCCAGTAATCAGTGTCTTACCTCTCATTTTGATATGGGTGCTGGGAAATTTCCCTAAATAATATATGGTTTGTGCTTAATATCACAGCATTCTAATATCACACAGTCTGGTCAACGACCATTATGTTCTGCCCATGCTCAGTCTTTAGCTATGGAAGAAACTTGTTACAGTTGGACACACCCATTAATAATCTCTATCCAATCCTTTTACAGGACAGATAAAGCAAGGAAGCATGTGACTGAGGCAGGAGGTGTGGTCTGACACTGCACATACACACAGATAATTCATCCAGTTCTTAACAGGCTTACCTTTATTTTAATGCAATTTACTGAAGTCATATTATATAGCTTATTGGTGTTTTTAGGGGGGTTGTTTTCAGATTCTGGAGCATAAAAAATGGATTTAGTTCTCCTTTAAGAGACTTTTACAGTTGACCTTTAAAACTGACTTTTAAATCGAGATGCATGAACCACACTGTCTGCCAGTGTTTTTTTTTTATGATGCATCTGCTTACTGATCATTAAATAACAAGAGATGCCTAGAACTATGTCTAAATGCTATGTCATAGCTGTTTGTCTTTTGTTTTGTTTCTGTGCTTGTTTCCAATGATTGTATGTCTGGTACCATTTTGAAATGGTGACCTTCGAATCGTCTCTTTTGAAAGTGTGGTCTCTGACATATAAGAGGCTTGGCTCGTCCATTGAGCATTCAGTCAACTTGTTAACGTCGCTAGTGGCATTGTCCCTTCGTACATGGTGCTCTGATGACATGGCTATCTGAGATTGCCATATTTAAACCCCCTGGCAGTTCCTCCAATTACTGTTTCATCAGATCGGCTTCCTGATTATTCCCCGTGTTTAGTAGTCAACCCTAACTACCATAGCTACCATAGCTGACCCTTGCTTTATTTACTGGACTTCTGATTCTAGCTGCCTGCCTTGACTACGAACTACCAAAGCCGTGCCGTCTGGCATGACCTCTTGTTCGTTTACCATTTCCGAACCTTGCCACCTGCCCTGACCTTGCTTTGTTCCTTGACTACACCTTTGTCTAGTGGTACTGCTAGTCCACTGTGTGCCAGATTTTCAGTGCCTTTCCATTTAATTCTCTCTCGGACCTCGACCTGGTGTCTGCCTTGCAATGCAACACCCCCAACATCAGGAGCTCTGTTAAAGATCAACAGGCACTTAGATTCCGCACCCAGAGAGGGTTTTGCACCCCGGTACTGATACTTGCCAAGCCTTGCAGTCAGCCATCTTGAAGCGATGCTGCCATCTTGGTGTGATGTTCTGATTTGGTCTCTGACCTTACTTTGTATAATTATACTGATAACTCTACATTTCCTTAAGGCCTTGTAATATAATATTTTATAGACTATAATAATGAGAATTAGGATACTTTGGCCAGGAGTCAGGACTGATGGTAGTGGGAGCATTTTTAATTTGTGTTAATGAGGAGCGGGTGTTTTTTTCTCTATAAACCAAAAATCACACCGTCTGATACAGAAGGTAAAGACACACAAAATATCCCACAGTTTCTTTCTATTTTTCTTCGACTCAGTTGCAGCCTAAATATTCAGACGTGCCCCTTCTTAAGCCCTTTAGTGTGATTGTGGAAACATAATGTGGTTAATGCCATTCATATGTTTCATGGACTGATTTCTGTAGATGCTCTAGAAGCACTGCCCTAATAACAATACGTTGAGAGATAGCTAACAATTGTTCTCAGACACGGTAAACTAAATGCAGATTCTTCATGGTGAGAATTCCAGAGTTACTTATTTTAAGCCCCAAGGCTACAAGTCAGTCACACGGTTGGAGTTTTAGATCTTACCCATAGGTGGCATTCCCTTGCTTTCCCCTTAATACTTCAGAGGGGATACTCTACAGGGGACCTTGTATCAGGAATTCCACCTAGTCTAGACAAGCCTGACCCTAACCCTTCAGTGCTGACTATTATATCTATCAGGGCATATGCTTACAGGTTTTAACTTCTGAACTGTTAGACGGCAACCTTAACAAAACAAACTATTGATTCTCTTATTGATGTATGCACCTTCTCTTTGTACAGCATGTAGAGCTTTCATATTATACCTACTGTATCACATTTCTGTTATAGACATTGTTTTTATGTAGAGTAACAGACGCCTATCGGGGCAGTCGTAGAAAAACACATCCTGTAGTCGACCCATTAAAATCAATGGGAGTTAAAATATCCAAAAATTTCCCCTGCATTGAAGTGAACTCATGCACTTCCTTTTTGGCATTGCACATAGTATTTTTCGAGATTTCTCGTAATTCCGAAATATTTCAGATTTTTTGAATAATCTGATCTGAGGATTGATTGCTTTTTCCTGTGCAAAGTTGAAAGCTTTTATTAAGCCTTGGAAGTGAGAGACTGTTATATTGATCCAGGGCGCAAGTATGAGAAATGCAAAAGTTTGCTAATGGTAATTGAAGTAAAAAAGGTTAGAAGTTAGGACCTTCCAGACTGGGGTTACCTTGCTCCTGTAATCAAATAGATAATCTGTTAGTTTTACAATATAACATTTTTATAGTTGTAAAATTCAGCTGGATTTGTAGGGACCAGTTGTGTTGGGGTGTTAGAAGTTGGCACCTGCAATCGCATGTTAGTAAGATTTCAGTGGTACCTCCATACGGCCGTACCATACTGTACTACAGTACCGCAATGGAATTGTATAGGCGATCCTATATATAATACCTCTCCTTAAAAACCACTACAGATCCCTAAATAATGATACCTAATTAACTACAGTTAAAGAAAGAACATTGATCCTTTAATAGCCATCAGGAGAGGTATTTTAAACAAGTTATTTAAAAATACCCCCTGCTTTATAAATCTGCCCCCATTTTCAGGAGGTCCCAATCTTCATTCCATTTACATTCTGTGGAACAATCAAGGGACTACTGATGAATCCCAGTTTCAAACAGAACCTGGGGCCATATTTATAAAGGCGCATTATTGCTATTTTGCAATATTGCGCCTTTAACAATCAGAATTTTTATTTTTAATCTTAAAGGACATGTCCACCCTTATAATAAACTTTTCACCTATAATAGTATGCCTTGCCCCAACCGCTATAAAATAATTTTAAGAAAGTGCCCCGATCTTTACTTACCTTCCCTCTCTCCTCCGACGCATTGCCCAGCCTTCTGCTTGCAAGACACTGCAAGCAGGGGGTGGGACTGGCAGCCGCGTCCGTGATTGGCTGAGAGGCAGCCAATCACGGACGCAGCTGCCGGCTACTCAGAACGCCGGAGGAGAGAGGGAAGGTAAGTAGAATTCGGGGGACTTTCTTAAAATTATTTTTTAGCGGTTGGGGCTGGGGGAAGAAATACTATTATATGGCCAAGGGTTTTTATGGTAGGGGGAGGGATCGCAAAACGGGAGGGAGAGGGAGGGGGAGAAAGGCTGCAGTACGCATGCCAAACTTCTCCTGGAGGTGAGACAGGAGGCAGAGCCCTATATGGACTCTGCTATCCTCCTGGTGGGCAGTTTTTGGGACTTTGGGGGGGGGGGACTACAGGAGAACCTTATGGAGCTGGGATGTGAGGTAAGGATTTTATTACACTACATGGTGGGGCCATTAGTGGGGGGATTATAGTTTTGGGGGACATGCCCTTTAAGGAGGAGTATTCTTAATTAAGAATGAGTAGTGATAACATATACTTCATATATATGGCCCCAAATTACTGATCTTTAAATAAGAATACAGCACCTGAAATAACACTATAGACCCATAAATTATTAAATACCGACAATTAAATAGTGATTCTTAAAGAATTCTGACCCTTAAAATAGCAATAAGAATTGGTATTTTACATATGAGTTATCTAATGATGCCCCTGCTTTATAAAGAAGGCCCATGGCCATAAATTCTAATGGCTGTATAATAAACTGCCAGATTAAGGCGAGTGGACCTGCAAGCAGACAGATTCCATCATTTGTTTTTTCTTTCTCCCACTAAGATATATTTAAAATGAAAAAGCTGTAAATTGTAAACTTCCTTAACCAGAATCCATGATGTGAGTTGTAGTTTGAGAGCCTTTAAATGATGACATCTCTTTGGCCACCTGCACTATCTTTTGACCGTGCCTGTACCTCTTTATTTCCTCAATCACCTACAATCTCTATGTGGAGTGCCGCCTGGTTCCGTACTGGGGCCACTTCTATTTATTTTGTTTATAAATTACTTATAGTGGCTATACACACTACAATCTTGGTTGTACACTTTGGGTATCACATCGATCAGCGGCCAATGTATGGATCCCCATGTGCCAACGATTGTACTTTTCCACTCGGGAAAGTTGTTTTTTTTTAAAATCAGCCCATCCTATCGTATGATCCTATGCAGAGTGCAAAGCATAGGAAACTTCACATGATGTGCAATCGCTGCAAGCAGGCCTTGATAGATTGTCAAAATGGACAGCAGAATGGCAGACTAGATGCAATGCTAATAAATGGAAGGGCTTGGGATTTAGAAATATTATTCTCTCCCTTATATACCAGAAAGGCCTCATTTGGAATATTCAGACTTACTATATGGACAGATTAGATAGAACTAAATTAAATAGGGGAAGTAAGGGGCTTGACTATGCAGGCAGATTAGACTGTTCACATTGGAGAAGCGGGAATAGTACGTGGATAGGATCACAAATATATTCATGGGTCATATAATAAACTCTTATTAAACTCGGAACTTCAAGGGTATGTACACTGGAAAAACTGTTTTTTAAATTGCCCATTTCTGCAAATAATTATTCATCCCAACTACAGTATTACTATACCATTTATCTGCCACCTGTTTCTTTACATATCTAATCTGAAGCATATACAAAAGATAGGAGCATGATCAGCACAGCACACCTGTAGACTGGGAATGGAGCCACGAGTGGAGCGCTGGTAGGTAAGTATCTCTGTTACTCGGGCATTCTATTATTGACAGGGAGGTGGAAATAAGCCATCTCACCTCCCTGTGAATAATAGATACAGATTTCATGCACTTAATCAAATCAGTTTAGTGTTCCTTTAAAGTGTTGAATGAATTGAACCTTGATCAATGAGGTCAGAAATTTTTAAATAACTATGTCAGTACAAATATAAACTGGACCTAGAGAGCTCAACTTTAGGAAACATTTTTTCCTTTTAATTACTGCAATCCCAGGGGTGAATACAGAGCAATTCAAGTCCTCACCCTGGGTAATTTAAAGGGCAACTATACCAAAAAATAGGTTATTTTAAATTGACCATAACTAGAAACTATAATTCTTTCCAACCACCACTATAATTTTTTGTTGATCCATATGATAAACAAGAGCTTCTTTTTTCCTTCTTCCTTCCTCTTTCCAAGTCCATCGTCGTTAGTTATAATTCTGCATTTATTTTGTGGAGAAGAGATACTTTTGGTGTCTTTGTCTCTTGTTTTATAGTCATTTGGTGGTTGATCCACAGAATCTGGTCTTGGGATCATCATAAACAAATTGGAAACACATTTAGGACCTACACAGCTCAGAATGGTGATAAGACAAAATTTTACAAGTCTCTCGATCAATGCTTCTTCCTCCCTTTTCACATTATAATACAATAATTCACAAGCTATAGTGTTCAATATAGTAAGGACGTGGATGGCAAGTCTCTCAGATCTTGTGAATTCACCAGGTATATTGCGTGCAAAGGGAATCAAAAATACATTACGGAAGTAGAATTTGTATGACGATGTTATCTGGATAAAGTCCATTTTTTTCAATCTGTTTTCCGTATTAATTGGGACAAACTTCCCTTTTGTGAAGTTATCTCCTAGCCAACATCGGCACATTATATACCATGATCGACTGGTCTGTAAGTCCTTAATCTGAACTCTGCTCAGGTACCAACTTGGAGAATCCTTAGAAGCGTTATGCCATATGTCAATGTAGCGAAGGTCTCCTAAGGCACGGTTGGTCTTGATCAAAAATGTGTCACATCCTCTTCTTTGAAAAATTTGACGTTCATGGCAATGTAAATGATGTCGATCGCTACAGCCGTCTTTACCGAAGATTTCCAAATAAACACTTCCTGTTGTACCAGATCCCCAATGACTTCCAGTGAAAAATGTAATCAAGTAGCTTTGGGATTCAGACAGATCCTCATCTGGTAAAATGATTACATTGCGACTGTTTCTTCTTCCTTATTCTGTTTGTATACCAGGATACTTACAGGGTTATTCAATAAAAGTTCTTAAAAAATGGTGCTAATTTTGCCCCAACCAATCAGATGTTAGCTTTCAAATGTTAAGTAATATTTGATTGGTTGGGGCAAAATTAGCACCATTTTAAACGATAATAACTTTTATTGAATCTCCCTGTTAATATCCCATACAGAATGAACACACCGATTTACTGTAAAAAGGGTGACCACATTTTGCTGTAATGATTCCAGGTCAATCTTGGTAAAATCAATTGGATTTGGAAGAGGAAACACTGTCAGGGTTATTCAATAAAAGTTCTTATCGTTTAAAATGGGCTAAATTTGCCCCAGCAATCAGAACTTATTTAACATTTGAAAGCTAACATCTGATTGGTTGGGGCAAAATTAGCACCATTTTAAACGATAAGAACTTTTATTGAATAACCCTTTAAGTGTTTACTTTTCAGTAAATAATAATAAATAATAAAAAATATTTTCTACAGAATAATTTCCATAGTCACTGTTCTCTGTAGCTTTGGGGTAAAATCAATTGTCCTGACTGCAGTTGTAGAAGTCTACTTGAGTTGGTTGGAAATTCATAGTGACTGAAAACGGATTCTTGCCTTCAGTAAAAACTGCAGTTCCTTTATAGCCCAGTGCATCTGTGACAATGAGCGGAAGATCCATTAATTTGTTAGTTATGTGCATAAGCACCCTCATTGTTTTTGAATTAAGACCCCGTAGCATCTCTGTTGTATTAGACAGTGTTGAGTAAAATTTAAAAATTAAGAGAAACATTTACTGTAGTCTGAAACAAGGTTCCATGTGATAACCGTTATATACTGGAACTTCTGTTATATACCTCGGAGTTCCGTGCAAAAGAGCTTTACTTTATTGTGTGAGGGAATATAAAATAATGTATATTAATGGATATTATTAATATTTAACATTTAATATTTTGTGTACCATCCAATCTGCCAAATAATATACAGCAATAAAATGCTCGATAAAAAAACAAATAAGATAACAGAATGTGAGAATGTGAAACAAAATGTCAAGAAGCCTATAAATAAACCGACCTTCTAAATATCGAAAAACTGAATGGGTCTGTTGCCTATAAACTAGCTTTAGACTTTAGAAATAAAAGAGGAAGATCTCTTCTTACATCCTATCTCAAAGAGCAGCACAGTATAGGATTGTTTAATATTGCATAAATACTCACTAAGGCACTTCTACCCTTCACTATTTGTTTGTTGTCCACCTAACTAGATGGCAAATTCTATGAAGCATGGACCTCTATCCTCATGTCACAAGGTTCAAGCACTTGTATACTTATTAAAGTAAAAAATGGTAAATAATAAATCCTCTGCGCCTACGGTTTAGGGAATCCAGTCTCTTTGTTGTGGTTGTAGCAGTTGGCTGCTTAACCGGGATTCCACTAAAGATGTGTTGATATGCTACATAGTACATAGTGACTGTGCTCCTCCCACCACCCCACATGTGAAAAGAAAAGAAAAAGTGCAATATTAAAGGGTATCTCAACTGATAAAAATAAAATTGGCATTTAGGACTCCGTATGCTATGCGCGTACATACCGTCAGGACCTGTCAGACTACATGGCGAGCAAGGAGAGAGCGATCTTGTAAGTACCTTACCTTTGTTCCTGCCTACTGCAGGTTTTATTAAAAAACAAGAGATAAGATACAGCTCCTTTACCTCCCGTTATTCAATAAAACTAAATGCCATATTATTATTTTTTTTTATCAGTGGAGATACCCTTTAATTCCCAATATCAATAAAAAACATAATACAATATACTAATGGGATAAAAGGAAACTTATGTCACCAATTTTCCAAAGGATGATTGAACATTGTATTGCTGTATCTGCAAAGTGAACTGTAACCCTTTTCTCTACACTCAACCGTTTTCATGTTAAAGGGTTCTACAAAGCAAACCATCCGTGGGATGGTAAATGTCAGTACTGAGATGGGTAAGAAAAAATGCTTTTTGGGTTACTCAAATTTACTTGCATAACAGAGAAATTTATTACGTGTAAGGAGACGAGAGTCTAGCAAAATCGTAAAAAAATAAAACAAATTCCAAATGATCTTTATACACACACAATAGAGGGACTGTGGAAGCACTCCTTAGGCTAAATTACAACTACATTTTTACAGAAGTGCTACTTATCCAGTCAATCATTTATACAAACAAAGAAAAGATAATTAATGCACAAACAATGTTATATTAATATATAAAAATCCAAAATGGTGGCCCGCTTCATGTGACTGGAGAACAGACAAAAATAGACCTGGGTGCCTCCATAATGATATTAAGTTAATAAATTAAGTTCAAAAGCAACGGAGCACTCCAGGATTTTTAAAAATATTTATTACCATATTCACTTCATAAACAACAACGTTTCGGCCCTGTACGTGGGGCCTTTATCAAGACACAACAACAACTTAATTGTGGAATCTTAACGCCTGTAGGCTCCACCATTCTACTGATACAGAAGAAAACATGATGACCCATGGAAGTGGCTGTCAAGGTTATTGGAATATTTTTTAATTAAAATAATAAAGGTAGGTATGGCTTCATGTACAAGAGATACAGTCAAACAAACCCCATTGCCTTCTATAAAAAGGTAAACGTTGTCTACACCTTGGAGATGGTGGGTCAATGCACATTCTTTATTTGGATTTTGCAAAGCAACTAATATGGTACCTCATAAAAGATTCAATGTTAAAGGGCATCTATACCAAAAAATAGGTGATTTTAAATTGACCATAAATGGAAACTATTATTCTTCCCAACCACCACTGTATCATTTGTTTGTTGATCTGCCCCCTATTTCTTTAAATATCCAATCTAAAACTTCTTATATTCCAGCTGTCAATCAAGTTCCTTGCTCTCAAAAACTATTCTTCTGTGAGTAGTTATACTGTAGCTGGAATTGTGTTGACAGTTGGAATGCTGTGTGCAGGCTTGACAGTTGGTTTGTGGGAAAAAGGTCAGGTCGGGGGGATACTGCTCCTAAACGAAATGTGTGCTGGATTGAAGGCATGCAGCAACACACGCAAATCAGAGTAAGTGCTACTTACATGTATTAAATTATAGATTAAGATGAAGCAAAGTAATTTTTTCAGTATAGTGTCCCTTTAAACTGATGAACAGTGGCTTGAAACCTTAATATTTGAACGTAGAATAATATGTAGCCTAAGGATAAATTACAAAGAGAAGTTAGAAAAGGCTAGACTGACTGGTGTAGTTAGTGGGATTTCTGGGTCCAGCATTTTTGTTTCTTTAATCAATGGTCTATCTTATAATGTTGTGATGGTAGAATCTCTTAATGCCTCTAAAATGGTTTGAATATTATTTTAGACAGACAGTCAGTTAATGTGCTTGTGTAAAGAGATTTGAGATATCATAAAGTCTCCACAAACTAATTCAATTCAGATGCATGGATTGGAATATGAAATATGTCTTGCTGGGACCTGATGTGCAGGAAATATCTTTATTATACTAAGAGAATGAAGCACACAGAAGCCTATCTGTCTTGCATACTGTGCAGTTAGCATATCTGTGTCCTACGCAGAAAAGGGGGTGTTTGTATTATACTCTGTATCTGTAATATACATAGATCAGGGAGTGTCTGTACTTAAAGACACCAAGGAATTAAATAGGATAGAGAGAGTATAAGGCTATAGAGATCCCCTCTGACATATGCAAACAAGGAAAAGACATTTCTGACAGATTTGCACACTCGTCTTTCTCTACATTAGTATAAAGGGCATGTCCAAAACTATAATTTAACCAACTACTGGCCTCACTGTGTAGTGTAGTAAAATCCTTACCTTACATCCCTGCTCCAAATTGTTCTCCTGTAATGTCCTTCCAAAGTCCAGAAAACTGACCTCAAGGACCCTGGCCGAGTCCATATAAGACTCCTGTCTCTCCTCCGGGAGAATTTACACATGCTCAGTGCAGCCCCCCTCCCTCTCCCTCCCCCTAGCTACAAATCCCTTTTCTGTAGTGTAGGGCTCCCTCCCCCAACCGCTATAGTAATTTGTCTAAAAACTCTCCCGATGTATACTTACTTTGCCTCTTTCTCCCAGTGTTCTGTGCAGCCAGAAGCCACGCCCATGACTGGCTGCCTCTCAGCCAATCACAGACGCAGCTGCCGGTCCGGCCCCCTGCTTGCAGTTTCATGCAAGCAGAGGGCCATGACAAAACGTCAGAGGAGAGAGGAAAAGTAAGTAATGCTCGGGGGAGTTTTTAGACAAAATACTATAGCGATTGGGGGTGGTGGAAGGAGCCCTACACTACAGCAAAAATGGATAAATGGGGTGGACATGTTTAATCTCCCTTTAATGTTGAGCTGTATCTGTAATTTGGGAAGCATTTATGTGGGTTGCAATCTGCGGTGCTGCGCTTTTCTGAGGCTCATAGCAGAGGTAATTGTTGGTACCGTATATACTCGAGTATAAACCGAGTTTTTCAGGCTGAAAAATCAGCCTGAAAACTCTCCTAATGCTCACCTTGACATTTATCAACATTGGGAATCTACACTTCCATTCTGGCTGCCCATTGTGATATCTATCAGGTCTGCTGCAGCACTGCAACTCATTTGAAGTTTTCCGAAGCTCGCATAGTTTTAGTGTCCATCAGCAAACCTGATACCCTTTGCTCTCAATGCCCCTTCTAAGTCATTTATAAAACAGAGTGGCCCCGTACCGAAAAACCGAGGCACTCCGCTTAGAACTTTAGCCCCCATAAAGTGTAGCTCCATTAAAGGGCCATCCCACCTTCTTATAAAAAACTTTTAGTATAATAATATACCCTGTCCCCCAGCCCCACACCGCTATTTTTTTATTTGAAAGTGCCCCAATTTACTTACCTTCCCTCTCCTCCCCCGCACTGCAGGCCTCTCTGCTTGCAAACTGCAAGCAGGGGGGGACCAGCTCCGCTCTGATTGGCTGAGGCAGCCAATCACGGACGCGGCTGCCGGATTCAGCGCGGAGGAAAGAGGGAAGGTAAGTAGATGTGGGGACTTTCTATTAAAAATATAGCGGTTGGGGGGGGAAGAAATATTATTGGAAAGGGTTTTTATGTAGGGGGAGGATCAAACGGGAGGGAGAGGGGGAGAAGGGCTGCAGTCGCATGCCAAACTTCTCCGAGGGTGAGACGGAGGCAGACCCTATATGGACTCTGCTATCTCCTGGTGCGTTTTTTTTAGACTTATTATGGGCGGGATAGCAGAAGAGGAGACAGAGGAGAGAGATGAGAGAGACACGCACACACAGAGAGACACACACACAGAGAGGAGAGAGAGAGGAGAGGAGAGACACACCAGAGAGACACACAAACGAGAGAGACAGAGAGGAAAGAGAGAGACATAGAGAGACGGAGAGACAGAAGAGAAGAGAACGAGAGAGAGGACACAGAGAGGACACGAGAGACACACAGAGATGGACAGGAGAGACAGAGAGGACACAGAGAGAAGAAAACCAGGGAGAGAAAGAGAGAGACAGAGACAGAGAGAGAGGAAAGGCGACAGAGAGAAGGACAGAGAGACAGACAGTTGAGACAGAGAGACAGACCGAGAGACAGGACAGAGAGACAGTGACAGAGAGACAGACAGAGAGAGAACAGACAGAGGAGACAGAGAGACAGACAGACAGACATAGAGACAGAGAGGACAGGAAAACAGAACACAGCAGACGAGACAGACAAGAGAGAGACAGAACAGAGACAGACAAGACAGAGACCGACAAAGACAGACAGACAGACAGAGACAGAAAACAAGGGGAAGGGTGGGGGGGGGGGGGGGGAAAACAGACAGAGAAGAGACAGACAGAGGACAGAAAGACACACAGACAGGGACAGAGAGAGTAGACAGACAGAGACACTAACGTACATAGAGAGAACAGAGACGACAGAGAGACACAGAGACCACCAGAGAGACAGAGAGACAGCCACAGAGAGACAGACAGAGAGACGACAGAGACAGAGAGACAGACAGAGAGACAGACAGCGAGACGAGACAGAAGACAGACAGACAGACAGACAGACAGGAGACAGAGAGAAGACAGACAGAACAGACAGGCCCAGAGAGACAGGACAGAGACAGACAGACAGAGACAGGGGACACAGACCAGACAGACAGGACAGACAGAGACAGACAGGACATGTGACAGAGAAGACAGACAGAGACAGACAGACGCACAACAGAGATAAGAGAGAGAAGACAGACAGAGACACAGATATACATTATATACACATATATACTATTATACACATTACACATATATACATTATATACAACACACATATATACACACCACACACATATATATATATATATATATATAATATATATATGACACAGCACTCCTATAACTGTGCCAAATTAACCATTACTTTTTTGCCGTTAAACCACTGTGTCCATATTATATCTTTCTATATTTATGTATATAAACTTTGTTCAATTTATATTCATGGTATATTTATTGTATCCATGTCTCCCACTTTGTCGGGATTGACCTTCCTCCCCCTGCTTTCTGAGTCCTTGATTGTAGTGTACTGATAACTTCTGCACATTTTTGCCTCAGTTAATGGCGAGGTGTTTTTAACCTTGTGGGATCCACCTGATCGGGAACTGGGTTTTAATTATTTATCCTGTTTTTAATTACCTTGCTGTCTGGTTGGGATTGGGAGGGAGGTATATTTGTTTTGTATTTGCATCGGGCGCATATACTCGGAAGACGGCTTGGTGTTTTGACGAGAAACGCGAGATATACTATTGTTATATCATGTTATAATAAAAGTTAACGTTTTTATTTTAGTCCCAGACGTGCCCTCTGTCTCCGTCCATGTTATTATCCTCCCTTCGAGTGTCGTACCCGGGCGATTGCTACGGAATAGAGGCGCGCCGGCGCGTACAGGAAGACAATAGGAGGAAAAGAAGATAGAGAACCGGAAAGATACTATAGAGTTAGAATGAGGCAGACAATAAGGAGAAGAGTAGTATAAGAGTAGAAATAGGGAGATAGAGAGGAGACAAGAGAGATAAAAGTACATAGAGAGAGAAAAGAATGATAGAGAGAGAGAAAAAGAGAGAAAACACACTACAGACAAGAACACAGGTGAGAGAGACACATTATATACATATATATCTATATATTATATATATATATATATATTATATATATATTACATAGCATACGGGGAAAATCGGAGCACACGTGGGATTTGAAGAAGTCAATACGATTTATTTAACTCGTGGCAAACACAATCAACGCGTTTCGGCTATATTGTGGGCGGCCGTCGTCAGGATTCTGACGACTGCCGCCCACAAGGGGCCGTCTCTTCAGAACCCTTCTACGGGTGGAAAGGTGGAAACAGTCAACTGTTATGTTTGGAATAAAACACTCACGCTAGGCTTAAAGTCCTGCGAGGCCTCCGTTTTTCTGGAAATTGTATGTGTTGGGATTGTGCACCGGCTGATGTGGAGTGCCCGCTGCCGCCGCCGAACCATAATATTATATAATATATATACACATATTATACACACACACACACAAAAACACACAAAAAACAAAACACACAGAACCATATCATACACACAGGAAACACGAGAGATATACTATATATATAGATATATATATATATATCTATATATTATATATATATATATACATACATATATATACATACATACAACGTTCAGCCCTGCTCACGGGCTATCATCAAGGACGACATAGCACCCACTAGGTGATCACCTTTAAATACCACCCACCATTACTCCACCCCACCCACCAGAGTTATCCCATAGTGCACATAAACACCTTAATTAAATGTTTAACCATATAAATACCACAAGCAAATACAACTGTTAAAATATGTATAATAAAAAGTTAATGTCCGTACATCAATGTAAATAGTTAATGACACAAGATAGTTGACGTACAAGTATTGGCAAGAAAACTAAGTTAGTCATTTGTAACAAACAAAGTAGCACAAAGCGCTCATTTATTCCATCACAGGGTAAAATCTGCAATGATTGGTGACGTAGAATTTAGCAAAACAAGTATTGACAGTCCAGACTGAGTGAATCGCTCATAGGAAACAATGTAACCAGAAATTGCTCGTTTAATCCACTAGGGGATAAGGTCTGGAGTCTATGTATCCGTCTAGCCTCCTTTTGCAATAATCTTATCCTTGTCCCCTGGCACTCTCATTTGTTCATCAGAACAGGACCATCTATGATCATGCACGAAGACTAGAGAGAGTGATGAGCTTCTTTTGAAATGTCTGGCGACTGACAAGTCACCAAACTACTTGTGATGCAACCAGCATCTTGGCCAACAGGGCATTCCTAATAGATGCACGATTGTAGCCATGCGCTCTTTGAACATCGTTTTTAGTCTTGGCCGACATAATATAGTCCGCAAGAGACAAACAATAAAATAATGATGTTCCTGCTCGTGCAGGTGAACCGTTGTTTAATGGTAAATTTAGTCCCATCTCTGGGATGTGTGATTTTCTGACCAGTCAGCATTGAGCTACATGTAATGCAATAGGCATCTACAACAACCATTCTACTTTTTAGTTTGCCAAACATTCTGGACCACTTTTTTTGTCTTAGCGATGTCATGCAGACAAAAATTAGCCAAATTCTCCCCTTCTATATGTGTGACGGACATTAACATTATCAAAGGCAACGATCTATCCCACTGATCAAGTCCCACCTCTGGTTAATCAAACCTTAAGTTGTCCACTATAAGGAGAATAAGTGGAACAAAAATTTACACAATCTTATCCTTCAGATTATTGCGTGTAAGTTTTAGGTAAATGATCACAGCGATGGAAGTCACAGCCCTATATAACCTGATGGCAAGTTGGTCTGGGTCGTATCCCCTTCACAAAATCTTTGAAACATCTCATCTAATTGGGCCTCAGCCCTGGAGTTATCTGATTATTTACGCAATGTCTCAGGAATTGACTGTACGCAATAGCATATTTAGATCTCGTAGGATGGCAACTAGTCCATGAGTACTGAATTTATCAATTGTTTCCTGTATAAGGTAGTCCCAATTCCAGATGCGGTCTTGAACAATTGAGATCAAGAAATTCAATCTCATCATGTCCAATAGTCATGGAGAGTTTTATAGGGTATTCAGTGCATTTGGTAACAAAATCGATGGCCTGTTGTTCTGTACCTTTCCATATAAAAATCAAACCATCTATATAAACGTTTATAGAAGCACACCATCCCTCAATGGCCAGGATGATGTACTTCCTCTCAAAACTGAGCATATAAAGGTTGGCAAGGACGGAGCTACATTAGAGCCCATCGCCGTGCCAACCCTCTGGGCGTAAAGATGCATTCAATATCTGAAATAATTGTTCATCAAGATGAATCTCAACAACATCAATGAGGAACTCAATAGTGGGCGCCCTGTGGTCATACAAGAAGAGCGCCTGCAGGCCTCAATGCCATCCCCTTGAGGGATGACGTATACAAACTTACGACATTACAGGTTTAAAAACATGAAATTGTCCATAGGACATACTAACGTGTTCATTGTCTCAATCAAATGTTGGCTGTCACGTACATACGAAGGCATGAGCTTCACAGCTGGCTGTAAGAAAAAATCAATAAATTCAGCAACAGGTCTAAATAATGAACCATATGATGGCTTTGTCAATACTTGTTTTTGCTAAATTATACTGTGTCACCAATCTTGCAGATTTTACCCTGTGATGGCAAAAATGAGCAGCTTTTGCTACTTTGTTACAAATGACAACTTGTTTCTTGCCAATACTGTACTGCCCAAACTATCTTGTGTCATTAACTATTTTACATTGATACGGACATTACTTTTATACATATTTTAACAGTTTGTATTTTGCTTGTGGTATTTATAGTTAACATTTAATTAAGTTGTTTATGTGCACTATGGGATAACTCTGGTGGGTGGGTGAGTAATATGGTAGGTGGTCTTTAAAGGTGATCACTTAGTGGGTGCTATTCGTCCTGATGACGGCCGTGAGCAGGGCTGAAACGCGTTGATGTGAATAAAGACTGTTTTTTTCTATTTTACAAGTCCGTGAGTGCTGCTGTTTTTTTGAATTAGTAGATACCTATTTGGCGTGCACCCGGGCGGCTGGCCTGTTTGGAAAGGCGTGCTCACCGTATCTCTGCTTATACATATACATCATACATAACTTATATATATATATATATATAATATATATATATATATGTACACACCTGAGGACGCCCCTGTGGATATGGGCTGAAACGCGTAGGTTATCTGCCTACACATCGATTGTAATAAATAAAGACCCAGGAGTGCCCGCTCGTTCCTGTGTTGATGAGTAGTGCTGTCTTCGGCAGCACCCGGGCGTGTGACCCAACGAGGTGCGGACAAGCATATATCCTTACACACACACACACAGACAGATAAGATATATATAATATATATATATATAAATATAACACCACACCACACACAATAGAACACACCACACACACCACAACACACACACACACACCACACAATATAAATACACACACCACACAACCACACACAATATACACACACAAATAACACACACCACACAACACAAAACAACCAAAAATACACCATGCACAACAAACACACAACAACACACACACATAAGTAGTACTACACAACACACACACAACAAATATAATACACACACACACACATACAGAGAGTAGACACACACACATATACAATAGCATATAACTAACACACACAAACACACACTACACACACACACACACATACACAGACACATATATATATAGTATACCATACACACACACACAATAGAGAGTTATAACACACACATCACACAGGTAAAGAACATATATATAGTAAAAACAACACACACACACACACACAAACACACACACCAGGACACACCACACATAAAAAAAAAAAAAATACACAACACACACACACACAAAAAAACCACCACACACACACACACTATATATATAAAACAAAACACACACACAACACACACACAGAAATATATATATAAACCACAAAAAAAACACACACCTAACACTACACACCCACACTATAAAAACAACACTAACAAAAAAAAAAAAACAACATAACACACACACACACCAAGAAATAATACAACACAATACCACCACACACACCTAAGAAAAAAACACAAACACCACCAAAATATATATATACACACACATAAACCCATATATTTAATACAACACTATATAACCACACCACACACATATATATATATATACAAAACACACACATATATATATATATACACACACACACATATATATATATATACACACACACATATATATATATATATACACACACATATATATATATATATACACACACATATATCTATATACACACACATATTATACACACACATATATATATATACACACACACATATATATATACACACACACATATATATACACACACATATATATACACACACACAACATATATACACACACACACACACATATATACCCACATATATACACACACACACATTATATATAATATATATATATTATTATATATATATAGAACAATGAATCACACTCGCACTCAGTCCAAGTTCAAAAAATAATAATTGGGTGCTTCAAAGGATACAGGTGCCTCCATCTGTAGGTAAACCATAAAAAAGGAATAGTCCTGAGCACACCTCACTTAATCAAATGAAAATTTATTTAAAGTTTCGGAACTGCTGAGTCCCATTCTGATGAAGGGACTCGAGGCAGTTCCGAACGTTTAAATAAATTTTCAAATTGATTAAGTGAGGTGCTCAGGGACTATTCCCTTGTATAATATATATATATATAATTATATATATATATATATATATATATATATAATAACATACACACACACACACACACATAACCCTTGTATAATCGTTTGTGTGTTTTGCTATAGTTTGAACTGTATAATGTACAGCAGTGAACTAGGGGACACAAAGGGAGGACAGACAGACTTTATACTTTTATTGGTATCACTCTGTGTCGATAGAGAAAAAACACAACAGCATGAAATAAATATCATGTGATAGAAAATAAAATGATTTTTTTTTCTAGGTACAATCCATACCGTATAGACTGCAGAAAGGGCTTTACTATAAGACCTGTCATCGGGAGAAAAGAAAGCAGCAGCCAAAGGTTTACACCCTACAGATGGCAGTAGGTGGAAAAAGATGTAGATATTGACAAAGAAATGATAGAATATAACTGAAGAAATGGATTATAGTAGCTAAGGCTGAAGAAGAAATGGATTATAGTAGCTAAGGCTGAATAAAGCATGTCACCATCTAGTATAGTTAGGGAGAACGTCGGTACTGTGTGTACCCATATCAGTAGCAAACAGCTTCCATTGAAATCTTAACTGTGTGTTAAGGTCCCCAGTACTACTGCTTCCTGCTCTGAAACCCGTCGTCAATCTGCCCTGTGTCTCCTCCCCTTTGCAGCCCCCCTGGTCCCTCCCACTCATGGACCCCATGGTCCCTCCAGTTGCAGGCCCCCCTTGGCCCATTCCTTACAGCCCCATGTGGCCCCACCATTGGCAGGTGCCGTGGGGCCGCCACTCGTGGGTGCCTAAGCCCCACCCACTCACAGGTGCTGTAAGCCACTCTGACCCCCCCCCCCAACCCCCCCCCCCCCCCCCGCGAAAACTCTGTGGAAACAGCCTTTTCAGGCAGAGTGAGAAATCTGCCTGAAAAGGCTGTTTTCACATAGTAAGAGAGAAGGGCTGTAGATCCCTTACCTTCTCTGCAGCTGCAGGAGAGGGGAGGGACTTCCTGTCCCCCTCACACACTGGGGATCTGAGGCTGTGCTCGCCGGCGGCACTGTGCTAGGGAAGCCTTAGGAATGTCACATGTCAGCCTCCCATTAACTTTCTGGTCAGTCATTCTTATATCTTGGGCTGTGGAGCACGTAGAGAGGTAGTTGATGGCTCGTTTAAAGGTGGGAAACTGGCCTTTCATTTAAACTCAACTTGTTTGGAGATCACAGTTGCCCTTAAGTGGTGCCCCTCTATAAAATCTATTCATGAACAGTCCCCTAGAGAGCTTATAAGCCCTATTTAATGCATGTATTAAGCAATATAATATCTCTAAGGGCTCGTTCACACTAGAAAACTGACAGAAACTGACAAACGCACAGCATGTTTTGTCAGTTTGTATCCATTTTTTTCATACATTTGTATCCATTTTTTAACATGTGTATTCCATAGATTTTCTATAGAAAATGCATGAAAAATAACGGACAGAAATGCTGCATGCAGTGCGTTTTTTAAACGGGCTGGAATGGAAAGATTATAACGCAGCAGGTGTGAACGATATTATAAATCCTATGGGGTTTTACCGTTGTCCATTTTTTAAACGTACCTGCGTTTGAAAAACGGATACAAACTGATGTAGTGTGAACAAGCCCTAAGTGTGTAGGCCTCAGCATCGTGTATAGAACCCCAAATGGTGCAACAAATAAATATTTATACAATCCTGAAGCAGAGTCCGCTCATATGAAAGAACTGTATAATTCAAAAAGACGATACCTCCATCAATTAAAATCTCTATGGCCCAGTACATGGGATGTAATATTCCTCTAACAACTGATAAACCAAATGGTAGTCTATCAGGAACTAGAAATGTAATACTGTCAACCAGTATTTACTGATTTACCAACACATTTTGGCATAATTGAGCAAATCATCATCTGTGGTGGTTTATTGGGCCAGAATATTGATCGTGGTGTACCAGCCCTCACTGACAAGTAAATCACATTATTTAACCAAAACTTTAAATAAAACGATTTTCCACCAGATTTTTTCAGATCTTAAAGAAAAGACAATGGGCATGAATAGTTGTTCTATTAATATATTCTCTTTTTACTTTCCTTTACAGGAAACCATCCATCCCTATGTCCTGTACGTGAAAACTCCCCTAAACCCATCAGTGCATTCTACAACCTCCTTGTAGGAAATTCTTATCCCTCAACTGATAATAAATGTTCCCTTAGCAATAGGCAAAAAAAATATTATTTTGTTAATTATTACATATGCATTAAAATATTTAAATACATTTTTTACATCAATAATAGTATTGGTCTTTTGGCAATAAACAGATTGACAGTTTTGCGGAAAATCAACTTTTCTATGTTTCAAAATTTACAGTTAAATGTAGCAGATTTGAAGTCTTGCTTCACCATGGAATGCTGGGCTCCCACAAATGGGTGCTGGGAGGATGAGCATGCACACCTAATTGAGCACTCGCTTACAACTGAGCTGCTAATCTATATGTGAATTCTTTGTAAAAAATGTACAACTCAAGTTTGCAATTATTACGAATAGTCTGTAATTATTTGAGACAAGTCTTGCTAACCCTGCCTGTTAATATTCTAATCTGAATGTTAGTCTGTTATTATTACTATTTCTTTGTAGAGAATTATCTTGTCAAGGGATTTTTGACCATGGACAGCTGCCACAAAGTGTCAGATAAGGTATTATTTTTTATTCAGTAGGTACTGGTGGATGGGAAATACAAATGGAGACAAATAAAAAAAAAAGCAAATTTATATTACCAATCGATGCCAGTTTTAAATACAAACAGTAAACCAATAGCCCCAGACAGTGGCATATCATGTGATATGCCATCTCCATAATATCATCCTGGAGTAAGCGACATCATATACACGGGGCCTACCTAGGATTAATACCTGACCTAAGTAAGTTGCTTATGGGCAAATTTTTTTACAAAATGTGGCGGCTCCCGTCCTCTCCAATTTCCTGCTGCGTTTGATTGGACAATACCCGGTCCAACCCAAAGGAGGAGTGTGCTAGCAGCTGTTGGGCATTTCCCCCTTTTTAAGGGTAAGATGCAGAAGAAAGCTGCACATGATTGATCATGGAATGCTGGGCTACCATGGGCTGCAGAGGCCTGAAACACGTTGGTTAATTAGGTTATCTGTTGGAGTGTGATCATTATTTTAATCTGTTTACAATAAAAACTGAAGTTTTAGCCTAACATGGCACGTGACCTTCCTAAATTCTGTTCCTCTAGTACCTCCTGGCTATGGTCCATGTCTACTTCCTTCGTGCTGGCCTCCAACTTCAGGAATATACTCCAAAGAATTTTTTTGCTGCCTTGTGAGTACTTTTCCTATGAAACATTATTTATATGACTCATATGAACATACTATAGGTTATAAATTTATTATTAACAGTCCAAATGTCTATAGAATCATTTTTTAAAAGAAGTGTTCATCCAGGCAGGTTTCTACTACCTTGTACTTTGCCTCTTTGTGGTTCAGATGGGGGGTTGTGGGTCCTTCAAAATTGTGTTCCCTAGTGTTAAATTCTCACTTGAAAAGTTGTGATCAAAGGAGCCAATGGACAAGTAATCTTTTTCTACAGAGTTTTCTTGTGCACCTCCAGGAGAGGCCGCTTAATTTACCTAATTTAACCTATTATTGCAACACTTGAACAAATCCCTTGGCCTATAGCTGTCAAAAGCCTTAACAAAATGGCAAGAAAACTGGTAGATTATGGATTTTTTATTGCTTATTTACCATTATAACCAACAACAATTTCCAATCTTGACAAACATTTTTAAATAGGGGATAAAATGTCGCTCCTTTATAAATAGGCCCCAATAAATATGTTCTGCTCTGTATATTGTGTTAATACCTTACTCTGCCTGGTTCCCCAGATACCTTGCCAATAATATGGAGGAAGAAGGGCCACACAATTGCTATATTGCTGCCTGGACTCTTGGGCCACTGTGGAGAAATAATTTGGGGAAATTAACGATGTGCGGGACATGCTGTGGAGTAGGATGGAATTTAGGGCCGCTGTCAGACAGAGGCATTGTGCGAAATGGTATGTTCGTTTAGCATTCTCCATTACAGACTAAAATAGTGTAGAGCAAGGTTTTTTATTAAATGCAGCAAAGCCGTATTAAAGCAGAAGACATTATAGGTTTGTAAATATACACTCAGTGCTGGTGTGAAGAGAAACAACACCCCAACAAAAAAACAATCTGTTCTGAAGCTATTTAAATACAGTTACAGCAGTAGGATACAACTGGGCATGCTGTGCAAAGGCATGGGGGGTGGAGCAATGGTGCTGGTGATGTCACAGCTCACAGTGATCGCTGGAAACACCACCCTTATACTGCTAAAGTTTGCATAGATTGCAGCATAATTTGGAGTGTTTTAAAGGTAGGAATAACGCTCTTTTAATAAAGGGCATTGGTATGGAGACTACCGTAACCGTTTAAGAAAACACTGTTGATACAACCAAACATGAATATTTTGTTTGATAATATTTCTTTTTATTTGGAACCAAAATGTGTGAAATAACAACAAAATGTATCTTTTTAAAGATAATGACAATTTGCCCAACTCAATGGGCATGGGGAAGAGAACGGAAGAAGAAATACCATGGATTTGCCATTAGAGCTCATGCACAATCCAAAGAAACATTATTACCTTAGAGGATTTGCTGCTTTCCAAACCAACAACTGGGATATGGACCCAGCTGGGTAAGTCATTTGTGCAGCTTTTTAAAGGGAGGTAGAAGTCATTTTATTGGATCAGTCAGATGTAGGTGAGTATGGTACCAATTAATGATTCAGTCAGCCTTTATCAGAATAATGTGAGAGCATGTCCACCCGTAAAAAAACTGGTGACTTATCTTTCTGCAACCCCAAATGCTGTTTCCTTTCTGCAATGTTACCTGCCTCCCTTGCTTAGCGAGCTTTTTTATAAGCGTGAGCATCTGCAGATGAGACAGCAAGTGAAACTGCACCCCTGTCAAAGTTGTTGTACAAGTATCATTGAAAGGGGGATGTTGGAGGGTATGTTTATGTCATAAGTACAATATTTTTATGTATGCCCAGAACTGTGCTGAAATCGGTTTACTTTTATAGGTACAGTTGTATAAAAAAATGCATTCCACAGGATTGTGCTAAGATCAGGGTCACTTTTATAAAGTTATCACTCTCAATTGTAGTAGGATTGTCTATTTTTCCCTTTAAGATCCAAACACACATGAAATGAAAGATGCTGCAGTGCTTAGTGCCATTGCATTAAATGCATGCTGTATGCCTATACTAAAAATCAGTGCCGCTTTATCAAACTTATTTATGTATATTGCAGCAATACACAAAACTTTTCTAAATGGGAAAGTGGAAAAAAAAAAAACAGACAGCTGAAAATGGGATCCGGGTCCGACTCGACCCCTGGTTCCGAAATCCGAATGATCTGTACGAATCGTCCGGATTTCGAGCCTATTTTCTATAATATTCAAACGTTCGAGGATTATCTAAAATAGCCTTGAACGGTCAATAATCCTCAAAATACGATCCGAAACTCGGAAGTAGTCTCCGATCATATTTTCGAGGATTGTCGAACGTTCAAGGCTATATTAGAAAATTAAAATATCCTTGAACATTTGCTAATAATCGAAAATTCGTTCCGTTTTTCGGATTTTCCGGGCCATCTCTTACAGACAGCCTCTTGCAAAAAGCAGGGTTAGCAGGTTACTTAATAAATACAGATGTGCAGGTTAACTGGCAAGTTGGGACTCTGTGGTCATGGTTACATGCAGCTACGTATAAGGAGGATGGAGATACAAACACAAGGCACCTGGTTATCATGTACTAAGGAGTTTTGTGTCTGTGCCCCAAGGAAATAAACACTAGAAAGCTGCAGTGGACATCACATATTTCCAGCAACCTGAAATATTCTTTAAATATTTGTACACTAAGAGGCAGATTTCAGGGTGAATCTGTGGAACTGCCTTTGTATTTTTGTTCTACTTTAACAAGTGAATATAGGTGGATCCATAGCTAAAAGTGCATGTCCACCTCACACACTACATTTCACATATTAAAGGATAACTGTACTGTAAAATTAAACTTTTTAAAAGAAAAAGTACCTCGGAAGGGAGATTGGTTGATTATTCCTACCTCCCAATATGGTTTCGTTGAGGAGCTAGGAGGAAGACTGGCAGAATCGTTTTTTCTTTGGGCGGGGTTTCCTCACAGAAACAAAACTGGGAGGTAGAAATTACAAATCCTATATCCCTCTCCCAAGACTTTTCATTTTAATGTATTTAAGAAAACGTTATACACCTCCCAAACTTTAAGACTGTGTACTTGCCAATACCCAAAGATATTCATTCCATCTGCCTCTGTCTTTTTTTCTGAAGGTTCACATCCCTGACAGCTTAAGTGCCCTTACAAGTTTGCACAGCTACAGAGGAAGGAGGCCTTGGGAAGCATTCACAAGTCATTGGCCATGACAACAACATCATAGCCATGGCCGATGGCTGCTTTCCCGGAAGGACCAGGGAAAGTAGAAGATGAAGCAAATGAAGCAAGATTATTTGTGTAATTTAGATCTCAGTAACCAACTAAGGGAAAACTCGGGACATCATAATCGAGATCCTAGATATGTTTGTAAAAAAAATGTTAATAAAACTTTCTTATCTTTTAGAAGTGAATGAATGAAAGCAAGTGAAGATCTGAAAGTTCCCAGAAGAGTATTTCGCATTATAAGAAAATCCAGTAGACCGATTTATCCATGGAATATTGATCCTTAGTATTAGGTTAAGTAAGGAATCCCCCCATCCCATAAATTCACTATTACCTTACTGGGTTTTCTCCTTACATTCTTCTGTACCAACACTAATAGGCAAATATTCAATATATCATTCTAGATGCTGTTTTTATGGATAAGTAATAATGTAATCTTGGACTGCATTCCCTCCTGGTGCTCCAAACTCGTAGTTCAAGTGACACCATTCTCTGGATGCCTGGCCCTACCTCTACTTGCAAAACACGTACCATTTATTTATATTCATTTGTAGTAATAAGGTAATAGTGGGTAAAGAGTCTGCAAGACAATGGTTATACATCCACAAACCCCATAGAGGTACCAATTCTTGTCCTTTAAATCTAAACCAAAACTTTAGGATGTGTAAATTAAAAATAATTATATGAAAGACATTTTCTCAACTCTTGGAGATTTTTTTCCATTTCATACCAAGATACCCAATGCAATACAAGAGTCTCACTGACGTTACAATGGTGTCAAGTTAAGAAAAGGCGGAGTCCAAAACATTGTGTGCAACATGTCCATGTAATGTGGCACTATGCTGTGTGGTACGTAGACACATGTAAGGCACATTTGAAAAAAATTTGTGCAGATGACATGATTTTTTGAAATATTAGAGTTTCCTGGTAAAATAAAAGCTCGAAATTGTTGGTTTGGTCAATGGGTTCCATAAAGTTCCAAGCAAGTGATCCATATGCAAAGTAAATGACCTGAACTAAGAAGGAATCAATAGCTCAATTATAAATAGCTGCAATATTGGGAAGCCCCTCGGTTGAATAAATAGATTATTAACAGATTTCCATTTTAAGGATCTTTATTTGTCATTTTTTGATCTGTGATTTCAATCATTAAAGGGCATGTCCACCCCCCAAAACTATAACCCCCCCCACTAATGGCCCCACCATGTGTGTATAAAATCCTTACCTCACATCCAGCCCATAAGGTTCTCCTGTAGTCCCCCCCCCAAAGTCCCAAAAACTGCCCACCAGGAGGACAGCAGAGTCCATATAGGACTCTGCCTCCTGTCTCGCGCTCCGGGAGAAGTTTGGCATGCGTACTGCAGCCCTTCTCCCCCTCCCTCCCTCTCCCTCCCGTTTTGCGATCCCTCCCCCTACCATAAAACCCCTTGCCCATATCATAGTATATCTTCCCCAGCCCCAACCGCTAAAAATAATTTTAAGAAAGACCCCCGAACTCTACTGCCTCTTCAGCCAGTCATGGACGCGGCTGCCGGTCCTGCCCCCTGCTTGCAGTGTCTTGCAAGCAGAAGGCTGGGCAATGCGTCGGAGGAGAGAGGGAAGGTAGTAAAGATCTGGTACTTTCTTAAATTTATTTATAGCTGTGGGGCTGGGGGAAGGTTTTCTATTATAGGCTAAAAGTTTATTATAAGGATGGACATGCCCTTTAAACAAGGACAATTACAAGCCACAAACCAACCAACATCCTGAGTGGCTCACCAACATAAAAGCCTGTTTTTTCTTGAACCCCACAGTTGCAATGGTACAGTTAATAACGGATAAGTAAAGCACCAAACTAACTCACACACACACAGTGGTTGAATAGAGATGGGATCCGGGTTCAACACGGAACCCCTCGGTACCCAAATACGAAAGATCCAGACGGATCCTCCGTATTTCAGAACACATTTTCGAAGATTTTCGAATGTATGGGCTACTTTCAATAATATTTAAAAAATATCTTCTAACGTTTGAAAATACGATCAGAGACCACTTTCGAGTTTCTGATCGTATTTTAAAAATCGAACGTTCAAGGCTATTTACGGCATCCACGCCCAAACTAAAATTCACCAACTACTGGCCCCACTGTACACATTAAAATAAATCCTTACCTTACTTCCCTGCTCTTTATGATTCTTCTGTAGTGCCTCTTCAAAGTTCAGGAAACTGTAGGGTATGAGCTGTCCTCCGTCCAAAAAGGTCTCTGCCTCTGTTGTGTCCTTTGAATTGCTTCTAGCATGCGCAGTGGAGCCCTTTCCCCCCCTCCCTCCTCCCGATCCCGGTCCTTTTATATACTGTAAAGCATGTCCCCACCCCAAACACTATATTCTGACTAAAAAAATCACTTCATATCTCTGCTTACAGCTCCTTGATCAAACGCGTTCTGCATTGATGGTAGCCACGGCTGCTGGTCCGGCCCCTGTTTGTAGTTCCGGCAGGCAGGGAGCTAGACCAGAACGGGGAGTGAACGAGGTGCTATAATTAGAGATGAGAAGTGATTTTGTTTATGTGGGGTGGGGGGACATGCCCTACAGTATATGGAAAGTTTAAATAAGGATGGATATGGCCTTTAATACATATACGGTACTGTAGTTCTAGTTGGTACAGGGATTACATGTAATATTGAGAATTACTGGTATTAATACATATACTGTAGTTCTGGTTGGTACAGGGATACTATATAATATTGAGAATTACTGGTATTAATACATACACTGTAGTTCTGGGTGGTACAGGGATACTATATAATATTGAGAATTACTGGTTTAATACATATACTGTAGTTCTGGTTGGTACAGGGATACTATATAATATTGAGAATTACTGGTATTAATACTTTAACTGTAGTTCTGGTTGGTACAGGGATACTATATAATATTGAGAATTACTGGTATTAATACATATACTGTAGTTCTGGTTGGTACAGGGATACTATATAATATGATAATTAATGGCATATAATATACTGTAGTTCTGGGTGGTACAGGGATACTATATAATATTGAGAATTACTGGTATTAATAAATACTGTAGTTCTGGTTGGTACAGGTAATATATAATATTGAGAATTACTGGTTATTATACATATACTGTACTTCTGGTTTGTACAGGGATACTATATAATATTGAAAATTGCTGGTATTAATACATATACTGTAGTTCTGGTTGGTACAGGGATACTATATAATATTGAGAATTACTGTTATTAATAAATTTAATGTAGTTCTGGTTGGTACAGGGATACTATATAATATTGAGAATTGCTGGTATCAATACATATACTGTAGTTCTGGTTGATACAGGGATACTATATAAAAAAAGAATTGCTGGTATTAATACATATACTGTAGTTTTGGTTGGTACAGGGATACTATATAATATTGAGAATTACTGCTATTAATACATATACTGTAGTTCTGGTTGGTACAGGGATACTATATAATGAGAATTACTGGTATTAATTCATATACTGTAGTTCTGGTTGGTACAGGGATACTATATAATATTGACAATTACTGGTATTTATACATATACTGCAGTTCTGGTTGGTACAGGGATACTATATAATATAGAAAATTACCAGTATTAATACATATACTGTAGTTCTGGTTGGTACAGGGATACTATATAATATTGAGAATTACTGGTATTAATACATATACTTTAATTTTGGTTGGTAAGGGGATACTATATAATATTGAGAATTACCATTATTAATACATATACTGTTGTTCTGGTTGGTACAGGGATACTATATAATATTGAGAATTACTGATATTAATACATATACTGTAGTAGTTTTAGTTGATCCAGGGATACTTTCCGATTGGCATTTGGAGTTAGGAAGGAATTTTCAACCCCTTTTAAGCTGTTTTTTTTTGCCTTCCTCGGGATCAACTGTCAGGTAGGGTTAAAAAGGAGGGTGAAAAGATTGGACTTGATGGACGTATGTCTTTATGCAAACTAAATTACTATGTTACATCTGGCACTCTGACTACTTACTTTCCAGCTGGCAGCTGCCTTAACTTATTTGCTCTCCCCCACTATGTTATGGCTAAAGAATCAGCAGCCACAGGGAGGAGGCACCTCTAGTGTGGAGCAACCGAAGTACTAGCTATGCCCACCTCTCATTTAAAATCCTCACCCTGGGGGTGGGGGGTAATAATATACCCTTTATATTTGAACTTTTAGTAAGATTATCAGTTTAGTATAAAATGGAATTAATTTTCAACATCAGTGTTTTCATTTGCCGTACAGGTGCAATAATAAAAACAATAACCTGCCAAACCCATCTCGGTCTCAGTAACTTACGAGCAAATCATCCCCTACAAAGGCCGATCCATCATTTCTTCCCGCACCAAAATCTACACATTGTCAGAACATTCTTCTCAGCAGCTGAAAATTCCAGGAAAGCATTTATATTTGTTATGATCAGCCAACAAACACACAGGCCATAAATAAAAGGGGGAGATTCATTTCGCATTAGTGGATTTCAACATAAAAAAACATCAGTCTACTCCTTAAATATTTTCCTTTTCTTTTCTTTTATTTTCAGAGAAGTAAAACTCTACAATTTTCCCGAAGGCTAAAATTCCACAAGTCGAACATCTCTTCTGGGGACCTGATGAGTTGTTTGAGACATCAGGAATTGAGTTACTGACAGAATTATAACCAACACAAGGCCTGGCATTATCAGGGAGGATAATAAATGGATATGTGAGAAGGGAGCTCAGGAGCAGTCACAGAGACTCCAATAAATATTAACCGTGGTCCAGACACGTTGCATGAGTTACAATGCCAGACACGGAAGTGCCACAGCCACCATTGCAGTAATTTTTGGGTAAAAGAAATAACAATACAACAAATAGTACACCTTGAATCAATCTGGATATCTCTTGCCTGTATATTCCCATTTGTTCCTAAGACTCCTGAGATATAATAGAAGCAGCGCCTGACATCGCTGCAGTTTTTTTATATCAATATGGATGTCATCAAAAGGAAAGCAAATGGAATTGTGCAGTAAACATGTTCATAGCCACCTTGTGCTTTGCTGGGAGCGTTGCCACATTTCAGGTTCATGAGGTAGTCGCCTGGAATGGGGTTCAGTTAACAGGTGTGCCTTGTTAAGAGTTAATGTTTGGAATTTCTTACTGTCTTAGGCTGTGGCCACACTTCACGCATGTTTCCGGTGCGATAACGTGCTGCGATTGGCCAGTGCTGGCCAATCGGAGCACTTGCGATTGTGCATGCGCTCTAATTAGTGGATGGCAGCACACCTAGAGTGGTCAGACCAATTGGCCAACACTAGTGTGCGCTGTTTAACACGTGATTGGTTTGCAATCACGACCGGATCCTGTGTTAAAACACGACAGTGTGGCCTAGCTCTCAATATGTTTAAATTACAGTTTTAGAAAGTGAACAGCCCTGATCAACTACTGTTCTGCACCATATTATTATTATTGTGGCTTTATATAGAGTCAACATCTTCCGTGATGCTTTACAATTACATGAATACATTCACATCAGGCCCTGCTGGGCTGAAGAGCTTGCATTCTTGACACATACAACTTATCAGTATGGTTGTGGAGGAAACTGAAGTACCCAAGGGAAACCCACGCAAGCACAGGGAGAACATACAAACTTCTTGCAGATGTGTCCGAGGGTGGAATCGAACTCCGGACTTCTGTGCTGCAATGCATCAGTGTCAAGAACTACTAGATTAAAGAGAAATGATCACCATTACCCCAAGTGGAAGGTCAGTCAAGAACGTTACTTGTATCCTTATATCTATCATTTCTAAAAGGACAGTTTGGAAAACCATCAAATGATAAGCTGAGTCTAACTCTCATAAGAACCACCCCAAGAAATACCGTATATACTCGAGTATAAACCGACCCGAGTATAAACCGAGGTACCCAATTTCACCTAAAAATCCTAATAAAAGTTGTTGACTCGAGTATAAACCGAGGGTAGAGAAATTGGCATTCAAGATGTTTGGAAACTACAACTCCCAGCTAATAAAGCATGCTGGGAGTTGTAGTTTCCAAACATCTTGAATGCCACCCTCACTTGGCATTCAAGATGTTTGGGAACTACAACTCCCAGCATGCTTTATTAGCTGGGAGTTGTAGTTTCCAAACATTGAATGCCAAGTGAGGGTGGCATTCAAGATGTTTGGAAACTACAACTCCCAGCATGCTTATTAGCTGGGAGTTGTAGTTTCCAAACATCTTGAATGCCACCCTCACTCTGGCATTCAAGATGTTTGGAAACTACAACTCCCAGCTAATAAAGATGCTGGGAGTTGTTTCCAAACATCTTGAATGCCCCCTTCACCCTCCCACCCAGTTCAGTTTGTACCTGTCTCTTCTCCCTGTGGTCTCTCTCCCTGTGGGCTTGGTCTCTTCTCCCTGTGGGCTTTCCTCCATCCAAGGTAGGTGCGGTATCCTGAGCATTGCAGGTAAAGTGCGGTATCCATCTTGCAGGTAAGGTGCGGTATCCTGAGCATTCCGGCAGCCGCACGATCTTTCTGTGTACTGGCGCGCCGGTTGACGTCACTGCCCGCGCCGGGCTTGGCGCCGGCAGTGACGTCAGGCCGGCGCGCCAGTACAGATGCTCAGGTAGGTACTGACTCGAGTATAAACCGAGTCTTAATAATCCCTGTGCCACCTACACCATAAATAACTCTATGTTAAGTGCATCTGTAATGGAAAAAGATTTGGGGGTTCTGGTAGATAACAGACTTAGCTATAGCAAACAATGCCAGGTAGCAATGGCTAGAGATAGCAAGATATTGTCTTGTATAAAGAGAGGAATAGATTCAAGAGAGAAAAATATTATTCTCCCTCTTTACAAGGCACTGGTAAGGCCTCATTTGGAATATGCGGTGCAGTTTTGGAATCCCATATACAAAAGGGACATCTTGGAAATTGAAGCAGTTCAGAGAAGGGCAACTAAATTAATAAGGGGAATGGAGGGGCTTGAATATGCAGGCAGATTAGACAAGTTAGGGCTGTTTACATTGGTCAAGCAACGTTTGCGTGGGGACATGATAACCTTATACAAATATATTAATGGGCCATACAATGAACGCTCTGGTGCATTGTTTACTAATAGGTCATATCAGAGGACTCGTGGACATCCTTTAAGGTTGGAAGAAAAGAAGTTTCATCTTCAGTTTAGGAAAAAAGGCCTGGATAAGTTTCTAAAGCTAAAAAATATTGAGAATTACTGGTATTAATGCATATAGATCTGGTTGATCCAGGGATACTTTCTGATTGCAGTTTGGAGTCAGGAAGGATTTTTTTTCACCCTTTTTAGCTGTTTTTTTGCCTTCCTCTGGATCAACTGTTAGATAGCGTTAAAAAGAGGGTGAATAGGTTGGACTTGATGGACATATGTCTTTATTCAACCTTAATTACTGTTACTATATTATATAGTATCAATCAGAACTACAGTATATGTATTAATACCAGTATTTCTCAATATTATATGGTATCCATGTACCAACCAGAACTACAGTATATGTATTAATACCAGTAATTCTTAATATTATATAGTATCCCTGTACCAACCAGAACTACAGTATATGTATTAATAACAGTAATTCTTAATATTATATAGTATCCCTGTACCAACCAGAACTACAGTATATGTATTAATACCAGTAATTCTCAATATTATATAGTATCCCTGTACCAACCAGAACTACAGTATATGTATTAATACCAGTAATTCTCAATATTACATAGTATCCTTGTACCAACCAGAACTACAGTATATGTATTAATACCAGTAATTACTCAATTTATATAGTATACCTGGACCAACCAACTACCAGTATATGTATTAATACCAGTAATTCTCAATATTACATAGTATACCTGTACCAACTAGAACTACAGTACCGTATATGTATTAAAGGGCATATCCATCCTTATTTAAAACTTTCCATATACTGTAGGGCATGTCCCCCCACCCCACATACAAAATCACTTCTCATCTCTAATTATAGCACCTCGTTCACTCCCCGTTCTGGTCTAGCTCCCCTGCCTGCCGGAACTACAAACAGGGGGCCGGACCAGCAGCCGTGGCTACCATCAATGCAGAACGGCGTTTGATCAAGGAGCTGTAAGCAGAGATATGAAGTGATTTTTTTATGTCAGAATATAGTGTTTGGGGTGGGGGGACATGCTTTACAGTATATAAAAAGGACCGGGATCGGGAGGGAGGGAGGGGGGGAAAGGGCTCCACTGCGCATGCTAGAAGCAATTCAAAGGACACAACAGAGGCAGAGACCTTTTGGACAGGAGGACAGCTCATACCCTACAGTTTCCTGAACTTTGAAGAGGCACTACAGAAGAATCATAAAGAGCAGGGAAGTAAGGTAAGGATTTATTTTAATTGTACAGTGGGGCCAGTAGTTGGTGAATTTTTAGTTTGGCGGTGGGATGCCGTAAATAGCCTTGAACGTTCGATTTTTGAAAATACGATCAGAAACTCGAAAGTGGTCTCTGATCGTATTTTCAAACGTTAGAAGATATTTTTTAAATATTATTGAAAGTAGCTCCATACATTCGAAAATCTTCGAAAATGTGTTCTGAAATACGGAGGATCCGTCTGGATCTTTCGTATTTGGGTACCGAGGGGTTCCGTGTTGAACCCGGATCCCATCTCTATTCAACACACTGTGTGTGTGTGAGTTAGTTTGGTGCTTTTACTTATCCGTTATTAACTGTACCATTGCAACTGTGGGGTTCAAGAGGAAAACAGGCTTTTAGTTTGTGAGCCACTCAGGATGTTGGTTGGTTTGTGGCTTGTAATTGTCCTTGTTTAAAGGGCATGTCCATCCTTATAATAAACTTTTAGCCTATAATAGAATACCTTCCCCCAGCCCCAACAGCTATAAAATAAATTTAAGAAAGTGACCAGATCTTTACTTACCTTCCCTCTCTCCTCCGACGCATTGCCCAGCCTTCTGCTTGCAAGACACTGCAAGCAGGGGGCAGGACCGGCAGCCGCGTCCATGACTGGCTGAGAGGCAGTAGAGTTCGGGGGTCTTTCTTAAAATTATTTTTTAGCGGTTGGGGCTGGGGGAAGATATACTATGATATGGGCAAGGGGTTTTATGGTAGGGGGAGGGATCGCAAAACGGGAGGGAGAGGGAGGGAGGGGGAGAAGGGCTGCAGTACGCATGCCAAACTTCTCCCGGAGGCGAGACAGGAGGCAGAGTCCTATATGGACTCTGCTGTCCTCCTGGTGGGCAGTTTTTGGGACTTGGGGGGGGGACTACAGGAGAACCTTATGGAGCTGGGATGTGAGGTAAGGATTTTATACACTACATGGTGGGGCCATTAGTGGGGGGGTTATAGTTTTGGGGGTGGACATGCCCTTTAATGATTGAAATCACAGATCAAAAAATGACAAAATAAAGATCCTTAAAAATGGAAATCTGTTTAATAATCTATTTATTCAACCGAGGGGCTTCCCAATATTGCAGCTATTTATAATTGAGCTATTGATTCCTTCTTAGTTCAGGTCATTTACTTTGCATATGGATCACTTGCTTGGAACTTTATGGAACCCATTGACCAAACCAACAATTTCGAGCTTTTATTTTTACCAGGAAACTCTAATATTTCAAAAAAGTCATGTCATCTGCACAAAATTTTTTTCAAAATGTGCCGTTACATGTGTCTACGTACCACACAGCATAGTGCCACATTACATGGACATGTTGCACACAATGTTTTGGGACTCCGCCTTTCTTAACTTGACACCATTGTAACGTCAGTGAGACTCTTGTATTGCATTGGGTATCTTGGTATGAAATGGAAAAAAATCTCCAAGAGTTGAGAAAATGTCTTCATATAATTATTTTTAATTTACACATACCTAAAGTTATTTGGTTTAGATTTAAAGGACAAGATATTGGTACCTCTATGGGGTTTTGGATGTATAACCATTGTCTTGCAGACTCTTTACCCACTATTACCTTATTACTACAAATGAAATATAAATAAATGGTAACGTGTTTTTGCAAGTAGAGGTATGGCCAGGCATCCAGAGAATGGTGTCACTTGAACTACGAGTTTGGAGCACCAGGAGGGAATGCAGTCCAAGATTACATTATTACTTATCCATAAAAACAGCATCTAGAATGATATATTGAATATTTGCCTATTAGTGTTGGTACAGAAGAATGTAAGGAGAAAACCCAGTAAGGTAATAGTGAATTTATTGGGATGGGGGGGATTCCTTACTTAACCTAATACTAAGGATCAAATTATTCCATGGATAAATCGGTCTACTGGATTTTCTTATAATGCGAAATACTCTTCTGGGAACTTTCAGATCTTCACTTGCTTTCATTCATTCACTTCTAAAAGATAAAGAAAGTTTTATTAACATTTTTTTTACAAACATATCTAGGATCTCGATTATGATGTCTCGAGTTTTCCCTTAGTTGGTTACTGAGATCTAAATTACACAAATAATCTTGCTTCATTTGCTTCATCTTCTACTTTCCCTGGTCCTTCCGGGAAAGCAGCCATCGGCCATGGCTATGATGTTGTTGTCATGGCCAATGACTTGTGAATGCTTCCCGGAAGGCCTCCTTCCTCTGTAGCTGTGCAAACTTGTAAGGAGCACTTAAAGCTGTCAGGGAATTTGTGAACCTTCAGAAGACAGACAGAGGCAGATGGAGATGAATATCTTTGGGTATTGGCAAGTATCACAGTCTTAAAGTTTGGGGAGGTGTATAACGTTTTCTTAAAATACAGTTAAAATGAAAAGTACTTGGGAGAGGGATATAGGATTTGTAATTTCTACCTCCCAGTTTTGTTTCTGTGAGGAACACCCGCCCAAAGAAAAAACGATTCTGCCAGTCTTCCTCCTAGCTCCTCAACGAAACCATATTGGGAGGTAGGAATAATCAACCAATCTCCCTTCCGTAGGTACTTTTCATTTTTAAAAAGTTAATTTTTACAGTACAGTTATCCTTTAATATGTGAAATGTAGTGTGTGAGGTGGACATGCACTTTTAGCTATGGATCCACCTATAGTTCACTTGTTAAAGTAGAACAAAAATACAAAGGCAGTTCCACAGATTCACCTCTGAAATCTGCCTCTTAGTGTACAAATAATTTAAAGAATATTTCAGGTTGCTGGAAATATGTGATGTCACTGCAGCTTTCTAGTGTTTATTTCCTTGGGGCACAGACACAAAACTCCTTATGTACATGATAACCAGGTGCCTTGTGTTTGTATCTCCATCCTCCTTATACGTAGCTGCATGTAACCGATGACCACAGAGTCCCAACTTGCCAGTTAACCCTGCACATCTGTATTTATTAAGTAACCTGCTAACCCTGCATTTTTGCAAGAGGCTGTCTGTAAGAGATGGCCCGGAAAATCCGAAAACGGAACGAATTTTCGATTATTAGCAAATGTTCAAGGATATTTTAATTTTCTAATATAGCCTTGAACGTTCGACAATCCTCGAAAATATGATCGGAGACTACTTCCGAGTTTCTGATCGTATTTTTGAGGATTATTGACCGTTCAAGGCTATTTTAGATAATCCTCGAACGTTTGATAATTATAGAAAATAGGCTCGAAATCCGGACGATTCGTACAGATCATTCGGATTTCGGAACCAAGGGGTCGAGTCGGACCCGGATCCCATTTCTAGCTGTCTGTTTTTTTTTTTCCACTTTACCATTTAGAAAAGTTTGTGTATTGCTGCAATATACATAAATAAGTTTGATAAAAGCTGCACTGATTTTTAGTATAGGCATACAGCATGCATTTAATGCAATGGCACTAAGCACTGCAGCATCTTTCATTTCATGTGTGTTTGGATCTTAAAGGGAAAAATAGACAATCCTACTACAATTGAGAGTGATAACTTTATAAAAGTGACCCTGATCTTAGCACAATCCTGTGGAATGCATTTTTTTTACAACTGTACCTATTAAAAGTAAACCAGATTTCAGCACAGTTCTGGGCAATACATAAAAATATTGTACTTATGACATAAACATACCCTCCAACATTCCCCCTTTCAATGATACTTGTACAAACAACTTTGAGCAGGGGGTGCAGTTTCACTTGCTGTCTCATCTGCAGATGCTCACGCTTATAAAAAGCTCGCTAAGCAGAGGGAGGCAGGTAACATTGACAGAAAGGAACAGCATTTGGGGTTGCAGAAAGATAAGTCACCAGTTTTTGTACGGGTGGACATGCTCTCACATTATATCTGATAAAGGGCTGAGCTGAATCATTAATTGGTACCATACTCACCTACATCTGACTGATCCAATAAAATGACTTCTACCTCCCTTTAAAAAGCTGCACAAATGACTTACCCAGCTGGGTCCATATCCCAGTTGTTGGTTTGGAAAGCAGCAGAATCCTCTAAGGTAATAATGTTCTTTGGATTGTGCATGAGCTCTAATGGCAAATCCATGGTATTTCTTCCGTTCTCTTCCCCATGCCCAGTGAGTTGGGCAAATTGTCATTATCTTTAAAAAGATACATTTGTTGTTATTTCACACATTTTGGTTCCAAATAAAAAGAAATATTATCAAACAAAATATTCATGTTTTGGTTGTATCAACAGTGTTTCTTAAACGGTTACGGTAGTCTCCATACCAATGCCCTTTATTAAAAAGAGCGTATTCCTACCTTTAAAACGACTCCAAGATTATGCTGCAATCTATGCAAACTTATAGCAGTATAAAGGGTGGTGTTTCCAGCGATCACTGTGAGCTGTGACATCACCAGCACCATTGCTCCACCCCCCATGCCTTTGGCACAAGCATGCCCAGTTGTATCCTACTGCTGTAACTGTATTTAAATAGCTTCAGAACAGATTGTTTTTTTTGTTGGGGTAAGTTGTTTCTCTTACACAGCACTGAGTGTATATTTACAAACCTATAATGTCTTCTGCTTTAATACGGCTTTGCTGCATTTAATAAAAAAACCTTGCTCTACACTATTTTAGTCTGTAATGGAGAATGCTAAACAGAACATACCATTTCGCACAATGCTCTGCTGACAGCGGCCCTAAATTCCATCCTACTCCACAGCATGTCCCGCAACATCGTTAATTTCCCCAAATTATTTCTCCACAGTGGCCCAAGAGTCCAGGCAGCAATATAGCAATTGTGTGGCCCTTCTTCCTCCATATTATTGGCAAGGTATCTGGGGAACCAGGCAGAGTAAGGTATTAACACAATAATACAGAGCAGAACATATTTATTGGGGCCTATTTATAAAGGAGCGACATTTTATCCCCTATTTAAAAAGTGTTGTCAAGAGTGGAAAATTGTTGTGGTTATAATGGTAAATAAAGCAATAAAAATCCATAATCTACCAGTTTTCTTTGCCATTTTGTTAAGGCTATTTGACAGCTATAGGCCAAGGGATTTGTTTCAAGTGTTGCAATAATTAGGTTAAATTAGGTAAATTAAGCGGCCTCTCCTGGAGGTGCAGCAAAGAAAACTCTGTAGAAAAAGATTACTTGTCCATTGGCTCCTTTGATCACAACTTTTCAAGTGAGAATTTAACACTAGGGAACACAATTTTGAAGGACCCACAACCCCCCATCTGAACCACAAAGAGGCAAAAGTACAAGGTAGTAGAACCTGCCTGGATGAACACTTCTTTTAAAAAATGATTCTATAGACATTTGGACTGTTAATAATAAATTTATAACCTATAGTATGTTCATATGAGTCAAATATAAATAATGTTTCATAGGAAAAGTACTCACAAGGCAGCAAAAAAATTCTTTGGAGTATATTCCTGAAGTTGGAGGCCAGCACGAAGGAAGTAGACATGGACCATAGCCAGGAGGTACTAGAGGAACAGAATTTAGGAAGGTCACGTGCCATGTTAGGCTAAAACTTCAGTTTTATTGTAAACAGATTAAAATAATGATCACACTCCAAGCAGGGATAACCTAATTAACCAACGTGTTTCAGGCCTCTGCAGAGCCCATGGTAGCCCAGCATTCCATGATCAGATCATGGTGCAGCTTTCTTCTGCATCTTACCCTTAAAAAGGGGGAAATGCCCAACAGCTGCTAGCACACCTTCCCTTTGGGTTGGACCGGGTATTGTCCAATCAAACGCAGCAGGAAATTGGAGAGGACGGGAGCCGCCACATTTTGTAAAAAAATATTGCCCTATAAGCAACTTACTTAAGGTCAGGTATTAATCCTAGGTAGGCCGCCGTGTATATGATGTCGCTTACTCCAGGATGATATTATGGAGATGGCATATCACATGATATGCCACTGTCTGGGGCTATTGGTTTACTGTTTGTATTTAAAAGCTGGCATACGATTGGTAATATAAATTTGCTTTTTTTTTATTTGTCTCCATTTGTATTTCCCATCCACCAGTACCTACTGAAATAAAATAAATACCTTATCTGACACTTTGTGGCAGCTGTCCATGGTCAAAAATCCCTTGACAAGATAATTCTCTACAAAGAAATAGTATAAATAACAGACTAAACATTCAGAATTATAGAAATATTAACAGGCAGGGTTAGCAAGACTTGTCTCAAATAATTACAGACTATTCGTAATAATTGCAAACTTGAGTTGTACATTTTTTACCAAAGAATTCTACATATAGATTAGCATGCTCAGTTGTAAGCGAGTGCTCAATTAGGTGTGCATGCTCATCCTCCCAGCACCCATTTGGTGGTAGCCCAGCATTCCATGGTGAAGCAAGACTTCAAATCTGCTACATTTAACTGTAAATTTTGAACAAATAGAAAAGTTAGATTTTCCGCAAAACTGTCAATCTGTTTAATTGCCAAAAGACCAATACTATTATTAGATGTAAAAAATGTATTTAAATATTTTAATGCATATGTAATAATTAACAAAATAAATATTTTTTTGCCTATTGCTAATGGAACAATTTATTCAGTTGAGGGAATACAGAATTTCCTACCAAGGAGGTTGTAGAATGCACTGATGGGGTTTATGGAGTTTTCAGTACAGGACATAGGGATGGATGGTTTCCTGTAAAGGAAAGTAAAAAGAATATATTAATAGAACAACTATTCATGCCCATT